>CM071605.1:3431228-3612468 GCA_036365135.1 Miichthys miiuy
TGAAGCACATCTCTATTGATTCATCCTCCCTTTTAATTATTTTCCCATCGACCCACACTGTAACCCTACATGCAGATCAGTAAACAAAAGCTACTGCTGCTGCTGGAGGCTTGCATCCCGCAAACAGAGCAATGATACACACATGCATGAATCACTGAACCACACATGTACACGTGTGTAAAGAAATAATAACACTACACACACACACACACACACACACAGTCTGAGGCTGGAGTGTCTTTTCACTGTGATGTCTGTTTGTATGCCAGGATGGAACATGGAGACAGAGGGATGGGCGTCTCTCACCTTCGCTACGAGGAGGAGGAGGGTGAGTGTATGTGCACATCTAATATAGACTGCCTCACTGATAATAGAAACAGGAAATGAAGTTATTACATCCACTATGTCTCTTAATATTCTCATGAAACATTAATCAAACTTATAGTTTCTATTCTGTCTGTTTTGTTCTTAGTGTTTGTTTGTGTGGCTGAATGCTGTTAATGAGGAGTGAAGATTGTTTGTGTGTATTAAAGAGTGTGTATTTGTGGGCTTGTATATGCATGTTTGTGTGAGTTTCTGCATCTGCACACTGAGCTGCAGGCTTTTTCCAAACATCCAATACTGGTTTGTGTCTCTCTCTTGTTTAGTTATTCCACCTGGAGGTTTGTGTGTAATTAGTTTTTAAGAAACAACTTAATTGCCAGCAGATGATCATTTTTGGTTGCAAAACAGGGATTGTACAAGTTTTACACCAAATCACAGGAAAGCTGCAGGCCTCAGTGTTTCTGAATAGACTTGATTTGTTTGTGACTATGCTAGAGAATGCTGCTGTTGTTTATAAGTAGATATGATGTGAAATATAATTAATTCAGTTAAAGTTTGTTAGTGTCACATTCATGAAATTCTTCTAAGTACGAGGGGTTTCATATAAAAATCTCGTTATCTACTATTGTCTGTTGTCTATTACTGACTGTGACTCAACTATTTTAGGGCTTTTCATGAGACATTCACTTATTTTGGAAAAATTCTGGTCTTATTAAAGCTTGTTCTTGAAGTAAATTGCCATTGTGTTCTACATTAAACCATACTGGCGCTTCAGTTTGGCCTTTAAATGAGTGCGGCCATTTGTACAGTGTAGTCCATGTTTATGTAACTCTCCATATTTGTCGCCAGACCATCAGTCCATCTACATTGGCGTCCCAGTACCTCGAGGATATCGACGCAAACACAGGCGAAGGCGTGCTAGTCGTGAGGCTGCTGACATGGACAGGGACAGACGCTATAGCCAGCATAGACACCATGAGCATGAGCGTTACAGAGACATCGATATAGAGGAAGGACTCATGGATTCAAACGAGCAGAGTCTCCAAGACATCAGCCGCACAAGTAAGTCAGTGTCCATGTATCCATACAATCATATAAGACATCTGAAGAAGCTAGAACCTCCATACTGTGACTATATCACATGAAAACAGACAAAAAGAAAAAGGGACTACTGTATGTAGCCTATGTATCATTGGAGAAGCACAAAAAACAAATCCACCAATCAGGCAGGCAAAACACTTCTGTTGGGGTATGAAACATGACGTCATCGAGCTTTGCCCAGTGGAATCAAGGCTTTAGCCTCAGGGTCAGGTGATTTGAGACCTGCTCAGCTTTCACCTGTATCTCTCTTTCTGCTTTTGTTGGGCTGGTTTGCTGCACTTTTGCACTGTGTTTTAATCAAGATTTAATCTCTCAATTGATAAGGCTGAAACCAATTTGTCTTCATATCCATACATTCAGGAGGCAATGCTAAACTGCTGCAGGGACCATGAAGGATGGTGGTAGTGGTTTGTCATAGATCTGGTCTGTGACTTGTCGAACTTTGTATCTTTAATACATTTTGTGCTGACAGTTTGCTCCTGTGCACCTGTCTTTCAGATGTGCATTACATAATGCAGAAATTTGTGAAAATAGGACATTGTTATGGTGGTAAAGAGTCTAATCTAATCTTCTGTTATCAGGAGAAACCTATGAAAAGCCCCTAATACTACTCCTGTGAACAGTAAAACGAAGCTGCTCTCTTTTACTTGACTGTCCAAAGATTGGCACAGGCATATAGAAGACCACGTCATATATTATAAATCTGTTGCAATCTCCTACCTCCCGCTTTTGATTCAATTTTGCTTCTTTCCAGCAGTTTTAACAGCAAACAGCAGGAGTCTGAGACTCAGCCTGAAAGGGTGTAGCTTCTGTTTCATGTCAGAGTAATGAGTAGCCCGCCTGGCAGGACACTGCTGCTTTGGCTTTCAAAGACTTTAGCTGGGAAAGTTGTCCACCTCCTAAATCGATGTGGTGCAATCAGTGGTAAGGCAGCAGACTGGACTGGACTGTGTTCACACACTCTCCTGGAATGTGTGGGCCTGAAACATGAATATCAATGATGCATGTTGTGCCATTACCAGTACGATATTATAGCAGGAACAATAAACATGAAGAAATGGAGAAAATGGTGTCAGTGAGGTGAGGTGAAGTAAACAACTTAGATATATATGAAGGAAAACAGTCACTGGTGATTCTGAGAGTAAGAATGAAATACGATGGGGTCAGAAGTAGCAATGAGTCTTGGATAAGTTGGTAGATTTACTCTACATCTGTCAGATATTCATGAATGTAAAATGTTGCTGATGTTTTCCTCTGGTTTTGCTTGATATATTTCACTAGAAAAAAACTTGGAAAAAGTGGAATTCACTGTAAGCTGCTCTAAATAAAGCACTTCAATATAAATGACTCCATGTACAGTATTTATCATCCAGCTCAGTCCATAGGTTAGCAGCATACGTCCAGCTGACAGCTCATTACCCTGCAGCACCATTCATGGACATGGGGTCCAATTCAACCTCCATACAACGATGCAATGGATTACAGTACAGCAGGCTCATGACTGAATATTACTACTGGTGCAGTGCAGGAAATACACAACAGCCTACAGCTGGTTTTAAACAGGGTGTAAGTGAAAAGATTTATTGTTAGACATTGATTCATATTGAAGATCACTATTTTCATTCATAAGAGAGTGGTCAGTGTGTCCTAACCTCTCAGCCTCTGGGTCATGCTGTTTCTCTGGCAGAGAGGCTGTAGGCTTACAGGTCACATAAAAACATGTCATTAACATTTTATTTTCAACATTATTATTAGGAAAGTTTTATAATCTATATATGCTCCCTTCAAAACACCACCTTTTTCTGTATTCTGGTCAAGTGTCCTTTACTGCACACCCATTGTAACCCTGGTTTATACTGATTTACCAAACTCTTCTTGGGTGATCACCCCCTAATGTTGGTGGTCAAGTACAATAGACAGTCTTCTTCTCACATCAGAGTAAAGATTCTGAAATCGAAAACACCCTTTGGTCTGTTTGCCTTCCAGTCTGCTCACGATTCAAATCCATTACAAAAAACAAAAACCTGTGCAGAATTAGATACATATATCTCAATCATTGTTTTTAAGGGTGAATCTTTGAGTTTTTAATGATATTTTATTACTGTTTGATCTGATTATTTAGTCTTCTGTCTGTCTTGCCTGGTAGAATAACATAAAAAGTATTCCTCTGGCCATTAAATCCTGTTCATACATATGAAATGAAATTACAAATTATGTCTGAAATCTTTCCAATCCATTCCATCAAGTGTCTCCGGCAGCAGAGCGGCTGCGTTATATCCTGAGTGAAGATGATGACATGCCCACGCCGACACTCTTTACTGAGATGGACACTCTACAGCGGGAAGGAGACGAGCTGGAGTGGAAAGAGTCAGCCAGGTGGATGACTACACTGATAAACATACAGCAGGCGCAGTCTGCTTAACACATGATTCAGCCTGTCCAAATATCAGGGTCAGACGCTCCATCAGACTATGCTCACATTATAATGTGACTCAACACTCAAGTCTGTAACAGATGAAAGATGAACAAATTAAAATTAAGCAGATTCACAGCAGACATTTTGTCCTAGTATTGGAAGTATGTCTGTCTGCTGATGCACAGTAAAATGAGTGGTATGTTGTGTAGCCTGCAAGACAGCATCTAGACCCTCCTCTATGATAGTGTAATATATACAACTCATATCCTGCAAACCGAGTTAGAACCAGTCTGTGCTAAGACAAAAAATAAATTCTATTCTGGATCTTCACACGGACAGGCCACAGAGAGCTTCTGGGCCCCGGTGTTGACTCAAAGGCAGAGATAGTCTGAATGAAATGTGATGTTTAAAGAAGAGCTGCAGTTTAAAAACTCTATGTAATGTAAATATATTTTTTGGTGCTGGAAAAGTCATGAAAGTCATTCTTTGACATACACATCAATACTAGCCTTGTCCCATGAGCAGTACAGTGGACTGAGTTCTCTGCTTCACATTCATACAATGTCATACCTGGAAGAAGCCGCCAGCTCAAACAGCACCCACCTACTGAGCAGCAGCAGCAGCAGCAGCAGGTGTGAAGCACTGAGCTCAAAGAAATCGCAGCAGTTTTGTATTCCTCACCTGTTTCTTTCACCCTGTGTGTTTTGCTGCCTTCAGGTGGGTGAAGTTTGAAGAGAAGGTGGAGGAGGGAGGAGAAAGGTGGAGTAAACCACACGTGTCCACGCTCTCCTGCATAGTCTTTTGAGCTCAGAACGTGTCTCCAGACGGGAACAGTGCTGCTGGACCTGGAAGGCTACTCACTGCCTCAGATAGTTGGTGAGATGTTTGAGGTTTACTTTCTTTTCTGATGACTCAAAATCAAAATGTATTCATATTTTGGGACCATTTGCTCTCTAAAGAAACTTTTTTTGCTTGTGTTGCCTCCACTAATACTAAAAACGTCAGCAGAATGTGGTGAATACCACATGAGGACTCTTCTTGTGAACACAGTTTGAAGGCAGCATATTGCTTTATTTTCTACCCATTAAACGATTTGTGGTTATATCACATTCATGATAGTTAATATGAGTATTTCATGAGTCCTTTGCTAACTAGCTAGGTAGTTAACCAACTGACCTATTTTCAGTGAGGCAGTGTAGGCTACTGTGTCATAGCAGGCTAACCTCAGGTAAAATAATGCTGTGATGCTGCATGGCTATCCTTGTAATACACTAACAAGCTCTGTTAGCTTTCCCTGTTGTTAAATGTTGAACCATTTACAAAGAGTGACACAAGTGGCAAACTCATGCTTCTACCACTTTTGGCATACTACTCAGCACACAGAAGCTGCAGATGCATTAGTATGAAGTGGTCAATAAATCAATTAAACAATCCATAGAAAAAGAATCGATGACACCACTTACAATCTTTCCCAGTTTACAGCTGGAAATGAAACAACCACCAGAAACTGAAATCCAATCTTTGTATATGCAAACATACAGACTTCCATGTTGTCGCTTAACAGCAATACCTCAAAGTGATTGGTAGATATGTTTTAGAAAATCGGTTACATTTAGCTCAGTAGTCGAGGTTATTGTCATGAAACACATCTGTAAATATTTGGACCAATCCTGTTGCCTTCATCTGTCATTTAGTAGCACTGTGCTGGATGTTGGCTGGTGTCTCTAATCTTATCATAAGTGAACATGAGCTTGTTTGATATACATTTGTCACCCATTCACTCAGTATAATAAAATCTTATAACTTATAACTAATCAAATAACTTGGGAATATCATCTCTAACGCTAACCATGTGCTCTCCACAGGACTGTGTTTACACTGTACATAGACTGTATTGTATGATTGTGTGAGTGTGAGTGCTTTAAACACTGCAGCCCTATGTAAAATATCCTCATGTGAAATATGAATATGTCCTTTTTGCAGATGATATTATTGAGAGACAGATAGAGGAAGGCATGATATCACCTGATCTGAGAGAGAAGATCAGTTTTGTCCTGTTAAGGAAACATCGACACCAGACTAAGAAGCCAATCCACCGCTCGCTAGCCGATATTGGCAAATCCAGCTCTTCTACCAGTGAGTGTACTCTTCTGAAATGATCATCTAGAAAACTAAGAAATCTAAAAAATCTACTTAATTGGACCACCATTCCCCCTGATGAGACACTGACAAAATAATAATTATCATGTGTGTGTTTCTTTCTTTTACTATGATATCTATAATTCATGATACTACAATGATACAATGTTGGAAAGCTTCAATTCAATTTATTTGTCACATAAAATCATAAACAGTTAGAGTTAAAAGTATTTCTGTGAGTTTTCTTACTGAAAATGAATTAGTAATAACAATAATAATTAAAGCTGCATGCAGCGATGTACGGGCCTTCGCATGTGCACAAGTCGGGGTGGGCGCTGGACACCGCCCCATGTGCGTCGCACACCTGTCCGTCAAGTGTTAGAGCACTGCAGCGATCCAGATAGGCGTGACACCTTGACATGTGAAGCGTGACATTTCCAACCACCAGCAGGTGGCGCTATAGGTGAGTGTGAGTATGAACTGAGTTTAATCTGTAGGACGAGTTCGATCATATGCGAGGTGTGGAAATGGGCAAAAATGGCTCCAAAACGCAACTTCCACCCAAAATGGCCGACTTCCTGTCTATCTGGCACCATGGTGTCCATAAGCATTTTTGTGCATCTGGGTATGACACACGCGTGTACCGAATTTTGTCGTCCTACACCAAAGTCACCCCATTTATTTGGCGTTTTTGAAAATTTGTAGGGGGCGCTATAGAGCCATTTTGCAATGCCAATGCACGCGACCGCCAAATTATTGAATTTTTTCACAGGCATGACGCGCCAGCGTCATGTAACATTTGACTTTTCGCAAATGTTACGGGCACGTAATTCGGCCCAGAAGACGGAGAAGAAGTAAAATAATAACGCGGAAAAATTCCTTCAGTTCCACAGGTCCTTGCACTGTTGGTGCTCGCCATAATAGTACCTAGAATCTTGGAGTAGTTTGTCTCCTTGTTGTCTTGATACCAGTGAGTGAGTCCGCCCACCCTCACCTCCTGTGGTCTTACGTCACGTGGAATTGTGTTCCTGAAATATAGCAGTTTCTTTTCTTCATCACTGTTTGGTCCATTCTGGACTCCTTAGAGTTTTGCAGCCTCTGAGAAATGTTTTATGCATGTATTTGACTCATTTGGTAAATTAATAAACACACTCCTGCAGTCAACAAGGCTCATATCCTCAACAGGGGATGTATTAATGTTTGATGAGTTAATTACCGCTCTTGCATTTCCTCATCTCATCGAGGCAGAGCACATACTGCCAGATAAATCATAAAGCATCACCTCCGACCACGCTCTTACTGTTTGTGTCTGTTTCTGGTTCTCTTCCTCACCAGACCGAATACAGGATCCCGAGGTGGACCAGGTCCAGGTTCAGTTCCGGGTCCAATGGCCAACTTTAACCGATCCACAGAGGACCTCAGAATGAAACAGCAGTCTGCTAACTATGGTCGCCTACGTGAGTGTCTGTCTGTGGCTTCACAGTCTGTGGTTTCAACTCACATGAATGTGTCTATGCATTATGGCCACAGGCTTCTTTTTTGAAGGTTTAACATTGTTAGTTTCTGATTGATTAAAAACATTAAAAACCCATCTATACACAGCATTTAAATCATCACAACTCTAAAACAAACTGTGAACTTGTATACATTGACTCCTCTCACTCTATAATGATCTGAGTTTAGATTTATTGACTATAGTCAGAAACAAACGTCCATCTTATTAGAGATGGATGGCATTTACTGCCAAATCAAATCTGCATACTTGTTTACTCTCAGGCAGATATCAGCCAGATGGATCTATATAAGTGATCCGTGCACCTCAACACTGATTCTGAGTCTGATTTATAAGAAGTCCTCAGAGTTGAAGAAGTGATCACTCCTATTAGAGGTTTCAGCTCATGTATTAACTGTCTCTGGATTTACAGGATCTTCTAGCATCTTCAAACTAAGCGGGTGATTTTCTTCTTTGATTGATTTTCTGACAGCATTATCTGCACTTCACGTAATTATTTTCAGCCAACGTTTACTACTCCTTACATTTTCACGCAATTATCTGTATTTTCTACTCCTTACATTTTCAAAACAGCCTTGTTACCCGTATTTCATTTCGGCCTGGGTTTTTTAGAAAATAGAGTGAATTTGATTGTGATTGGATGATAAGTATAAACATATACCATTCCAACACACTATTGGTTTGTACGCGAACCATCGCTCCTGCCATTGCAAATCATGTCACACGCAAGCAAGGAGCTGACTGTCGACTGACTTTATGTGGCCTAGTGCGAAAATGTCCGTGGCAGAGACTCAAGAGAACTCGAACTTTTTTTTAAATCTGATTTATTGTTTTTTTTTGATTAATCGCTTGGATTAATCATTCATTTTGACAGCACTATACTGTAAAGACAACCATACAAGGGTAATTGTTACTAAGCCTGGGTACTCCAATGTTCTTGTCCAGTTTTGTTATCTTACATCCGTTGTCCTCACAGATTCCTGCAGCTAAGCTTGGATGTACATTTACTGTACATTCCAATAATGGGTATTGAAAACATGCCTCTGAAGTTTGACTTTTTGCATCATTACAATACTTATAGGCATATAACTAGTCATCATATCTTCCGCTCCATGAAACACATGTTAATGCTCAGTAGCACACATATACAGTATGGTTCTTTGGTTCTAAAATGCTTTCATTATCATTGGGCATATGAGGCTGAAACAGGTAGCCTAGTGCATCCCAAATTTTTCAACATTAACATTTTAATATAACATTATAGTCATTATGGCCTTTAGAAAAGTGATGTTATCATGTAGAGAACTATAGGCCCCTGTGGCGCGGGGCCTATAACATTTGATGGCTTTTTTTCTTTAGATTAGATTAGATATATTTTATTCATCCCACCATGGGAAATTTACTTGTTACAGCAGCAGAGGAAAGTGTGGCATACACTACAGAATTAGAAAAAAGTAGAAAAAGCTAAAAACAAACAAAAAAAAAAGACACTAAACAGACAGAAATATCTATAACGTACACAATAAAACACAACAATCAACCTTCAAACAGACAAGTACTGAGGATAATAGTGGCATGATATATAAAAAGAGTATTGTAATGTAAAGTGACCATAGTGTAAGAAAAATTGCAAAGAAAGTGACCATGATACAAATAATAATATTATTGCAAGAGTAGTGACCATAATATAAATAATATTACAAAAGTAAGTGACCATGATATAAATAATAACTGCAATGTATAAATGAAATAAAATAGAATGAACAGAAGACTACACCATGATCAGGTGGTGCAGGTGTTGTAAAGTCTGACAGCAGCAGGGATGAAGGACCTGCGGAACCTCTCCTCCTTACATTACTTTTACTTTTATACTTTAAGTAGTTTTGACGCCAGTACTTTTACACTTCTACTTGAGTAAAAAGCTTGAGTTGATACTTCAACTTCTTTTTAAACCCTAGTATCTATACTTCTACTTGGGTAATGAATGTAAATACTTTTGACACCTCTGATAGTCGTGCATTGTCTTACACATCATGACCAGTGTGGTTTCTATGAGAAAGGCAGGAATTAGAGTTTCGGCCATGTGTCTTATAGCTTTACCTCGCTTTCCCTTTGTCATAAATGTCACTGCATATCTGTTCAATGGCTATTTTACAGTTAACAATGAATGATTTGTACAATATTTAGCGTGTATTAACTGTCGTTGTTGTTTTGCACTTCAGGTCATGCCCAGAGTAGGAGTATGAATGATATTGCAGACGCTCCCAGCACAGACCAGGTAACTTATTTCAAACCTCTGCACCTCCTTTTACATAAAACATTAAAAAGGAAAGGCGTTGAATGAGCTGATAAAAGATGACCTGACATCAAACAAACGTGGAAAAAACATTTCCTCAAGTCAACGTGTGTCTTGTCTTAATAATGGCTGAACTCATGTTCCTATCTGTGTTATGTCAATTTATCTGCATGGAGGCTCGTGTACGCTCATTTTCCAGTGTGCTGTTTTTCATTATTGGTGAGATTACACGTCGCATGTCTCAGGAAGGTGTTGTATTGTATTGAATTGATGTTTCAGTGGAGTGGTGAGAGCCAGCTCTGCCCTAAGTGTCATCAATCTTTCATTGCAATTGCTAGTGAAGGTGACAGCGAGTGATAGAGGAAGCGTGCGAACACATAACTCACCCATTTGTGCGGCACATGCAATAATGTGACTTAAACCCAGTGACGTATGCTTGGACCGATGCAAGGCCATGCTGTTGTTGCTTGGATTAGGATACTGGGCTTTGAAACAGACAGGTCAGGACTAAGTGTCATTCACAGCTATGACTAATGTACAAAAATAAATGAATGAGAATTGGTTTGGGAGTGTGTGATGTGGCCTGTGAACTTTATTTGTTTGTACTGATATGTGTTTGTTTGAGTACTGGTTGTCCAGTTCAAAGTACCCCAGTTATGAGTGGAAGACTGGATGTTCATTTTCAGGCCTACAGTAGGTCACACGTGACCATGGTCATGATATGTGTGTGTGTGTGCCACATTATCTGTGTCATTATTGAGCAGGGAAAAACATGGGCATGGACTCATTGTCCTGTCCGCGTGCTCAGCCCTCACATGTAACCACAGACTGGGGCTGTGAATTATTGGCAACTCTCAGTTATTGAGTGTTGTGCTGCTGTGTTATTTCCTGCCACACCTTTACATGCAATCAGACAGGTCAGGTTAGTTTTTTATCCCTATTCTGTTTCTTGAGGTTTAATACTCATGGAAAAACACAAGCAGCTGTCATCTTGCTCCCAGAGTCACCCGGCAGATTTAGAGAGACTTGATAACAAATGATACAAAGCTGAAACCTTCATGATCCCTGAGATCTGGTCATTGCAGCCACATAATCAACACATGCAGGGCTGCAACAAGCATTTTTTTCATGAACAATTAATTGGCCAATTCTTTTTGACTTCATAGTTTTTTCTATAAAAAGTCAGGAAACAGGGAAAAATCTCCATTATAACATCCTAGAGCCCAAGGTGATAAGTGCAGTACGTCATGTATGAGAGAGAAAAGGTGGAACCAGACAGAAACAGTTTCACTTCTAAAAAGATGTACATTGTAAATTGTAAAACACGTGATTCAAACTATGAAAACATTATAAATATAACAAAGAAAATAATATCACAGGTCTGTCACTCAGCTCCTCCAGTCTGCATGTCGAAGTGTCCTTGGGCAAGATACTGAACCCCAAATTGCTCCTGAAGGCTGTGCCATCAGTGTATGAATGTGTATGAATGGTTAGTTTCTGTCTGGCAGCCAATTTCATGAATCTCTGAATGAGATGTGCAGTTGATAAGTACATCGAGTGGTCAAAAAGACTAGAAAGGCGCAGTATATGTATAGTACCATTTACCATTTAGAGAGCTAAACATGAATGTAACAAAACTATGGTGTGGTGAAAAGTGAACTATCTGCTAATAAAATATGATATCTCATCATGTGCTCTTTTTGTCCTCCACTTTCTGTAGCTAAAAAATAAATTCATGAAGAAGATTCCCAGAGATGCAGAGGCGCCCAACGCCTTAGTGGGCGAGGTGGATTTCACAACAAACCCTTTGTAGCTTTTGTCCGCTTGCCCAAGCTACGACGCTAGGAGGTCTGACTGAGGTCCCTGTTCCCACCAGGTGAGATCAAAGCCCTTTTCTTACACACACACACACACACACACACACACACACACAGACCATCCCAGCACATACCTCACATTTGTCTTGTTACTATACAGATTCCTGTTTATTCTCTTGGGACCACAAGGAAAGGCAAAGTCCTATAATGAGATTGGCCGAGCAATAGCAACCCTAATGGTGGATGACGTAAGTGTTTTAAATTGTTTCTGTGACATGCCTTCTTTGTGAGACAGCACATGCTGATACTGACCCTGTCTCAGTGAACATGTGAGAACACAACGTGCCATTTCCTGTCAAGGCTGGAGTTGGTGGAGAGTGTAGGGAGACTGTTACTGTGTTTGAATTACGTCTGGAAGAAATGCTGATTGTTAAGCATCAGTTAGGAGCTGGGTTTCTATTGGGATAATGAGACACCCATGGTTTGCTAATGGAAGTGTTATTTTGCTGCTGAATGCAGTTTTAGTTTAATTACATGACTTTATTAATCACAGAGCCAAATGTGCTGTTTGAAGTAGTACAGGAAGTAGTGAAGAAAAAAATAGGCTATGTTCAGCTGCAATCCAACACTTTTAAGTTTGGTGGTTAGTCATCTTTGATTGATTCTTTCCTCTTACACTCTAGTACCACCCTACTTATGGTAGGTCAGATTTTCATCATGTGATGTTGTGTTACATAACATCACAGAAAGTGACACAGTGGACACTGCATCGTAACTCAAGTACAGACTCACAGCCACCAACATCTTTGTTGTTTGAGCATCGAGGTTTACCACAGAGATATACCATGAATTGTCAGTACATGCATAGAACATACTTACAAATATTTAAAATAGTTGAGGAGTCCACAGAGGAAAGATGCTGCTCTTTAGTCTGCTGGCTGTGGGTGGTTATTGTCGGCCTCTGTAGGCATCTCACCTCACTGTGTTCAATGCATTAGGTAACATGTAGACAAAACATACCTGCTGTTTTTAATTAAAAAACGTTTCACTCTCATATTTAGTTTGTGCTGTTGTCTATGCAGCCTGCAGTGACCTTTTAGGAGACTAGAACTGAACTTTTGATTATTCTTCTCTGTATTATGCACTTGGCTCAGATTAGATTAGATTAGATTAGATTAGATTAGATTAGATTAGATTACATTATTAGCTACTGACTGACAGTTGTTTTTTGAATGTAATCCAACTGTGGTCAAAACATTGATATGAAGTCTAAATCATTATTATTATGGCATTACAGTACATACTGATCACTATCACTACTCCCTCAGCTCTTCAGTGATGTAGCCTACAAGGCAAGAGATCGGGAGGACCTCATCGCAGGCATAGATGAATTTTTGGATGAGGTGATTGTGCTTCCACCTGGAGAATGGGATCCCAAAATCCGCATTGAACCACCCAAGAAAATCCCATCGGCTGACAAAAGGTTGGAGTATTACCATCATCCACTTCAGTAATGTTCATTAAGCAATATGCCTGCAACAATTGTATGAACCAAAATCAACTTGTTTCTCCATGTCAGCTTTCAGGAGTGAAAAAGCTTCTCAAACAGCACTTAAAACATCATGGAGTAGCATTTTAATAAACATAAATGAATGAATTGATACCCCACATATGATATGTACTTCCATTATGTATCTTTCCTGCAGGAAGTCAGTGTTTTCCTTAAATGAGCTGGGGCAGATGAATGGTACAGCTGTAGGAGGAGGAGGCCTGGCTCAGGACGAGGAGATGCCCGTGCAACATGAGCTCGGAGAGGAGCTGGCATTCACCGGACGGTAGGTAGCCCAGGCCATATGGCACACTGCTGAGAGCTTTGGATCAAACTTAACTTGACTCTGGCATGTGGACAGGAAATTTGAATTTGAATTCATCAGCATTTGGCAAAGTGGGAAAATTATTTGGATACAAATTCAACTGCCCAATAGATGCAGATGCTCCCTAATGTGCACTTTAGCTGAGAATACAGATTAATCTGGTCAAATAATCAGTGCTGGCGTGCCAGTTTCAGCTCTTCCAATCTTTGTTTTGTTTTATAGCAGATAATGTATAAACATTAAATTACTGTAAAAGAGAAATTTTCACTGCTGGAAAGATCATCTCTTTTCATAGAACTGATCTGAGTTACGAGAGCCTGTGTTATACCATTATTTGGTGACCCAGCAGATTCAGTGACCTGCCCTCATATTCATATTACCCTAACCATTACCATCTCACCAGATACGCTGTATCACTGTCCTTGTGATATGACTGTCCATGGAGGCAGGCACGTAAAGATGCAGAAGTAAAATTTGTAGTTCGGTAGAGGTTACAAGAGTCCGCTGAATGACGTAAAAATCAGCAATGTTCCCCTCTAGAGTATCTCATCCACTCATGGGGAATGGTGAGTAGCATTCTGACCACTTTGTCTGTCCGTCTGTGTACAACAGCTTCTGCGGTGGTCTGTACTTGGACATAAAGAGGAAATTACCATGGCTACCTAGTGATTTTTATGAGGGTTTCCACATTCAGTCCATCTCCGCTGTGTTATTCATCTACTTGGGCTGCATTACCAACGCCATCACCTTCGGTGGCCTGCTGGGAGACGCAACCGACAACTACCAGGTAGAGTGCCAAACTCAGGAAAGTCCATTTATTTGAGTCTAGTGTTTATGAACTAGACATGCCCTTTATACAGAGAGGGTTTGATGCATTCTGCTGGGCTGTATATTTATAACTTTACACCATCATGAAACATTTGATGGTATTTTCAGGAAACTTTTAAAGGATGACCTGGCAGTCATCATCAGTTATTATATTCATTTACTTGTTTATCATTTGTGTAATTAACAAATACATACACAGCGATAGTTCTTTTAAGATATCATTGGAATACAAACATCTTTGGAGTGATTTTGTTCGGGATAATTGCTTAATGTGTAAAACTGCACTTAATAAAAAACGAAATCCTGCAAATGACGTTTGATACGTTTGTTATTTTTGGAAATATTCGCTGTCCACTCCAAGAGTAAGATGAGAACATTAATACCACTCTCAAGTCTGTGTGTTAAATGTACAGCTACAGCCAGCAGCTGATTAGCCTTGCTTAGCATAGACACTGATAACAGGAAGAAACAGCTAGTCTGGCTTTGTCCCAAGGAAATGTCATCGATACAACTAAGTAGAGTTTTCTTCTTCTTTTTTTGTTTGTTATTATTTCATAATTTCTGTATCATTTCACCTCTTTGTCAAGAAGACTTTGCAAAATTGCAAAAATGCAAAATTCTGCAAAGCCTTCCATGGTCTTAAACTTCTCTAGTACACCTCGCTCATAGTTAGTAATTGCCATCGCTCTCCAGTCATCACTAACATCATCTCCTTCACCTCGCCAGCATCTCTAATTAACTTTACCTTCTCATTGATTCGTACACTAGCCCTGGCATATGAAACTATATGGAACTGACACACACCCTCATGATAATATGACATGCAGAGACAGAACCGGGCAGCGCCTGCTCTGCGATGACGATAACAGGCAAGGCTATGAAAAACAACAGAAGCTGACACATTCAAACTTATAATGAAGTATGTGAAATCAAAAAAGACCCTATAGATAGCCTTAACTGAAACACGTCATTTCACTGATGTGCAGCTAACTTTTCATACTGTTTGTGCATGTCAATCATCTGAGTGTGTTTGCATATTAGTACAACTGACATAATCATAAATTGAATTTAACTGCTGTCATAGGAGTGACAAAGAGTGCTGTCACTCCCTGTTTGCCAGAGAGTGTCTGGCTTCATAAATAAATCTCAGGGTTCATTGTACAGTGAGGTCGGAGTATTTTTAGCTCCTCGAGATTTTACATTAAATCAGGTCTCCCTTTCTCTATTTATGGATCAATACCTTTGCACCAACACAAACACGCACACACGCACGCACACACACACGCACACGGAGGAATAATTTCAGGTAAGTGCTCTGCCTGGCACTCATTCATTACATCCCCTCTCAAGTTGAAATACAACATCTTGACCCTTTGCTTAATGTCTAATGCACTTACCCACACACACACACACACACTTCTCATCTCTTCTTCCCAGCTCGTCTGACGTTTGATTTGCTGACTTTATCAACACTACTATTCTCAGCTGCATTTTCATTTCACACCAACTTTCTTCTCCCTCTTTCAGGGTGTGATGGAGAGTTTTTTGGGTACAGCTCTGGCTGGCTCTGTCTTCTGTCTCTTCAGCGGTCAACCCCTCATCATCCTCAGCTCCACTGGACCAATCCTCATCTTTGAAAAACTCCTGTTTGAATTCAGCAAGTGAGCCTCGTCAGCGCAGTGAACAGAGTGTAGTCTGAATACTGTGACCTACTGTACACACCCTCTGACTTCATGACTTCTGATTTGTATTTAACTCTAGTGAGAGTGGAGATATTTGTTTTAAAATGCTACTCGTGTAGTCCCTATCAAAGTCGATAGACATCAGTGGTGATAGATAGATAGATAGATAGATAGATAGATAGATAGATAGATAGATAGATAGATAGATAGATAGATAGATAGATAGATAGATAGATAGATAGATAGATAGATAGATAGATAGATAGATTGGCTTCTTAAATGCATGTGTTATGCTTCTCACTTTTACAGGAACAACGGCATCGATTACATGGAGCTGCGTCTGTGGATCGGCATCCACTCCTGTCTGCAGTGTTTCATCCTGGTAGCTACAGACGCCAGTTACATCATCAAGTACATGACGCGCTTCACTGAGGAGGGCTTCTCTAGCCTCATCTCCTTCATCTTCATCTCTGATGCCATCAAGAAGATGGTGGGCTCCTTCAAATATTACCCCATCAACACCGACTTCAAACCCGACTACGTTACCACCTACAAGTGTGAATGCCTGGCCCCAGACCCGGGTGAGTTCACCCTCACCTTCAGTTGGGTGTTTTGTTTCTTTGCTTTAAAATGTCCTCTGACCTCTAACCTGCTGTGTGGATGTCATGTATAGTGCCATGTTATGTCACGTCAGGTTAAAGGTTTATCTGATATCATAAATAAGAAATCATGCTACAGAAATTCTTTAATAACCAAATAAAAAGGATAATTTTCAAAAGTGTTGTTTCTCTTGCGTGTGTATGACAGTCAGACATCAAATATCCGTAAGCTGCATGAATTGGGCTGTACTTTGCGTGTTTATGTTGATTTTCAGGTTGATAACTTCAACTTAATAAAGATTACATTTGAATTTGATTCCATCATCGTACAAACTCACACATGTTCAGTAATCTGTTCAGTGCCTTGCAGTCATTTCTGTAGACAGTGATTTCTGTAACTGATTTGTCTTCTGTTTGTTTTTGTCATGCACAAACACTTTGGCTGCCGTCTCTTGTAAGTGAGTACTTTCTTTGTTGCTCTGCATGTATACTTCTCTGTCCAGCCTCCGGATCTCATTTCACTTTTCTTTTTCTTTCCTTCTGTTTTTCCTGCTCACCCTCTCTTCATTTGATGTCTCATTACCTTCCTGTCTCTCTTCCGTTCATAAAACAGTGGCTGCAATGATCTTCAATGGTTTAGTTCCAATGCCAGATAACAGCTCTAGTGTCTCTGGGGTAAGTGCTTGTTTTCATCCAATTTTCTTTGTTTGCCTCTATTTTGGTTGATTGTATTTTAAGCTGCATGTTTTTTAGGGTCTGTAACGTTTTAGCGTTTCCCAGAATGAATTACAGATGGTGTTTAAAAGCCCAAAGGAGAACATTTTCAATATCAGTATTCTGACAAAAAGGTTGCTTTGCTCTCCTCTCTTCTCCTTTGTTTGTTTGTTTGTCACCATTCATCCCATCATCCTCTCTCACTTTCCTCTCTGGATTATAACTTCACATTCCTGCCAATCATTTTCACTCTGTCTGTGTTTACATCTTTGTCGAAACACTCTTCATCTTCCTCCTCTCCTATCTCCCCACCACTGCCACCCACCATCCCAGTTGAATGTGACAGCTCTGGACTGGAGCCAGCTTAGCAAGTCGGAGTGTCTAAACTACGGAGGTTCCTTGGTGGGAAAGTCCTGCAAGTACGTCCCAGATCTGGCCCTCATGTCCTTCATCCTCTTCTTCGGCACCTACACCATGACCGTCTCCCTCAAGAAGTTCAAGTTCAGCCGCTACTTCCCCACCAAGGTGACAGATCTCTCTGTGAACAGAACAAAATCACAAAATACTTGTTATAATACTTGTACAATATACAATATACAAATACTTGTATAAGTTCAATTTGTACATTTACCACACACTTGTAAGTAGCTCATTTCAACCACCCATTCATGAAGATTTGATCATTAGCATAACCAATCCAAAACTTTGAGGCTACCTCTTCCACTTTATTTGTGTCGAAGCTTTACAAGAATGTTACAAACTGTCAAGTCCTACTGTCAAAAGTCAGTTGACCAAAATGATCCAAATTTAGCAGGGATTACAAAACATGACTACAGCTGCCAGTGAAGAGTGCTGTGCTCTGACAGAATAAGAAGTCAGATACTAAAAAAAAACCTCTCGCTAAAGCAAAGCAGTCCACAGATGAAACATCCAGGCGTCCTGGTAAAGTAACCTCCATGAAGCTGGAGGTGATGATGATCCAAACAGTGAATACGTAATGAAGAATGATGTGCCAAAGAGTAAATGTATTCAACTATTAAACAACAGTGTAAAATGTTGCAGAATACATTAAAATTATGTTTTTGAAAGGAGTGCAATGATAAAACAGTGTGTTTCAAGCAGAAAGTACAGCACATGCAGATGGACCACCTAGAAAGAAACACAGTGACTGTTGTTGATTGTATCACTGTGTGAGTGTTGGTGCACTCTGTCCTGTGTCTGATCTCTAACAGGAAGTGGGGAGTCAATTAGACGAGATGATATTTGGTCCATCTTTCTCAGTATTTCTGAGTTGTTCCCTCTCGCATTCTGTTCTGCAAATAAATGTTGACTTCTAATATTTCTGTGTGTTTGTGTCACCAGTTGAGGAAACTCATCAGTGACTTCTCTATCTTCATGTCCATCATGACGTTTGTGGGGCTTGATATGTTGATGGGACTCAAAACTCCCAAACTCATCGTCCCCACAGAATTTAAGGTACAGCAAGTTATTCATCATTCACCAGAAATGAGCTGGACTCTAAACTAAATCACATGACAGCACACAGTAGTCATTTACATTTTTTTTTTTTATCTCAGACTAGATCATCTGTGCATGTTTTAAATTTTGGGAAATATACTTATTTGTTTAGATACCACTCATGTCCATTAAATATACAGCTGGAGCCAGGAGACAGTTAGCTTCACTTAGCATAGCACAAACACACAAGCCTGCTTTAAGAGGGTTGGAAGCAGCTACTTCTTTCAGCACCACTGCAAACTACAACCTCAGTAACACACATATAGTTAAATCAATATCTCATGACAGTGTAAGTAAAAACTGAACCTTATTATCTTTGTGGAAGCAGAATTTATGACTGAGCTGTTGTGATACATATCATTAGATTTTACAGATATCCCCAATAAAGTGGCCAGCTGTAGATGTTTCCTCCTGCTTCCTGGTTTCCTAGAGTTGTACTGAGTGGTATCAATCTGTTCCTCTAACTCTCTGCAACAGAACACATGAGCATATTCCCCAAAACAGATACTGATTGAAAATGTCTTACAATTTTCATGTACTACTGTGGAATGAACTTCTTAGTTGATGTGAAAATAAAATCTCCCACTCCCAATCTCCCACCAGCCGACTCGGCCAGATCGTGGCTGGCTGGTGATGCCATTTGGTAAGAACCCATGGTGGGTTTATGTGGCCAGCTTTGTCCCTGCCCTCCTTGTCACTATCCTCATCTTCATGGATCAGCAGATCAGTGCAGTCATTGTTAACCGCAAGGAGAACAAACTTAAGGTTGGTGTGCTGCTGCTATACATTATTTATTTATCTTTATAAAAGCTCATATTAAGGAACCATTAGATTAGATGAAATATTACATTTGAGTTGTCGTTTATCATATTCATGGATGATACAGATTGTTCATAAATATTATAAAATGGTATTATTGGAAATATTCTGTTGCCACTTCTGATATATTGCATCAATTTATCAATCAAATGTATTTTAAAGAAAAAACACCACAGGCAGAGTTATATTCAAGAGATAACACAACACACTCAGATAGAAGCCTGCTGATGTCGTATTGTGCTTTTAGTAATTATCATGTGGTTTCCCTGGCAGAAAGGCTGTGGCTACCACCTGGATCTGCTCTGGGTGGGCATCCTGATGGCCACCTGCTCCTTCATGGGCTTGCCATGGTACGTGGCTGCCACTGTCATCTCCATCGCCCACATCGACTCTCTGAAGATGGAAAGTGAGTCGAGTGCTCCCGGAGAGCAGCCTCAGTTCCTTGGGGTCAGGTTGGTACACACAGACAGAAAAAGAACATTTGAAACAGAGAGAAGCCTTGTGAGATGAACTTGACAGTCTCTCATGCATTTGTCATCAATATACAGAGAACAAAGAATGACAGGCATTCTGGTGTTTGCTCTCACCGGAGTCTCCATCTTCCTCGCTCCAGTACTTAAGGTATGATGAAGCACATGTCTGTCTGTTTATTCATTCAGCATGAACAATACATGGTTTTGTTCTGTGTGACAATGTAACTGTTTTCTGTTGATTTTAATGCTCATTGTTCAGAAGACTTTCTACTGTTGATCCTCTTAATGGGTTCTTATTAGATCACAATACAGCCCAAAGAGAAAGTGTTCAATATGTCATTGTCATCATTATATGTATGTATATATGTGTTGTATATGCCATAGGGCTGGCAGTCTAGAAACTTTAACAGGTTGTAATGACTTCCTTCCCTCTGCTTGCAGTTCATCCCCATGCCTGTGCTGTACGGTGTCTTCCTCTACATGGGCGTAGCTTCTCTCAGTGGAATCCAGGTATGCTGTGCGCCAGCAGTGGATGTTGTTTATCAGGCAGGCAGATATGATCCATAGTGTCCTTGCAGGCTGCAGAGACCAACAGAATCACATGAGAAATAAAACTGGTTAGATTGTTAGGAGCTCCCAAACTTTGTAGAAGTGCCAATTATGTGGAATGCAGACAGATGTACAGTCAAACCCTGGGCTGAATATATAAACTGCAGCTGTGACGGCTGATGTATGTCTGATGGCCAGGTGCCTCATTATAAAAACCTATATCTAGACTAACAATTATATTTACAGGTGCATTTAAATGAGTTGACCTGTACGCTCAGTGAGTTTGTGCTACAGCAGGTGCTCCTCAGTAACTTCAGTAATCCCGAATACTCTGGGATTAATTATTCATAGACATCTGCATGTGATTATCCTGTGCCACCTTCGGCTCTTCTCTTCTATTTTCCTCTTTTTCTCATCATCCTCAACAGTTCTGGGACAGGATTAAGTTGTACATGATGCCGTCCAAACACCAGCCCGACTTCTCCTATCTCCGTCATGTTCCTCTGAGGAAGGTTCACCTGTTCACACTGGTCCAAATTACATGTCTGGCTGTGCTCTGGATTCTTAAATCCACCTTCTTGGCTATCATCTTCCCTGTCATGGTATGTGATAAAATACATTTGCAACACAGCTTTTGATGAATCCTGAGCAACACAACTTTGATGAATGCTCTGACGTTTGTCTGAAGACAGAGGTTTAATGAGAGTGTAAACGTTGAGAGTGATTCAAGTTAATGTAATTTATGAATGTCACACCTCATATATGAGGTGAATGAATGGAGGTTTAAACAAAGTGTGTCTCTCTCTGTCAAACTCTTCAGATCCTGGGTCTGATGGTTGTCAGAAAGATGCTCGACATGGTCTTCTCCCAGCACGACCTAGCCTGGCTGGACGACCTCCTGCCTGAGAAAGAGAAGAAGAAGAAGGATGATGATAAGAAGAAGGGGAAAGAGAAGGAGAAGAGAAAGCCCAAACAAGACGACAGCGAGGAAGAGGTGAGAAACTGGAGTTCTGCTGCCCCCTGCTGGAATCATGGATCGTTATGGACAAGTTACTGATGATCTCTGTCTATATTGTTTTTGTGTGTTTTGCTTGCAGGACAAGTCCCACACATACTCCAATCACTCACCCAGCTCAGAGTCAGACTTGGATCGCAGGTACTGTGTCCTCAAACTGCACATCCCCTACAAAGACCTGGTCTATCCTGATGCTGTACAGTCTCAGTGGGGAGCGTACTCCCAGGCTGCTGGCACACACAGTGCTCTTTAACACACACACACACACACACACACACACACACACACACACACACACACACACACACACACACACACTGTTGTGGTCCAATGTGAAAATGTAGTCATACAAAACACAACGTGCATAAATTAAAGGGTCAGTTCCCAAAAATGACAACAAAAAAAAATCCTCTTCTAGTTGCCATTGAGACAGTTTGATCTCAGATGGATGCTGGGTTGACGTGGGCTTATGAGGTTCCACAGCAAGTGACAGAATTGTTTTAAGGTGAGCGTTGTGTCAGCAGGCATGGCAGTAAAAGAGTGAGCAGAGCATTGATGGCTTAAGTACACTGCCATGATTAAAAGATACATTATGTCACTGCTTCTCAAACTGTGGTATGTGTACCACTGGTGGTGTGCGAGCTCCCTCTACTGGTATGAGCAGAACTCTTGGAAATATTTTTTAATAAAATAAATGAATTGTCAATTTACTACACAATCCTTTAAAGCTTAAACTAAGAGATCACTGAAATATCACTTAAAATAAGTTTAGCATAGTTTCTAATATTCCTTTGAAATATATTTTTTAATTATTTACATAGTCATGTTCATGCATGTAGTTATGGTTATGAACTAATAGGTGGCAGTGAGATATTAAGAGGAGATGAATGATTCAGAAACTCTGCAATCGTGTCTCAAACTTGAAATATTAGGAAGTGAACTGGTTTCGTTCAAGACTCAACAACAGCAGACAATAAATAATCTTCATATCAGGAACAAACCTGTCTACGCTGCTGGATCATAACGGTGGTACTTAGAGAGCTTCATATTTTCTGCTGCTGCAATAGGTAAATATGTCAGAAACACTGCTTTAGCTATACTGTATGTTGCAGAGGACGGCATGTGAGTGTAGCAGCAGTCTCAAGTTGACTGCCTCAAGTATACGAATACAAATACGAATACGAAATACTTTATTAATCCCCAAGGGGAAATTAATTTGTCTGTCAGCTCATCTGCCAAAGTAAGGGCCACCGGTCTGTAGTCATTTAGTTCAGCTGGACATTTTCATTTTCATGTTCAGCTGTAGACTCAGGTTGAAGATCCTGTGGAGAGGCTGACACAGTTGGGCAGCACAGTCTTTAAGCAGCCTTGGACACACACCATCTGGGCTAGCTGCCTTCCCAGAGCAAAGTCTCCCGAGCTCCAACCTCACCCCTGTCTCTGTGACAAACAAGGAACAGGTGTGTGAAGGGGAGTAGCTGCAGTAGTGGAGATGTAGGAGGAGGAGGAGGAGAAGGAGGAGTCATGGTGGAGATGCCCACATGTTGAGGAGGAGAAGGAGGAGCGGCAGTGGAATGGGATGTGTCCTCAGTGTCAAACCTGTTGAAGAACTGATTGAGTTCATCAGCTCTTTCCACATCACCCACTATTGATTCCTCTCCACACCTCATGGATGTTGTTGTGATGTAAATTCTTCTCTATCTTCTTTTTGTATTCCACCTTTGCCATCTTCAATCTCTTCAGCTCATGTTGCACCTGTTTGAGTTGTTCTTTGTCACCATCTCTAAAAGCTTCCTTTTTCTGCTTGAGGATTGCCTTTATGTCACTTGTGATCCAGGGTTTGTTATTGGGGAAACAGCATACAGTCTTTGTAGGTATGACTGTGTCTCTACAAAAGTTGATGTACTCAGTGTCTATCAATGTCCATGTGCAGGATTACACCATCTCTGGTTCACAAATAAGGCCAGTCCTCCTCCTTTTTCTTGCCACTAGCCTTAGCATCTCTGTCTGACCGTATGAGAGTGAAGCCAGGTATATCCACAATGGAGTCTGAGATGTTATAATTCAACCAGCTCTCAGTAAAACACATAAGGCTGCACTCACGGTACACTTTCTGAGTCCTTACTAATATCTCCAGCTCATCACTTTTGTTTGGCAGAGAGTTGACATTCCCCATGATGACTGATGGCAGAACGGGCTTGTATCTCCATTTCCTTGCCTTTAACTTTGCACCAGCACAGCAACCACAAAAGCTCCTCCTTATCTCAGCTGGAATAGGGTGATATTCTCCAGATTTGCTCCATTTCAATGAAAAAAGCTCTTCTCTTGAATAAACTCTTCCCCCCTCAGAGATATCCATCAGTATAAAAAAAGCAATTTGTGTATGCGCATGTTCTAGAATGAATGGGCTTCATTTTATTACATTTACATTCAGTCATTTGATGGATGCTTTTATCCAAAGCGACTTATAAAAAAGGAAAACAATCATGGTACAGAGTGACAGGGACATGTTAGTGCAGCAATAAGTACTACTCTTAGAAAATTAAGTGAGAGAAGGGGGATAGATGATCATGTCCAGTTGTTGGCAGTGTTGGAGAGGAGGTCCTCTCTGAAGAGCTGGAGGTCTTCAGGAAGTTTTTGAAGGTAGAGAGGGACGCTCCTGATCTGAATTGTTTCAGGGTGGAGATGCAATGAAACATTTTGATTTTAAATTGAATTAATGAGCACCAAGCAGCTCTTTCCAGAAACAGCATCCCTCCCTGCTATACTGTATAATCTAGAGAACACATCAGACTACTTTCACCAGGACTGTTTTTTTTGAAAGAAAGTAGTTTCAATAAAAAGTGAGATCTGAGTAACTGGTGCATTGTTTCTGGAAAAACACACCAAACACTCTAACATTCAAGATTCATTTATTTGTCATTCGACAGTGAAATGCAAGTTGTGATTCATTCACGCTACATGCAAGAAAAGCTATTTTATAGTGCAGCTGATACTTCTGTATCACTTATCAGGCAGCTGTAGGGTGATGTATCACAAATCTATGAGACAGATATCTGAAACCAAAGCAACCGAAATTTTATTCATCTTTAGATACCACTACATCTTTTGTCATTTTGGTGAATTGACCCTTGTAGTAGTCCCTTATTTTGTTGTGGTGTTGCTTTGCTTTGTATTATGGTGTTTTTTTCCCCATGAAGAACTAACTTTTACCTCGATGTGTACTTTGCTGCTTACTTTCAAATTCATTTAATGTTTTCTTACCAACAAGGAAATTCCTGCCCTCGTCCATGTTCAGAAAGAATAAATGTAAATTACAAACATGGTCACTTTTGTAGGTGTACATACATCCACATATAGATTCTTATACTATATGTACTATCTAGTACATATAGAACATATAGAGGATTTATTGCAGGCTAGTTCATATACAGCTGTATAATTATCCACATGCAACAAGTATCATTGTTTTGGTTGTTTCTTTTTCCTCCATGTGCTGAATCACGCCTGCATGTGACCTGTAGCCTGATCTTAGCTCTTAGCTAGCAGCTTCTGAAGCTATTTTGGTAACCTGATTATTTTTTGTTCCTTTTATGGGAGATCAACAATTTCAAAGTTGTCCATCATGCATTACTGCATTGATGCATTGCTTTGAAAAGACATAGTTTGGAGATGTCTTTGTGTACACATGTCTCGTGTCTCTTGGGATGAGGTTTGTAAAGGGCCACAACAAACTGATTCCGATGTTGATGGTATAAAACATTTCCCAGCCTCTGTCACCAGTCCCCAATCCCAGCCTGAACCATGATGCATTTTGGCCACAGACGGCCACGACAGCACCCTTTCTCTTGCTCATTGCTGACAAGAGCTGCTGTTGTGTTTGACTGAGGTCATGATACCGCACGGCTGAGCTCCTCCACCTTCCCTGGCCTCCTCCTTCAGCCCCTTAGTGTTTTTGGCCGTGGGTGTGTATGGTAACTGGAGCTTGCCCTTCCTCAGCATCACCCTCCACCTGAAGATTTCTTGCCCGTCGTCTCCGGCTGTGCCTATGGGCCGAGGAATGCCCTGCCCCGTGCCCCAGGTCAAGATTGAGATGGAGTCGGACTACGACTCGGACATCGACCACCACCACCCACGGGACATGAGCAGTGAGACCACGTTATAAAGCTGAGACTCGGCAACTTGTTGACACAACGCACAACTAGGTGCAGCCAGTGCTGCCCACAGACAGCAAGGTGGCACAGACAGACAGCAGTCGACTGATCCAATCAATGCCACTGGAGAGGCATCTGCTTATAAAGTGGTGCAATTTTGTGCTTTGAAGAATATATTCAATATTAAATTTATTTATTTACTTGTATGATGTAAATATCCATAATAAGAGAGGACATATTTATCTGTATGTGCTGTATAGGATCATATATTTATATTAATACATGTTATATATTGATATGGTACCAGAAACTGATGAGCAGTTGGCACCTTGCATGGCAGCCAATGCCATCAGTGTATGAATGTGTGTGAATGGGTGAATGAGATACGTACTGTAAAGCGCTTTGAGTGGTCAGAAGACTAGAAAGGAGATATATAAGTACAGTCTATTCACCATTTACCATTTCAGTGACTCCAAATATTGAAATCAGTACAATGTGTACTGATTGTGTACCTCTGTGTACAAAGCCATACCTTCTATTGTATATTTGTGTTTTTGGTGTTTTGTGGTTTGAATATTTTGTAGCGTGCCTCTGATCCCAGAGATCCACTCTCCTTCCCCTGTCTCCCTCCACTTCAATACTCCATACTGACACATTAAGCTGGAACAAAAAGAAACAACCAAAAGCTTGTGATGTTCTGATGTTGCTGAAAAGGATTTTTTTTATTTTCAAAGACTACATGTATGGGAACATAATTAACATTCACCATGACACCATGTACACATGACATTAATAAGAAATGCACACATAATGAATATTCATGAACTGACAGATATAATTTATGTAATTAAAATTCCATTATTCCAAATTGTGTGACTTGTCTTGTGTTGAACATAGTGATTTTTTATCTATAGAATAAGTGAGAAATCTGTGGCTTCAAAAGTTAAATATGTGTATTGCTGTTCTGGTCAGCTGATGAACAGTCAGTGCAGTTGGTTAATAGGAAAACAAGCGTGTTACGCTGGCAGAGGAACAGTTTAATATTAGCAATGTTGACTTCTGTATTTCTGAACAAAGACAGATAACAGTGATCAGTGACAGACGCTGCATGTATTCTTATTAGGGAGGGGACTGATCTGATAACTGACCTCAGTGGATCAGCTTCCTCTCGAAAACACACTGTGTCAGAAACATGTTAAAGTGAATGCTCTAAATTCATATGCATATTCACATGCTTCAGCCTCATGTTACCTTATCTAACATGATCCCAATCAGTTTCTCAAAAAGAGGTTGACAGGCTACCACTGCTGCTAGATGGATACTCAGTATAAAATGTATTTAATTTTATTTATAGAACAGAAGTTATCTCATATAGACCCAACAATGCCTCACAATACCAGATGTTAAATCAGTTAGAGAATACCCTGACTGGATATGAATGATGACAGAGATGCAGTGAGTGTGATGTACAGACTGTATTATCCTGTATATAAAGATTATATATATTTACATCATTGGACTCATATCCGAGGCCGTAAGGCATACTCTTCATAAAATGGCACACTACACTGAATGTCAGAATTTAAGCACCACTACTATCATAAATAGTATGAATAATAAATATTCATAATTCCAAATTGGAATGCAGTCAGAACGTGTCATGATAATTCATTTCATTTAATGTAATGGTTTTCTACTGTCAGCCAGTGTAGTCTTGATTAACCTACAAGAAGCGTTCAGCAGCCTATCTGTCTGTTCAACTCAATCAGCTGTGAGAACATTAATCATTCATTAATCATCATATGCCTACAGCATCCATCAGAGGTAGCAGCATGCATTGCTGGCTGCCACAGTATCTTTTTATTAAGGCTGGTAGCAGCAGGACACGTCACGTCAGCAGACATGGAGTGCTCGGCTGTGTACTGGAGGGTTTGGTGAAGCCGTCAGCAAAGCCCTCTCCTTCCACCAGTGTCGGCCTCTTGTTGCACATGGGGCACAGGTTGTTGCGCACCTGTGAGGCTCTCATCCAGATGATGAGGTTCCAGCGCTGGCCAGAGGAGATGGGTAGGGCCCCGTGCATGTGTTGACCCCGGTGGAGGAGGCCCTCGGTCACCCTGTGCTCAACCTCTGAACACTCCGCCTCATTTAAGGGCACCTGCAGTGGGCGAGTTTACACACTCATTTAGTGGCAATCTGCAAGCTCATGTTTCATTTACAGATTTCCAACCAACCAATCACAACCATTTGTCTTATATGGGGCTGGTTTGATATGATGACTGTACCGAGGAGTGCGATCTTATTGGTCTATTCAAGTTTCATCTAACTGTGTCCAGAGGCATTGTTGTCTGCACTCGTTGATAACAACCCTTTGGAAATAGAACATGAACTAGTCTGAGTTAGTCTGCATTTGAGAACTGGTTTGGTGATGTCAAGCTAGGATAAGTTGAGAAGTTGTCTTTGTTTTATATTTAACCAGCTAACTTACAAAGCTCTTCATGGTCAGGCACCTTCATATCTTAAAGAGCTCATAGTAGTCATAGTGTTAGCTCCTCAAACTGATGAGCAGTTGGCACCTTGCATGACAGTTAATGCCATCAGTGAATGAATATGTGTGAATGGGTGAATGAGATATGTAGTGTAAAAGCGCTTTGAGTGGTTAGAAGACTAGAAAGGCGCTATATAAGTACAGTCCATTTACCATTTACCCCTCTAGAACACTGCGCTCTCAGGATGCTGGGTTCCTTGTGGTTCCTATAGTTTCCAAAAGTAGATTGGGAGCCAGAGCTTTCAGCTATCAAGCTCCTCTTCTGTGGAACAAACTACCATTCCGGGTTCGGGAGGCAGACACGGTCAACACTTTTAAGAGTAGACTTAAGACTTTCCTTTTTGATAGAGCTTATAGTTAGGGCTGGCTCAGGTCATCCCTTAGTTATGCTGCCATAGGACCAGACTGCCGGGGGACTTCAAATGGTGCACTGAGCTCTTTCTTTCAACTTCTTTGGAAACAGGGCTGGATTCCGTATAAACCTATTTTATGTTTATTGGCATAATAATACATCATGCATCCAGCAATTTCTAACATTTCTAAAAATGTATTCACCTGTTTCATATCACCGAAGTAAAGGTTTCCTCAGTGAAGTCCTTGCCCAGGGAAACATTCAGGGTGATCTCTGAGTTGTCATAGTGGTAGCTCAGGTCCAGGTCTTCATTCATGTCATATTTAACAACAAAAGCCTTGTGGCTGTCCAGACAGCGCCCCCCACAGTCAGGGTACAGCAGGGAGGTGAGTGGATACAGGTAGCGCTCACAGAGGGGTGTGATGAAGTCTTCATCAAAGCCCAGTTCATCCAGAAGGATCTGGAAGAGAGAAAAGAAGAAAAGACTCAGACGTGATGTTTAATTCCCTGACCTTCTTACGAATAAACATATTTAGGTCAGAACTCTTTCATGATTTCAACATTTTCTATCTTCCTCATTGAAGGTTTCATCTGAACAGTATGTTACTGTGGAACGAGCCCATCATAGTGCCTGCATGTACCTGCGAGGTATCTTCTAAACTCTATTCCAGAGTTCCACTATGTCAGGACTGATGGGACCAAACATCATGGCACAATAAAGATGAACTGTGAATGACTGAGCAGTACATACAGTGTGTTTTAAGGGGTTTCAGTCAGTAGGAGCGGATACATTACCCCGTAATGGTTCATAGTGTTGGGTCTTCCTTTAGGGGCAGAGGACTGCTCAAAGTGCTCCAGCTCCTCCACCAGCTCATCACAGAAGCTTTTCTCAAACACAGGTAGGCGATACACTCTTACTGCTTTAACAGGAGGATGGGAATACATTAACTATCATGCATAAATATATTGTTATGTGACTGTGATAATGTGGTCCCACTGAATATACAGTAAATCCCCCAAAATATCTTGTTTGTTCTAAAGCAATATATATTTATATATTAGAAAGATACAGCAGAACAAGACACAAATATAAAGGATTGAAGTTCCTGTAGCTGTGCTGATACAGCAGGTTGTGAGCTGTTGTTTCCCTGGTAACACAGTGTTATTTGGCTTGGCAGAGAGGACAGGTCAGTTGTCTGCAGGTCGGGCTGCTTCTCCACACACACTGAGCACTTCTTTGGCTAGGTGTCTGCTGGCAGTGGCATGGCCAGTCTGTAGTCCTGGCTCATTTATTGGTATGTGTGTGGAAGGGAGGCACAGAGGCAGACCACCTGCAGCGAAGAGTTCTGGAAGAGGAGTGACCCTGAGCAGCAGCAGGCCATGGAGGAGACAGCCAAAGAGGTTGTTGTATCTACAGTTCACACCCTGATGTATCAGCACCACCACCACCTGCTTCACTCCAACTGTTACCTCGTAGTCTTTCAGAATTAGCATTTTGCATTACTCAACAAGCTCCTGAGTAACTGGAGGTGTCAATTTCCTCAAAAATGTTGACGCAAAAAAAAAAACCAGTATACAGTCTATCAGTCATGTGATCAAACAATGTGGTGTTTGATTGCATTCCTGGATGTTTTCTATCTGAATGTGAGCAACCTGAATCTATGTTCCATGAACACTAAACAAAAAACATCTAATTCAGTGAAATGAAAGCTCACCTGCCTCTTCCTCCAACAAGTCTAAGAGACCTTCTTCGCTGGTGTTCCTGTTTTCACAGTACTCAACAATCTGCTTGAACTTTGGTGAGAGGTAGGACTCCTGAGGAGAGGCGCAGGTGTGTCTCAGCCAGGTGTTAATGACAAGTCATTAATGACAATATTAGCAATAAATACCTGCAGATGGTAGACATGGGGATGGAGAGGCTGGTACATGACTTTTATAGCTATAGCTCTCTCAGCAGACAACACACCAAGATGCCTTCGTCTGTCCACTTCCTGTGAAATCTAAACAGAGCAGTGTCGACAAAATCATTCAAGTGCAGTTCAGAGGTTTGCTGCCAGCACACTGGAGAATGTACAGACACAGAGTGGAGACCTGAAAGGTCAAGTCAAAGTGGGCAGGAGGCAGGTACACATATCAATATCAGTGTTCAAACAAGAAGGTCAGTGATATCATCTGACAGTATTTTTTTATCATAAACACATAATATGAACAAACAATCTTGGTCCCTTAGATTTTTCTCTTGGAGACATGTGACGGTCTAAATATCGATTTGTGAGTGGTCTCTGATGTAATGACCATGTTGTTTCTAATCTAATCTAACCTACCTGTCTTTTCTTTACTGACATGTCCACACATCAGCTTAATACATCTACAACCAGCTAATATCTGCTTATATATCAGCATGGCCGAGGGTGGAGCTCTACTTGTCTCAAACCGAAAGATACTGCTAGAGACTAGGGTTTGTAGCAACCGGATAATGTAATAAAGTCCAATAATGTAATACCTGCCAATAACGTAATAATTTTGGACATTTGAAATGTAATAAAGCCAATAACGCAATAACATTTCAATAAAGTAATAAAGTTTTTGAGCCAATAATGTAATAACATTTTGCCAATAATGTAATAAGTTATTACATTATTGGCTGGTTATTACGTTATTGGTGTAGCATTAAAAAAGTTGTTCTCTGATAATGTAATAATACATAAATAGGACTGCATTTCTTGGAAATAAAAGATTATTTTGCAGTTTTTGAGCAGTTTGCTCATCAAAAATACATATAGTGGATGGCATAGTTGTCATATTCATTCATCAAGGGTACATACAGCACTCTCTCTCCTTAATTATGGTTGTAAGAGCCAATTTGAGAATTATTTGTTGTACAAAATCTTTATTTATTTCCTTAAATGGTAAAATGGTAAATGGACTGTACTTGTATAGCACCTTTCTAGTCTTCTGGAGGGGATCAAACCGCCGATCTTCTGATTAGTGGACAACCCGCTCTGCCTCCAAGCCACAGCCGCCTTTCTAGTCTTCCGACCACTCAAAGCGCTTTACAGTACGTATCTCATTCACCCATTCACACACATTCATACACTGATGGCATTAGCTACCATGCAAGGTGCCACCTGCTCATCAGTTTGAGGAGCTAACCATTCACACACTGATAGCACGGCCTTCAGGAGCAATTTGGGGTTCAGTATCTTGCCCAAGGAAGACTGGAGGGGATCGAACCGGGGATCGAACCACCATTTCTGATTAGTGGACGACCCGCTCTACCTCGAGCCACAGCCGCTTAGACATGTAAATTCATAATTTCATGTATGGAGGAATATTTTTCATTCATTACTGTGAAGTGTATATGGTAGTTAGATCACTTAGTGGAATGTGCTAGAGTTCAGGAAGAGAACAGTGATCATGTGACCTACATGTGTTTGCTCAGTGTTACATGAAAAAGTCTAATCAGTCTAGTTATTACTAAGTTATTACATTATTGGCATGTTATTACATTCAAAATGGCCAAAATTATTACGTTATCGGCAGGCATTACATTATTGGACATTATTACATTATTGGTTCCTACAGGGTTGGTTCTGGGATTTTCAAAATTGGAAACTTTCCATGGGAATTTATGGGAATTAAGGGAGATTTATGGGAATAAACAGGAATAAACCATGAATTTATGTATGGATATGATACAGTTTGTTTAAATTACCCAAAATTTACAGTTAATTCCCATTCATTTCCATAATTCCCACTCTTAACTTCTCATGGAAAGTTTCCGGAAAGTTTCCGCCCCTTTGCAGCCTTACTACAGACCAATCACAGAATCTTCAGGAAAAAACAAGTAATTAGTAGTCCTTTTAGAAAATTATTAATTATTATTTCAGATCGTTTCAGATTAACTTTCTGTTGATCAATCTGTTGATTGATGATTCATCGAATTACTCCAGATTAATTAACTACTATTATCAGTGAGATGCTTGAGGTTTATTTCGCAACATGCCAACATAACCACACACACACCTTGTTGAGTACATCCTCAAACTGCTGCTCTGTCACACAGCCGAGCCTCCTGAGCAGCTGCGTAATGAACAGACATGATAACGAACATGACTTAATCAAACATTATATAATATTATGTCATTAATATCAGAGGTGTAGAAGCACTAATACTTCCTCACTGCTTGGTAGTCCAGTGTGAACTGCTGCTGCGTCACAAAGCGGACATGTGTCTTGTATTCTTTCAGGAAAATGTTGTCAGTGGTGAAACAGTTGCAGAGATAAAAGTGTCGGTGTGAAGCTCCGTCTGTCATCACTGCTCGGTACAAACAAACACTGAACACAGTTATTATGTCACACTGTTCACTGACAACACACACACAGCCAAGCAACGTCACAAACACTTCCGGTTCAAGTCGTCAAAATAAAAGCATAGTCTCTATGAAGCCAAATGTAACTTTCACACAAAGACGTAGACATTAATTATACTGTCGATGGTAGCTACTCACATCTAAATATATACTGACTGTAGCAATGAGTGTATAGACTTGAAACACTAAAGTTAAACTAAAGTACCATCCGGTGTCCAATAGGGGGCGCAAATACAACATACGCGATACCAACCTCGTAAATGCAAGAATAGAAGAAGAGAAGGAAGCCAGGCAGGGGCAGGCAACCCCACGCTCTGTGTGTGTGTATGTGTGTGTTCATTCTGTTGTGATCGTGTGTGTGGATTATCGCCTCCGTTAGCAGCAGCTAGACCTGCCGCTGAACATGCACAGTAATAAGCAGCTCGTCGATGATTGACGTCTCTCCTCTCTGTCCGGTGTGTGGTCCGTGTGGCAGACGCGGAAATGTTGAGCGTGGAGTCGTTGCAGGTGGCTGAGGAAGAGGTGGTTGAATCCAGCTCCAATAAACTGGGTGACATTTACACGTTCGTGGCTAAAGGCTGCTTTCCTCAGACCATGAACCCTTTACGGAAGAAGAACCTGAAAAGATACGCACAGAAATTCATCATTGATGGTGAGGCTTGTTTCAGAGAGTCCATGTAAGCTGCTGCAGACACTGACAGTATATGGCTCTCCTCTGTCTGCAGCAGATATCTGCTGGCACGAACTGCCATTAAAAATCTTGTATGTACTGTGTAAACACGGCTTCAGGCTGACAGTCACTGTGTGCTGCAGGGTGACACTTATCTTCTATATGCTCATTCAGGTTCATATTGAATGGACATAAGTGGTGATTTAGTAAATCAGCTACATGCCAAACTTCTGGCCACCTGATGAAGGTGAAGTCTGATCTTCACTCCCCTTTTAGCCTTCTCAGCTCTTCAGCTATTAAATTCTCACTCATTCACCAACCGGACACTTCCTCTGCCTGCTGTTTGTGCTGGACAGCAGGTGGACACTTGGTTTATCAAAGCTTTCCAAGTGAAAACAGAGAAACCTTTCCTCAGGTCCAATTTATGTTTTACCTCTGAAGGTAAGCAGGACGACATTAAATACTCTATTCAAATGAAGAATGACGTGCAGATCTCTCTGTACACGAAGGGCCTCTTATTGGCAGAATGTGTGTCAAAGCATGTCCTACTTTTCTTTCATATCTTCATTTTAGAGGACAAGCTGTACTATGTGGGACCTAAGAAAGAAGAGAAGAGGGAGGTGGTCATAGACGCCGAGAGGAAGAGGCAGATTTTTCTCGACTGCCACTTCAATGACATTGGCCATCACCTGGGCCAAAAGAAGACCGTCCACAGGATCCAGAGCAAGTATTACTGGCTGGGGATCATCAAGGACGTGGTGGATTGGGTACACGTGTTTTTCTCTTAACATCTCTGAGATATCATGATAATGCCGTCTGACATTAATGATCAATGTCTGTCTTTTCAGATAAAAGTATGTGAGACCTGTCAGCACACAGAGAGGAATAAAAACCTGGCGAGAACTGTCCGGCCTATAAAAGTGGACGCACCTTGGGACATTGTTGGGATTGACATTCTAGGTTTTTGCCTCACTTCATTTCATTCAGTGCTTTCTGTTTTGTTGTCTGCTGTATCATTTCTTTCCACACGTTGAGACATTCTGTCTGCCTTTCTCTTTGGTTCACCAGGACCTTTCCCAGAGACTCAGCAAGGCAACACCAACGTTACACTCATCATTGATTACTTCAGTAAATGGCCAGAAGCTTTTCCAGTGCAAAAGACAGATGCTCTCTCTGTTGCGAGGTGTATTTCCAAATGCATATACAGGTAAAGCATTTACAGAATCTGAACAATCATACTGAAGTTGAAACAAGGCTTTTATAATCTATATAATCTACTGATGTATTTACAGATCATATGTCTGTATGTGTCATTTTGTGCTCTACATGACATCATTTTCATCATCCTCGACCAAGTTATTTAGTGTCTTTGACAGAAGAGGTTTGTATCATACTGTAAGATTTACTGTATTTATGGAAGATGTCAGAAATGAAATATTCAAAGTTTTCAGTAGTGTATAAACATGCAGGTCCTCATCCACAGAGTCTGCCATGTTATACCGCCATGTATCTACAGTAGACCAGAATGAACAAACCACACACTGGCTCTAGATAGATTCTAGTTTTGTATATTGCGCAGATATTCTAACCTGGAGCCGAACTAACTCTGTCGTCTGTTTAATCAGGTTTGGTTCCCCTAAAACAATAGTGTGCACACAGAATGGTGACTTCAGTGAAGAGGTGAGATGTGAGTCACAGCGTTAACTGAAATAAACTGACAGATTGTAGTGCTGCTGTGGGTCGTGTTCATCAGTGCCTGTGCTGGTGTTTTCTAGGTGACGAAGCTATTGTACACCAGGTGGGGCATTGTGCAGAAGGTTGCTCCTCTGGATCAACCTCAGCTCAACCCGCTGCATGACTGCACGTGTCCTTTACTGAAGGAAGCCATAGTGCAGATGGTAACAGAGAAGCAGGCCGACTGGGACGACTTCCTGGACCCTGTGCTCTTTCTGTTCAGGACATCCACCAACCCTACAACTAAGTTCAGCCCTTATTCCCTCATGTTCAACAGGAAGGCTAATTTATCAAATGAGGTGCAGACTCTAATGTGGAGACAATATTCTAACAGTGTGGTTTGTTTCTGCGTACTCATTTTATTTCCTTCCCTCTAGATGACGTTGAACCTTCTGCATTATGACGACCAAGAGCAGGATATGTGTTCGACAAAGGAGAAGGCCTCAGCATTCATGAGCATAATGCAGGAACAGCAGAACTCTGTGAAGCAGCTGGTACTTATACTTGTACTATTACAGTGGATGCTGGTGGTGTAGCTTGTTTGTCACATCAGACACTGCTTTGTGGGTTCAGGAATGATGAGTCTCATCACTGCATCTTTAAATAACATCCATACTTAGTTAGTGTGTGAAAGGAAGCTAGTTGAAAATATGAACGTCCCTGCAAAGCCTCTACATACTTGGTTCCTGATTGGTCCTCATTCATGAGCAACTACAAGTTCCATGTTGCATTGTGTATGTTCTGGTTCCTCAGACATGTTACTTGACGTGTGTCATGACACGTCGGGCACAATGTCATCATGGTGGTCCTCATGCACCATTCTTGTGCACACAGTGTATTACATGGCAGAAACGTGATTATTACACCACATGTCACAGAAACTCTGTGTCCATTGTTTAAGGTACAGACTTTTGTTATGGGACAAGTGTGTTGACAGAAAACTTCTCAAATACACACATTTATGGACTTAATTGACTCATTACCTTGACATATGGCAGGCAAGGAGAGGGACAGCTCAGCTGTTTTCTGTTTGTTTTGTCCTTTTTTGAACATCCCTTCTGTTTCGTGTCTGAATGTGTGTTCCACTTCCAGGTCATAGCCAATATGAACGCAGCCTACAAACAAGAGAAGAAGAATGCCAGACGGAGGACACATAACATGCCCTCGATGACCTTTAAAGTCACAGATCCTCTGTTTGGTGCAGACTCGCCCTCCCCCAAAAAACTGAAAGAGAGTTTATATTTGTCTTTTCCCGTTGAGACAGTACTGGCCACCGAGCAAAGCAGCTCAGACATAAAGACGGAGTTAACCTATCATTTAGTTGAGTCTGACGTCCACTGAGAAGGACACATCAATGGAGACATGTCATGTCATGTCATTATGAGCTGCCTGAAGTGGAGAAGATGGAAGTCCAGATGTTGGTGATGTGTGATGGTTAGTGCTCCAGCAAATGTCTGATGAATACACTGCTGGTGGAGATTAAGCTCACACACACTCACAAACCATCCTCTGGCCAATGAAATGGCAGGAAACAGTGACACCCCTATGCAAAAAGCATTGTTTCCTGTGAAAATTAGGTTCAATTAGAAGTTTTCACTTTGACATGCTGTAGATTTTTAAGCAACAATACTTTAAAATAAAGGTATTGTTTAATTTTTTAAGCCTTGGTGTGTTGTCATTACATGATGGGAAATGAGACATTGCTTATGATCAGAATAAATATATAACATTTGTAGATGATGGTAATGGTGAAATAAATCCTGTTTATACAGCAGGTTGTAGTATATACAGTAGGCACATCACGAGTGGATTGTTTGTGAGTGTTTACATTTACATATTTAAGAACTAAATGAGGGGAGACGTTGAAACAGGTTTTGTTGTTGAATGAAAAGCTGTTTTTTTTGTTTCTTTGTTTTTTATTTTATTTTATCCTATCTCAGTGTCGTCACTGTGTTTCTGGACTGGTTAAACCAGTCCTCGTTTGTCCATCTCTCCGGTTTGACCACTGGATTAGCAGATTTTAGCATGTGCCTGTAGATGAACCATCCAATGATCATAGAGTCCCAAGGCTGCACAGAGGACAGAGCGATAGGTGTCCTTTCAAACTGTGTAGCAGTGGTCCAGAATGTTAGTGTCCCACTTTTTGGAAGCTTGTGGCTGAGATTTGCTCTGTTAAAGTCCATGTAAAGGCAATTCCGAGATTTCTTTCAAAATACATTAAATATGTTGTAATATAGTTGCTGAAAACATGAAAAGACTTTAAACGATATATTACTGAAATGTGGAGTTAGAGGTTCAAACAGTTTTTCAGTTTTCAGTCCAGGATTTTGTGGGTGGTCCTTAAAGGGTGGCTTGATGACACACTGAGGCCACCCTGAGCATAATCCCACACCAGTATAAAAGCCTTTAGCGTGTTAGCATCTGTGCTTCTCCGTATTCTAGTTATTATTCTTGTTTACACTCAGTTGCTAGCTAGCTCTGCCTTCGAAGTACTGCAGATGCATTTTCCCTGGATGAAGGGCTTATTTAAACACAAACACGAAGAGATGAAGAAGTGGATTTATTTTGAAAAAGTTCTGAAACGTGTCGGTAATGGCACCTTCCTGGACTGCAGGTGTGCCATGCTGCAAAACAATTCCACACAGTGCGTTGTTTCACAGAGGTACATGACATATTGAGACAGAGAGACATACTGAGACAGAGACATACTGAGACAGAGACAGACATACAGTCCTGCGAGTGGGCGTGGCTTCAGCGCCTCCAGTGGACACGCCCCCACAGTTTTCATAAACTTGTTGATATGTTTAACAGTTCAAATTTGGCTGAATGGTTAATAACACTTTCTTCTTTGGTCTGATGAACTCAGAACACATATTTATTTTTACTTTACATGGACTTTAAAGTCGTTGTTTATCTGGTCAACAGGGAGCAGCATGAGCATTCATTCATTCATTCATTCATTCATTCATTCATTTTGTTTCTGGACAAATAATGAACTCTCCCTTCAGCTCTGGTTTGGACTTCAGCCCCTGAGCCCCGGACCCCCTGAGCCCCTGAGGCTAGTCTGTACTTACCTGCTGTTTGCTGCTGGACATTTTGAGCAGCAGCTGATGATGACAGAGGCTGAAAACAGCTGGCATAAAAGCAGTTCAATGCTTCAACTCTTCCCACATCTATTTCCTGCTGGGAATTTGCGACTTTTATATAATCATTTGATATGAGTTTATTTTTAATTATTACACTAATCATAACATTATGAGATAATTATAAGAGGACTTTAACAGAGTGTCCATCACAGTGTGAGGAGGACAGCTGTCCTCTCTCTCTTTTTTCCAACTTTATTGAAAGTTGCAATACAAACAAAGAATTCAGTCATACCAGTTCACATTGTGCAATAGTGACATAGTACCAGCATAGTTACATGTGACAGTATAATAAGGGTCAAAGGGGGGAAAGAAAGGAAACAGAAAAGCACAAATAAAACTTTGGGGACAGCTGTCCTCTCCTCTGTCTGAGCCTGAACACAGTGACGTACCTGGTGGGAGGAGCTACACCACGTTCGCTGGCATAACAGATAGGTAAAAAATGTGAGGTGTTACTCCGTCATGTTTCTGTGCGTTTAGACCGGGTTGATCTGCGTCTCTTAAATGAAGGAAGGTGAGCATGCTGGTTGCTGGTTATGAGTTTTTTTTTAGATTCATTTGAAGCTGTGGTTCATGCTGCATTAATTCATTCATATCTTAGCGTGAATGCGAAGCCGCGTGAAACATGGTCCCCGTGACCGTCGTTGTCCATGGTGTCAGGTGTATCACTTTGTATCACTACTTTTAAGTAGACGATCTTTGATACCAACGTCCACTTCACTGTGCCACCTCTGAGTCAGTCCGAACCGGCATATGTACTGTAGGTGTTCTCTCCGAGCCAACACACACCGTGTGTACGTTACTGTGTGTGTTCTGACAGAGACGGAGAGACGACACTGAAGCACAGCTGCTCACGCGGACATGGCGAGAGTTAATAACGTGGAAGAAACAAGTTAAGTTAGCTTCTTAGCTCAAAGCTAACTCAGATAGCTTAGCTAGCGAACAATGCGTAGACAGGTGAGGTAGGTGTAGACTTCACGAGACAATCATTGACAGCCTCCAGCAGAGAGCTCACATTGTTCACCTGCACCCACCAATGACAGGATAAAGTACGCACGAGCCGCAGAAGACCGGATGTACATTCCTTCAAAATAAAAGCACATGTAAGTAAGTGATCATTACAGTGTGTGTGTGTGTGTCTTTGTTGTAGTTTCTGCTGTGACCTCTAAACAGTGTGTTTTCACTTTTCACAGCCTCACACCGGCTCTCTGTCATTCCAGTCAGTATGTCTGTCAAAGTGGTCGTGAGCTGCTCTGTGCTGTACGCTGTGCTGGATGTGGCTGTTGTCACTGTCCTGTACACACATGGATCACAGCTCAGTGCGTTCAAAGAGGACGCCCTGAACTTTGACATCCGCCAGTCAGTGCTTGACCTCTGGGGGACCATGCTGCTCCGAGCCTCCCTCCTGCTGGGAGCCTGCATAGGGGTGTCATGGAACAGAGAGGATGGGCCACCGAGGGTTGCTAAGCTCACCACCCTCATTCTCTTCATCTGTCTGATCATCATCAACTACACTCTGGCCAAGATGCTGATGCTGACTGAGCTGCAGCCTTTGACCCACCAGCCCTGGCTCCTAAGCATGATCTGTTGGACATGTGCCTCCTCTGTGGGTGTCACGCTGCTCTGGAGCCTGCTGGGGTCCAACTCGCTGAGCAGCAGTGGAGGTGGAGAGAGGTCTGAGGACACTGAAAATCTGGTGGAGGCAGCTGGTGAGGTGGAGCAGGAGGTGGCATGTGAGAGGAAGAAGGGGGGAAGCCAGGAGAAGGAAAAGACGAGCTCTGGGGCAACACTGGGGCGTCTCCTGTCCTACTGCAGAAAGGATGGTGGACTGCTGTCTGTAGCCGTCCTCTTCCTCCTCATCTCTGCTGTGTGTGAGTGTCTGTGGCATAAACCAGTCCAGTCAGTACAATCTTGGCCATTACAAAGGAGGGCGACATTTATGCGAAACAGTGTTTCTATGGAAAACAGGTTAGAAGTGTTTGACTTGTTCCAGATCACACGGAGAGATAAACATTCCTGATTTCATGGCCCTCTTCACAACTCATTGTTTTTTATTATTGATTAGTCTGCTCATTACTTTCTCTGTTTATTATTTGGTCCTTGAAATGTCCATCAACATATCCCAGAGTCCCAAGAGGATTTTTTTTTTATCTTACAGTCCTGAACACAAAGATGGATTTATTAGATAGAGACAGATTTAATTTATTGTCACAGGAGACACATAACTGGTGGACAACAGCTGGACTGATCAGACAATCTCAAAACTACTGGAACAATTGAATCTTACTGACTGAGAAATGTCTCTTCATTGTCCAGGTTTTCACTAAGCATCTTGATCTTTGATGACATTTAGGAAGTCAGTTCTCTGTGTCTTGAACCTGTAGGTGAGGTCTTCATACCGTACTACTATGGGGAAGCAATAGACAGCATTGTGGTTCACCAGAGTATGGAGTATCTGGCTAAGCCTGTGATCACACTGTTAGCTCTGTCCTTGGCCAGGTGAGTATCTACAGGTGGTCTCCTGATGGTGATGTATGTCACCAGTGTGATTCTACAAAATAAAATAACTGGCCTATGACATCACATGTGCCAGACCTTAACATTGTCAATCTCAATGCCTCTATGCATCTACCCTCTCTTCAGCTCTGTTGCAATGGGAGTACGTGGAGGAGTCTTCACCCTAACTTTTGCCAGACTGAACCTTCGGCTCAGAAACCATCTCTTCAGAACGCTGATGAGGCAGGAAATTGCCTTTTTTGATGAAAACCATACAGGTGAGATAGGAACATCATCCATCCATCCATCCATCCATCCATCCATCCATCCATCCATCCACATAATTCATTTCTCCCTCTATATGTGTGTCTTCTTCAACAAAAGAGTTAATAGATACCTATATCACCCCATAGGTGACATCATCTCACGCCTGTCATCTGATACTACCCAGGTGAGTGACCTCATCTCGCAGAATGTCAACATCTTCCTGCGGAGCTCCATCAAGGGTGCCGGTGACTTCATCTTTATGTGTGGGATGTCCTGGAAGCTGTCACTGGTGACCATCATGGGATTCCCTTTAATCGCTCTTGTCTCCAAACTTTATGGCGAATTCTACAAGGTAAAGCAGTTTGGAGTCTGTGCTGACCACGTCATTCACGTATAACATGCATTTCACTTCTTTGTATTTTATTTTTCTCAGAAATTAACCAAAGAGGTGCAGACGACCCTCGCAGAGGCCAATAAAGTTGCAGAAGAAACCATTTCAGCCATGAAGACGGTGCGGAGCTTTGCCAACGAATGTGGGGAGGCCGACTCATACTACGCCAAGCTGTTGGCCATGTTCCAGCTCAACAGAAAACAAGCGCTGGCCTATGCTTGCTACATGTGGTCCAGTTCTGTAAGTACCAGCAGCTGAGGATCTAAATTTATTTTAGAACATATTGTGAATTTATTGACACCTGTATGACACCTGTGGGCATCAGTAAGGTGTGTGTGTATGTGTGTGTTTTTCAGATCTCAGAGCTTGCTTTAGAGGTTGCTATCCTCTACTATGGCGGCCACCTTGTAATAAGCGGTCAGATGACTAGTGGTGCCTTGATATCATTTTTCATATATGTGCTTGAACTGGGAGAATGTCTTGAGGTATTTCTTCTGTTTTATTCATTTTTTCTTTCATCATGTGTGTATGAAAAGAACCTAGAGACACTTGTACACCCCGTCACGAGTGGGTTATCTTACAGAATATAGCATCAGTGTACACGGGCCTCATGCAGGGAGTTGGAGCTGCTGAAAAGGTTTTCGAGTACCTGGACAGGGAACCAAAACACCCGTCTGTTGGTACAGAGGCTCCTGAAACATGCACCGGCCTGGTTGAATTTAAAGACATCACGTTTGCCTACACAACACGACCTGAGACTGATATTCTCAAGGTTTGTTCTGAAATCTTGCTGCCACCATTTGCTGATGAACTAACACTTATAACTGATCAGCTTGCCTCTAGCAGAGTTGGAGCAGTTCATTTATAATTCACTCAGATAACACTAATATGCAGTATGTATACTAAAGAAGTCACTTTGTGAATCGGTGTGTATTTGCAGGGAGTGTCATTCACTCTGCGGCCTGGGGAGGTCACTGCTCTTGTGGGACCTTCAGGCAGTGGCAAGAGCTCCTGTGTGAATCTGCTGGAAAACTTCTATCTTCCACAGCAAGGCCAAGTGCTGCTGGATGGAAAGCCAGTGCACACCTACCAGCACGACTACCTCCACTCCAAGGTCAGTCTACATCAGACATGTAGGATAGAACATGTCCTCTGTTTGTCTTACTGTCAACAACATTCATGAAAAAAGACAACATTTTCAATGTGTGATACTCACACCAGAGATGATTGGTTGATTTCTAACAACAGGTCACAAACATGTCATTTAATTTTTGAAAATCGGTTAGGCCATTTCCTAAAACAGCTAGACATTTGTGACATTGCTCTTTTGTTGGGGACTATTTTCAGCTGTGGATTACTACACTTTGGGTGCTCTAATTCGCCCGTGGTCTTTAATGTAGGAACATGTCACTCAGTGCAACAGCCTGGCTCACTGATGTGTCTGTAATCGTCTTTTATTTTGTCTCTGCAGGTTGCTCTTGTGGGCCAAGAGCCAGTGCTGTTTGCCCGGACAGTGGAGGAGAACATCACCTATGGCCTGACGGATACCCCCATAGAGTCCGTGATGCAGGCTGCCACCAAGGCTAATGCTCACGACTTTATCACCGCCCTTCCTAAAGGCTATGATACAAGTAATTATGTGGATTCCGAACCGGCATTCTTCTTTATTATTATTCTTGCACCAAGTTTTTTGGCACCTAACTTCTCCTACATACTTTGTCCTACAGAAACCATTCAAATATCACAACGTTCAGCTCGTTCAGCACATGGTGGCTCTTACTAATTATCTAATTATTTTACTAATTCATAACATTCAGACTTTTTAAAATATTCAACTTTTTTCACGTTCAAATGTTACATTAAAATGAATGGCACAATCTTCAAACCTTTCTACAAACCTTCAACTTTGAACTTTCACTACTTCTGTATACTACAGCGACAGACTTCATTCAAACTTTAAACTTCATAACAATATTCTACTGTTTTTAAGCTCATTTCATTTTCACATTTGCATCAGGCATTTCAGCAGACGGCATCCACACCACATTTTCTGCAAGAAATGCAGTTTTCTAGTTATTGTCCATGTATAAGTCAGTTATTATATGTGTCCATGTATAAGTCAGTTATTATATGTGTCCATGTATAAGTCAGTGATTATTGAACAAGCCCATTTCCAAAACAGTTGTGTAAAACAGTAAAATGTGAATAGAAACAAATGTGGAGGCAAATGGAGGATGAATGAATTGAATTCATTTAGTTGTGACTGCCATGTGGGCATCATCTGTATCAATCCCCAGGTGTTGGAGAGAAAGGCACCCAGCTGTCAGGGGGGCAGAAACAAAGAGTGGCCATTGCAAGAGCTCTCATCCGTAACCCTCGTGTTCTTATCCTGGATGAGGCGACCAGCGCCCTGGATACAGAGAGTGAACACATTGTAAGTGAAAAGAAGGAGGCAGATAAGAGCCCTGTGATACATGTTTGCTGCGTTGAATGGATAGTTTTGTTCATGTCTACTCTATGTACTGCAGGTTCAGCAGGCTCTGAGCAACGTCATGCAGGAGCACACAGTGTTGGTGATCGCTCATCGACTCAGCACGGTGGAGAAGGCAGATAACATCATCGTGATCGACAAGGGTCACGTGGCCGAGCAAGGCTCTCACAGTCAGCTGATGGCCAGCGGGGGACTGTACTGCAAGCTGGTGCAGAGGCAGGTCCTAGGCATCGAGACAGGGGCGGAGGTCCTCACCCCGTCTGAAAAACTCGGCTGGAAGCCTGATGGAGGAAGGCCGCGGAGACGACAAATCAGCAGCAGTGGCAGCGAGTCTGAGTGCAACCTGAACTACTGACAATGTGTGTGTGGAAATGGGACTGCTGGTTGTTTCTGGGGGTTGATAGCATCTTTTATAAATACGTATTTTATTAGATTCAGTTCACGTGTACTGTAAAGATATTTTGTGCAGATATTCAGTAGCCTTGAAACTGTCATGTCAGAGTCAGTACAGGCTGAAATCTACTTATAGATGAATGCAGCGGCATGATTATGTTAAAAATCTAGAGCTGAATGTATCAAACATATCAGGCGATGTTGTGTTTCTTTTTAATGACTACAAAGAATGTACTGTAAAAAAAAACTATGATTATCTGTCATGATGATAAATCAGTGAATGACACTATGACATGATGTAATAGTATAAATTACTGTCATGAACACTGTCAAATATTCTGCTTGCTCACTTTTATGGAAACAAATACCAAATGCTGCATTTAATGTCTCCTCGTAAATCCCCCTTTCAAATTTCACTCCTCTTACACATGGACTGTGAAACACTGGTGTGTTTTAAAGGATGGTTTCTCTACGTGCATCTATTGGCATCTGTTGCTGTGTCATTGCACAATGCAGATAAAGGATATAGTATTTGAGTTTTATGACCCTCAGCCTGGCAAAAAAACCCAAACTAACAGAGGTCTATTATGTCAGCTGGGATAGGATCCGGTCCCGTGAGCCTGATAAGGATAAGTGGTTATGGAGAGTGGATGGATGAAAGTTTTTATGTTTAAATATGCAAATGAGGCATTATCTAATAGTGACTTTTAGTGAAATTCAAAAAGCAGATCCAAAGAGACAAAGTCAACATGGATTCTGTACCTTTTCTTTCCACTAGTCTGCAGCAGAGAGAGAGAGAGAGAATATGGACTGTTAACAGACAGACAGACAGTGGTCTCCTCTGAAACATGCACAGCAACTGATGAACTGTTCGGGGTCGTTCCTCTTCAGTGTCAGTGGAGCTGCGTTCACGCACAGCGGTGTTCACGTTAATAACTACTCTAAAATGTATCCTGTCATTCAAATGAAAATATAAAACATAAACACCACACATCACTTGCTCTTTCTCCTCTAACTGTGACTGTGATAATTTATTATGAATCACTGACATGTTGTTACAGTTTTACAACATGCTTCTATCTGAGTGGACAGGACAGGGAGAAGAATCCCAGATGCGCCTTTTGTAGTCCATCTTCTGCAAATTGTAGTTTCACCACAGACACGTCAATCAAATCAAATCAAATCAAGTTTATTTGTATACCCCTTTACAATAGCCAAACGGTACCCAAAGTGCTTTACAATAAAGCCATAAAACAATACATACAATTAAAAGTGCTGTAGTGCTGCAGTGCTGCAGGGTATTAAAAGCCTTCCAGAAATACATAGAAAGGAGCAGACAGAATGAGTACACCTAGGAAACAGTACTGCCCTAGTCAGAACTGAAACGCCAATCTAAAGAAGTGGGTCTTAAGCTTCGATTTAAAAAGGCTGAGATCAGTAGTGGTGCGAATGTCAGGGGGAAGTTTGTTCCACAGTCTGGGAGCAGCGACAGCAAAAGAACGATCGCCCCACTGTTTAAAGTGAAAACTGGTGAAAAACTGTTTGAACCTCTAACTCCACATTTCAGTAATACATTGTTCAAAGTCTTTTCACATGTTTTCAGCAACTTTTTTCCAACATATTTATTGTGTTTTGAAAGAAAACATGGAATTGCCTTTACACGGACTTTAAATCTCGACCTAGGGACCTCTAACAGAAGCTGACCCGAAGAGCGCAGGGCTCTGCCACAATTGCGAAAAGTTAAAATCTCTGACAAGTAAGAGGGGGCCAAGCCATTAATGTTGAAAACAGAAGTTTAAAATCAATTAAAACGGACTGGAAGCCAGTGGAGTGACGACAGCACAGGGGTAATGTGTTCGCGTCTGGACGTGCTTGTTAAAAATCGGGCAGCAGCGTTCTGCACAAGTTGGAGACGAGAAATTGACTGACTGAGCCCAACGGCATTGCAGTAGTCTAGTCTGGAGCTAATAAAAGCATGGATTGCTCTCTCGAGATCCTGCCGACTGAGAAAAGTCTTCACTTTGGCCAAGAGATGGAGCTGAAAAAAGCTCGTGCTGACAACAGAGCTAATCTGTTTGTCAAATTTGAGCCCATTATCAAATGTACATGTGCCCATGTATCAAATAAGTTTGTGGTGAAAACATTCAACATAGATGGTGAACCAAACAAAATGCATTCAGTTTTGCTGTCATTTAAGTCCAAAAAGTTCTGTGCCAGCCACTGCTTTATATCTGTAATGCAGTCCAGCAGCTTAGTAAGTGCAGTGTTTTGGTTTGGTCTCATGGCAAATATATCTGCAAATCGTCGGCATTGATCCCAGAGGTAGCATGTACAATGAAAAGAGAATAGGGCCGAGAATAGATCCCTGTGGCACCCCACAGGGCAGGGATGCACTTGGGGAGCAGTGGTCACCAATCACGACAGAGAAACTCCTGTTTGCCAGGTATGACCTAAGCCACTGGAGAGCCGTGCCACGGATGCCAACGTGCTGCTCTAGGCGAGATACAAGGACTGCATGGTCGACTGTGTCAAAGGCCACTGTGAGGTCCAGCAGCACCAGCACAGCAGGATTCCCAGCATCCACAGACAAGGCAATATTATTGTGCACCTTTAGTGCTGACTCAGTGCGATGTCGGGATCTAAAACCAGACTGAAATTTATCAAGAATAGAATTGATCTCCAAAAATGTCTGTAATTGAATAAAAACAGCTTTTTCTAAAACCTTAGAAAGAAAAGGCAAGTGGGAGACAGGTCTAACATTGGAGAGCACAGAGGGGTCAACATCCGGTTTTTTTAGGAGGGGCCTAACCATAGCGTGTTTGAAGGCAGCTGGAACAGACCCTGAGCTAAGACAAGTGTTTATAAAAACAAGCAGACTTGACCCAACAGAACTCAGAACCTCCTTCAAAAACCTGGCTGGAATGGTATCTAAGGGACAGTTCGTGGGTTTCATGCCACTAACCACCTTAGTAAAAGACGACAGAGAAATGGTCTCAAACCGCTCAAAAACAGCAGTCTGTGCCGGAGGAGCACAGACATCATCAGGGGGCATATTCATGTTACAGATATTCTGCCTGACAGATGCCACTTTATCAGAGAAAAAAGACACAAACTCTTCGCAGGTTGCAGTGGAGGCATCGGACAGGACAGTGGGGCGTGGATTAACGACATCAACATCCGCCGTCGTGTTTTCATGAGTCCTTTTAGGAAAGTGTTGAGAAAAGGAACAGAGGTCAGTTTTGACTGCTCTAAAATCATACTGAATTATGCTTTGGCTATATATCATCACAAGCATAATTCAGCGTGATTTTATAATGTTAGGAATGAGCTGACACAGTAGAGTTAGTCAAAGACAGCGCTACACCTTTATTATTATTGCTCAGTTACACTAATTGCAATATTTCCGCCAGCCCGTGAAGGCAGCACGGGGCCTGTATGTGCTGTGACTACTTCCGGTGAGGAGAGCTCAGTCAGCTGTCACAATCTGAGAGGAGACGGAGAGGAGAAGCTCACGACGACGGCCAAAATGTCGAGTTTTAACAACAAGTTCAGCTCGTACACGATGACTCAGCTCAACGAGATTCTGGAGGACGACGACAAACTCACCAAGATGGTCCAGGACATGGAGGAGGTACGTTCAGCCTGTGTTAGCTCCTCACTGCCTTTCCTCGGTCACTGTGTTTTTCCTCAGCCCTTTGTTGTGTTTCCCAATACAGGCTCGGTACAGTAACGGAAGTGGTTGAATCGTGTTTAGGGTTTAAACAAAAATAAGTTCGACAGAACTCAAAGTGTTCCCGAACCTGAACCAGTCCACACGGCGTTAACCTCGGGACGGAGCGCTGTCTCAAGTTTTAACACGAGGATTCATTCCCGGGTTAAAAGTGGACTTCCCCGGACAGCAGAAGGCTAGTCTGAGTTCAGGAGTGAGCAGGAACAAGAACACATGTCAATGGAAGCTTTAATGCTGAGTCATTTCTACAAAACATTGCAGTTAAAGCACAGGCCTGCCTTCGAACGCAGCGCATTATTACACGAAGCAGGTGTGTGAGGCAGAAACATGAAGTGACACTTTGACACGGGCCCTCCGCCCTCCGCTTCATACACACAAGGACAATGTCCAGTTAATGAGTAGCTGCTACCATTAGTCTGCCCTTGTCCTGATAAGTTTTTCCACGCATGCAGCATTTCCAAGCCACAGTCTGCGTAAAGGCTGAGCACAGAAATGTGCTGTATGAAGAAGGAGACAGGTTTGATACATGTCAGACCCCTGTCTTCTGTTTGGACTGTAAAGTGTGAGCTGTTCTCCGTCCCCTCCTGAATCCACAGCTTCTCACAGCTGCTCAGCACTTCCAAAACATGAAACACACATTTTCAGCACACAGGAATGTTAGCTGTGTGTCGTCATGGTGCTGTGGCTTTCACCCTGCCACTCTCATTTAAGCTCATTTCGTGTACAAGACGAATGCCCCTCTCTGACTGTGAGCTCTTCTGCTCAGCCATCATATACATCCGACCTGACTGAAGCAAGAAGAGCAGTACACTGTCACCCCGAGCTCTTTGGATGAACGTGGAGCTTTTGTGTTGTTGGTTGTGTTTCTGGTCCACACCCTTTCTGATTGTCTCCATGGTTTCGTTTTCCTCCTCAGTCGGTTTACAGAGAGGGAGGGACTTGTTTTCTGTAGCGACACAACTTAGTCATAAGATAATGGGAGAGAATCAGCCGTGTGAAGACATGCCTGAGCTGAAGGTGGAACTGTCTGGGAAATTTTCTTCATTATTACCGTGGAAGGTAACAAAGGCAGTGGGTGTCATAAGGCGTCAAGTGTAACCTGAGAGCACAAAGAAGCACAGTTTACAGCTGCAGTATGTACACAGAGCCCTGCTAACATGCTGTAGGCAGTAATGTTCTCATTTTGCAGAGCGCACAGTGAAGGCAGCACGTGTGTCGCCTTTTGAATAATGCAAATTGTGCTGTGATGTTTGGATTCAGCTCGTCTTCTTCGCTTGTTTGACATGAATTGAGTTAAAGGTACCTGTGGATACTGTGTGTCACTCTGTGTGTCACTCTGTGTGTCACTCTGTGTGTCGCTCTGTGTGTCTCTGTGTGTCGCTCTGTGTGTCGCTCTGTGTGTCACTCTGTGTGTCACTCTGTGTGTTGATGTGTAACAGTGGCCTCTTTGTGGCTGCAAGACATATTTTTATCAGTGTCCACGGAGCTCGAGTCAGTGTGATCTTGGTTTGTAGGTGACCCAGTTATCTAATGTCCCCACGGAGCCCTTCTGCTGTCCTTTCCATTTTGAAGTGAGTGTACATGAAGCTGCCTCTCACCTTTAGCTGCTTATCTTTTGGAGTCCTTAACAGAGCATGCATACTGTAGGTGAAGTTCATTTGTATCAGATACTGAAAATGTGATAATGATATATCAGCTGATAATGATTCATATACAGGAACACATACAGTTCTTTCAGAGTTTTAGACTATGAAAGAATAGTGTAGGGATCCCATTCCGTACAGCAAGCCATGCTATGAAAACTCACAGTTCTCACATCATGCACCATTTTACTGGACTAGTGTTATTAAAAAAATAGGACATAATGTTTTGTGTTTTTATCCGTTCAGGATCACTGATAGGATGTTTCTGTCCTCAAATGTCTCTCCTCTCATAGCTGAGCTTAGAACTCTCTGTGACTCTGATGTATGTCATTTTTCTCAGTTATTACAGCTCAACCTGCATTTCACTGAGATTCCTACAGAAAGATTGTATCAGAGAGGAGACAGGGAGAGTCTAAAAGAAACATGATAAAGTTGCAGTATGGGAAATGTAGGATTTAGAGCTTCTGCATTTTTTTTTTTAAAGTGGTGTGTTTCATCATTTCAGTATTTTCGAGGTGGCAGCCTCCGGTGCTGGGGAAAAAAAGCCAATGCAGAAGTGCTAAAAACTGTAATTCCTCAAGCAGCCACTTGAGACAGGCTGCAGAAGAGAGTCAGTCTCCACAAGCGCCATATTAAAATGTCCAACTTCACAGCAGAAATCAACATGTTTACAGCCTGCTTCAGACAACAGGTTTGGTCTCTGTAGCTAATTTTCCCGTCCATGACGCTTCAGAATTTTTTTAATGTGGTTAGCACTGTCGCCTCACAGCAAGGAGGTTCCTGGTTCGAGCCTGGGGTCTTTCTGTGTGCAGTTTGCATGTTCTCCCTGTGTCTGCGTGGGTTCTCTGTGGGTACTCCGGCTTCCTCCCACAGTCCAAACACATGAACCATAACAGGTTAACTGGTGACTCTAAATTGTCCGTAGGTGTGAATGTGAGTGTGAGTGGTTGTTTGTCTCTATGTGCCCTGTGATGAACTGAAGACTTGTCCAGGGTGTACCCCCCTCTCGCCCAAAGTCAGCTGGGATAGACTCCAGGCCCACCGTGACACTGATGAGGATAAGCAGTTACAGATAATGGATGTATGTTCAGATGACATTAAGGCATGAAGTTGTACATAATTAACAAAGTGACCACTTGATTGACAGGTAAGTGCCGTTACAGATGGCTTATTATAGCACCCAGGCGTCATTCGGCACACCTCAGGTCTGCTGACACACAATGCCACATCTTTGCTGATATTTAGATTAGCCGGGAGGCAGAAGAAGCAGTACATCCAACATGGCGCCGGCGCTTCAGAAACCAACGTTTGACTTCACTCATGCTCTGTCCATTCTTTATACCGTCATTGATATTTCCCCATCTTTATGGAAGGTCTCAGTAGGGATGCAACAATTATGGATTTTGATGGTATGACTATAGGAAAGTTCAAAACACAGTCATCAGCCTTTGATTTATTTCACAACAGCACACATCTATAAAGCACAGCTAATTATTAGTTAGTCAGTTTTCCAGTTTTAGTAAAAATCAAACAGGGACACTGAGGACAGAGTTATGTCCTTGGAGCTGTTTTGGTGAGACTCTTAACTCACCACTCCTTTGTTGATCGAAGCATTTGAAACAGTGTGTACCTGAACGATTACAAAACATGTTTTTTGAACCACGTCAATAGAGAAACTGGTTCATCACTTCATCCCCATCATCCCTCTGTGTCACAGTGCTGAAGTAAAAGCATATGTCTGTCATGTAGTCACATGATTAAACTTCTATTTTTTTACTGACAGGAGGAAACCAGATAGAAAAGAACAGTTTATCAGTCAACCAACAGAATAATGATCAAACTATAATCTACAAAAACTATTTTCATAATGGATTTATCATTTCATAGACTTTCATTTGTCATTTCTTTGACAGTGTGCTGCATGCTGCATGCCAGAGAGGAAAGCTTTGTGGTTTGTTGACACTTCTGTAGTCCCTCACACCAAATGTGACATGTTGTAATATCTCACATCTCCCACAACGTGAACGTTCTTCCAAAATAGCCTGCTTGTAATTACGCTCTGAACAATATGACGTGAATGTGACATACCTACAAACAATGACGATGATGAATTATGATAGTGACTGAATCACTTTTTACTCTGCGGTGCTCGATGTCTGAATATGAAATAACCCCCAAACTGCTCTGCTGCACCTGTCAGTGCTGACACAGGACGGTCATGTAAAGTGTTTACTGCTCACTGTGGAGTCAGGAGTGACAGTGAGTTAGTCTGTGTTACAGCAGGGTCCAGGTACTGGTGCACCTGAATGGAACGCAGCCATGATTCATGTAATTAGATACACCTGTGGCTTCCCTGTTATGATGTGTCGTGAGTCTCTTGTTCAGAGACACAGTAGCCATTACATTACATAAGCAGACCGGTTCAAGATAACAGCTTGTTACTGCCAGTCATGGCCTCACGTGTCTCGTAGTTTTTAAACTAAGAAACATTCCACTCATGAAATGTCACGATAAGCTCTACTCTTGTTGCTCTGAAGAAACATGATTTGTCTTTGTGAATCTGTGCTGAGGCTTGTGGGAGTGTGGAAACTGGCAGATTAAGTGTAGTGATTCATAGTTAATATTCACCACAGCAACATTTTCTTTCTTTGGTGTTCTCGGCAAAGAGTCGATGAGATGTAAGAGTCGTGCAAAGGTAAAGTCACAGACACCTTACTAACATGCTGTCGTCTTCCTTTGTAGATGCAGGAAGTCCAGCAGAGCAAGGAGATGACTCTGGTCACCAACCGAACGCTGGCGGAGCAGAACCTCGCCTTGCAGCCCAGACTGGAGCACAAGAAGGAGCAGCTCACCAAGCGCTACAGCTGTCTGCAGGAGAACTTCGAGTCCTATCAGCTTCGCAAGTCCACCCTAGGTACAGCAGCAATGACAAATCAGTGGACCAATCATGAAAACACTGATAATAAAGAGGCTTGAAGTGAACCTTTCCATCACAGCAGGCTGAGGCCTTCTGTCATGTTTTTTCCCCCTCATAGTGTTTGTTCATATTTTGCATGAACATGAACTGGAGACCTGTTTCACCAGTTTTGTGTTTCCCATCAGACGCTGTCGCAGCTATTTTTTTAAAATCAGAAGCCGCACCGTCGTCTTGCCAGTTGAAGGAGTCGCTGCTGTTGAACTTTGTTCCAGATCTGATTTATCGTAGGATCGTAGAAAGACTTGGAGGGCTGTAATATCACTTACACACCTTCGCAGTACTTCCTAGTGTATAATGACGATACTTGTGACCCTGTTGACGCAGTGGTTGCCAGGCAGCCTTCTCAAAATAGCATGCCAGCCATTCACTACTCTGCTGCTCTGATAAAAGTTTGACTTTGCCTTCTTCTCTGCAAGGCATGCAGCATGGTGCTGGCATGTAGCGCGTACAAACAATGGTTGCTTTATGCCAGAAGAAATATGGACTATATCAAATATTAGTTGATATGTTTGCAGATGTAATTTGCTTGTTTGATGATAATCTTTACAGTCTGTATTCTAAGCCCCTGTCTCTCATGCAGGAGTCAGTACACTAATGCAGCTCTGCAGGTCTGTGACTTTGTCTGTTGTCAGCAACTGATGTCTTTGGTCAAATGTAGGTTACCCGGTGTTCCCCTGACCCCCGCCTTTCATGCACCAGCCATCCTAGTTGTGGATTTTGTGCAGAGCACATGGAGAGGGACAGCAATGCTCAGAGCAAAGAGGAGCATAGCTGTTTGAGCCAGCAGAAAGAGCACTGTACAGTAGCCTGTTGTGTTGTCACTAGCAAACAGTGACACCAGCAGCACCACCCTCCTCAACACTTGGGGAGGATGGCAGCCCACAGTGGGCCATTGTGCTGCCAGGCAAGCTGGTGTAAAACAGGCACAGTGAGTGGGATGGAGTGGTGGATGGTGGGCCCAGCAGGCAGGGGAGAGACAAAGAAAGGAGAGATTGACGTGGATTCATTTACTAAATGGCTGTCTCATGATGTCCAAGCCCAGACTGTGTGTTGGGCACTCGGCCGGGTCTCTGCTCAGCCAGAGAATCACAGCTTTGTGTGGAGGAGCGCTGCTAATATGCCTGAAAGTCCACCTTGTTATCGGTGAGAGAGCGAGATAGTTGACTCTGACAAAGACTGCATCGAGAACCTTTGAATGTTCTTCTCTTCCGTTTAAACTCTGCCTGTAACATCTGGCAAACCAACATGAGGATTTGGGAGTTTGTCTGACCAAAATACTGAAAACCTTAAAACCATTCTCTTGGCTCGTTATTCGTCATGGCCAAGCAGCGCAGATAGCCTGGTTTACAGCCTTGAACCTCATCTGTGTTGCTGTGGTTAAGTATTGAAATAAAATGCAGAAAGCAGACATGTCCAGTGTGTCAGGTTGAGGTGGCTCTATTCACAGAATATGGCAGAAATGGAATGTAATATTTATAACTGTTTTCCTCAGTGTATAACTACCTGAAAATATCGGTGGCAGCAGGTGTGGCAGAGCTAGTTCAGCTTCTCCTGGGGAATCCTGATGCGTTCCCAGGCCAGATGGGCCATACAGGAGGGACTGTAGGGCCCATGCAAGTTCTGGTTCTGTCTTAGACTCTCCTACAAGTTATTATTACTATTATTATGTTGTGCTTTTTTTGAGGGGGTTGCAATCAACAACTGCCCCTAAATCAGGCCTTTTGTCAACACTTACTTTTTATTTATTTTTGTCATTCCTTTTACACACGTAGTCACTCATTTACTCTTTGTTTAACCCTTTAAAACCTTTAACCATGGAATGTGTTTGAAACTGATCAGTGCCTGGGACAAACAGTGACAGAGCAGTCCTCAAAGTCATCTAAGTGTCTGTCTTAAGGGCATACTGATGACACCTTTTTGACAGGAGAGCTAACAGGATTTAAAACTGAATTTTGCTAGTCATGTATAATGACTAGTGATTGTATTATTGTCTTCTATGAAACACACACAGATCTTTGTTGTCTCAGTGTGATTCAGGCATCCGTGTCATTTTATGACCTACATCAAAAATGTCTTTCCCATCAGCCTCAGCTGGACTTGAGTTTACTGGTGATTAGCAAATATTGTAGCAAATCTTTGTTTATTGTCCTGCTAACATGCTAACTTGGTATAGTGAACATGGACGTTAGCATGTTGGTAAGCAGAGCCTCACAGAGCTGAAGATGTTTAACATCAAATCTGGATGTTTGAGTGCAGAAATATCGTAAGCTGACCTATATGTACAGTGTTTGCGTGTCCGGTATGTGCTCAAATAAATGAATTGGTCTTGATCTTTCTTAAGTTTGTTGCCATGCATAGAAGGAAGTCTACAATGGAATAGCCCATATGTGTGTGTGTCACCGTGTGTGTGTGTGTGTGTGTGTCACCGTGTGTGTGTGTCACCGTGTGTGTGTGTCACCGTGTGTGTCACCGTGTGTGTGTGCCGTCCCAGCTCTCATAGGTGTTGACTTTCAGTCCTGCTGAAGACAAACAAAACCGGCTTAGTCCTTAGAGACAGAGTGAGTTTCAGTTGACTCCATGCAAACAGAGAGGCGTTCTGGCTGTTTGGACATGCCAGTCACAGGACTCAGCTCACATTTAGATTTGTTCATTTCATCATTGTAATATTACAAATGTTGTAGCACCAGTTCACACTCCGTGTGTGCAGTACAGAGTAAACAGGTGCAGCAGAGTAACGTTGGTTTTGTCTTGTCATTTAACAGACCACAATTCAGGAAACACCTCCTTGGACACTTTGCTGGCCCTGCTGCAGGCAGAGGGAGCAAAAATAGAAGAGGAGACAGAGGTAAGCATGATTTCACTCTCTCTGTGGATGACTTCATGTATCCCCGTGACACAGTCAGTCATTTGTATACCTGCTTTTCCAGTTGCTGATGCCTCCTCCCAAAGAGGCTTTTGTTGGAGAGCACACAGGCAGCAAGAATAACAGAGGCTACAGTTTTTAACCCGTCCTGTCAGTGTTTTTGACTTATCAGATTATTAAGATGCTGTTTTAAGTCCATTTACACCACAATAGAAATACTGCAAAAGAACTACCTGTTAGAGTTCAACAATTCACCTGGATTTATTTTGACAAATATTGCTATTGGAGGAGATTGCAGGTAATCCATCACATGTTAGATGACATCCTGGGTACAGGAACACTCTTGTAGTCAAATCTATTCAGATGTCAGATAATTTTAACAGTTTATCAGCATCAGGCTTTGTGTTGTTGTGTTTCTTGTCCCTGGATGTACTTTCTACCTTCACGGATGTCTGTTGAAGGGACTTGTCCCTCTAAACTTGTCCACATATCTCTTTACATCTGTCAACAGAATATGGCCGATTCATTCCTGGATGGCGACATGACCCTGGATGCCTTCATTGATGCCTACCAGAGCAACAGGAAGCTGGCCCACTTGAGAAGGGTAAAGATTGAGAAGCTGCAGGAGATGGTGCTGCAGGGCCAGCGGCTCCCCCAGGCTCTCCCAGTCCCTACCTCACGATCTCAGGATGTGTCGGTGGCAGCCAGACCCTCGTCGTCTTCCCTCCTCACCGAGACAAGCAACAGCTCTTCCCCTATTGCCCAACCAAGGAGGAAACCCCCACCTCCTCCATCCCAGCCAGCACCAATTCTAAATTCAGCTCCAGCTGCTGCCCCCCAGCCTCCTGTCTTCTGCTCAGCATCTCCATACCCACCAATTCCTCCCAGAACAGGCCAACCCTTCCCCAATGTCCCTTCTGGCTACCCCAACCACTTTATATCTCAGTACCCACCTGCTTTGCCTCAGAGGCCCTCACCTCGTATGGCTCCGCAGCCTGGCTTCATCATGCAGTAAATAAAGTTGCAGTTGCCACTCAGAGGATGCGGTATGTGTGTCGTGGACCTTTCACTACACCAAGCTCCTCTGAAAACAGTCTTTCTACGTCGTCTGCCTTCTTGGAATACAACCAATCACAACACAAGAAGGCAGACCCACACTGGCTGGTCTGGTCACGTTCAGCCGAAGCAGATCTCCAATAATCTTCGCAGATTGGCGCTCACCTCTTGCTCCTACCAACACTCCCGACAAACCCAGACGTGACGTGATGGTCCCGTCAGTGGGGGGCCCGCTGCAGGCTGAACTGACTCAGTCTGTGGGCTCTTTTATCAGCACTTTCTGTCTCCAGGCAGCGCCCTCAGCTCTGCGTGCCCATTAGTTTTCAACCTCTCAGCACCCTTCAAACATGTCCCACAAGCTTTGACAGAACACTAGAGCTATTCAATTAGTCATTTCCATCTGCAGCATACTAATTTACAGGTAATGTATATGCAAACAAAGAGACCCTAATTACTGTGCAGTTTTGATGAAGATATGATTTCCCAGAATATATTCAGGCGAAACTGCATCTATGCTGTGATTTTTCTTTTTTTTAAATATATATATATATGTAAAATTCACAAGGTACATAGAATTATTTGAATTTCAGCATCTTTTTATGATATCGTACTAATGGAGTTATGTTATAGCCAAGATAGACTGATTAACATGTGTAAAGGAGGGCTTGTTGGTGTATCTTTTCTTCAGTGTGTGGGTGTGTCTGCAGAGTCCAGACCTGCCTGATTCAAGATGGTTGACTGTTGTACTTGATCCAAGTCAAAAAGGACTTGAAGGAGAGGATTAGTGGCTGAGCTGTTGTATCAAATGAGCGAGGCTTTAGAGCCTCGTCTCAAATGAAGGATTCCTGTATAGCCATACAGTACACTCCTGGTGCGTGTTGTTTTCTGTGGGTTCCTGTTGTCATGCAACACTCCTTTATGATGTCCAGTGTCTTCAGCATCCCTTAGTTGGGATCGGAGAAGATGCCAAGAGTTCTTTGGAAGTCCTTTTCTTTCTTGTACGTGTAGTTCTGTTCAGTTTGTTGTCACACTGAACACCAAAGACTTCTTTTTTTCCTGTCAGTGAAACATTTAGCGAGATAATCGACCATTGTTCCCAACATATCTTTTTGTGATGTTGAGCTGAAACACACAAGCCACATTTTTCCAAGATCAACCTGAAACTGGTGCGATAGAAATCACTTTTTTTCCTCCCGACTGCTGTCGCTGTGCATTGTTGAAGAGCCACGAGTGCCTACACTTGAAGTGACAATGATCATGTTTTGCTGACTACTCCGTGTTTCTATGCTCAGCTGTAGAAGTTAGAACCCCCCTCCCCTCCCCCTCCAGCCCTTCGAAGAAAAAACTGGACAAGCATTTGGTTTTCTCCTCCTGCTGCTGATTTCAAGTTCCACCAGAAAGTAGGAAAAGGGAATGTCTGACTGTTGGTCTGTCAGGCTTTGCTTTCTCACTAGTGGCAGCAGGCCAGAATAGAGTAATATTGAATTTGTGCCAGAGACACCAGAGACGCCCTTGGCTGTGTGCTTCTCTTCTTCCATTCTTCCTCCAGTGTGTTGCCTGGGGTGAAGTCTAGAGTTTTTTGCATGTGTTGTTGTTGATGTTCAGCTGATGAAATAACAGGGCTCTGAAATGTTTGTGTCATATCTTAGTGATAAAACTTCATCTCAAGGCAAAGCAGCGGACCACAGAATGGACTGTGTGTACTGGTCAGCGGGTAGAACTCTAGAAATAGCAGAAGCTAAAGTGTGGACTTCTCGATGAACCAGCATTTCTAACAACTAACAATGGATAACTCTTTTGTGCATGGCCTTCGCTCATTGTGTTGAAGATTCCTCTTTAATACTTTTTTTTTAGCTGTTGAGCTGCTTTTTATGTTTGAACTGATCCTCTGTATCTATTGTTTTATATGTGACTGGTGATATTTTCAGTGTAATGTTGTAGGTATTTACTTATAATGAATGTTTAAGTGGAATTTAATGCTATTTTCAAGTTCAATAAATCTCAAATTTTTGTATCTGTTTTTATCCAGTTGCTTTATTCTGAACACACTGAACTGATCTGACATCACACAGTTGACTTGTGCAGGTGTGTGCTGCAGGTTAGCGCTGAGCAACATGGTTTGAAAAGAGAAACAAGACAGCCACCCAGTGTTCCTGGTGACTGAATGAAATGATCCCATAACATAACATAACGTTTTATTTCTACAATCATAAACTAACAATCACAGTGAAATGTATTTCCACCTACAATACGTTCTTAAATGAACTAAATAAGTAACAATAATAATAAATGATAACGTAATAAGGAGTAAGGGCAGTGTCCTCATTTAGGATCCCAGTGGTCTGAGCTCTTCCTGCCTCAGGTGCAGGTCTGGTGGATCCAGAATCTTCTTCAGCAGAGAGAAAAGTTCCAGGTGGTTGTGATCTTAAGAATTCTCCTCGTCTTATTTTTGCAGCATCTGGTACAGATGTCTTCAGGCAGGTTGGTCACCACCTTTTGACCTTCAACTTTGAGGTTGAATGATCGAACCGCCGATCATCTGATTGGTGGACGACCCGCTCTACCTCCAAGCCACAGCCGCCCCCCGTCCTCGGTGTTTGCAGGAAGACGTGTCTGAGGCAAAGCAGTCTCTGCCTTGTCTTTTAGTATATAACGCCCAGGTCAGCTCTGTGATGTGGACTCTGTATACACATACATACTCCTGTCATTAACCCTTCAGCACCTGTCTAATGAACAGTGTGTAGGTTAATGAGTGGGGCTCCCATTCATTATACTGCCAATGCTTGAACCCCTACCCCTGAAGTGTTGCATTCATGGTCCTTTGGGACAGAAGATCGAGCTTTCGTCATGGAGAAAAACTACTAGTAACCCTTCTGAATGCTGATGTCACCAGTGAAATATATATATGTTTAAAATAAGCAACAATCTGCATCTTTGAAACCAGTTTTCCATCATCAGGTATGAGTGTGTTCTGTAGGGACAGAACAAGCTTCAGGCAGATTCACTGGTAAAATATCATTCATCCATTCACACATATTGACAGGACAATACAAGCTAATAAAATATTATGAATATGATGACACAACATGTTCTTTAGAAGCAGCAGTATTTATACAAGAGCTCTGTTCTCTGTGAAGAACGCAGACAATTATCCAAATTAACATTAAGGAACAAAATCTCAAGAATCTAGATAAGCTGTATGACCAGATAAAAGAAAAAAAACATACCACAAATATGACCAGAGCTGTTTCTTACTATATGCAGGCTATGCTGCTGCATAGGGCCCTGCAGCCACCAGGGGGCCCCCAAGCTGCAGGTTCAGCCTCCATATATTTTGGGAGAATTAAAAGTACCTGTCTTTATTTGATTCACAAACTTAATTCATTCATTTGTTGTGTGAAGCACTGATATGCTTAAAAAATCATATAAGATTTTTATTTATACACAGCATCCCGTCATACTTGTCGGCAGACGTCACTCACTGCATGACAGCGAGAGGATTTTGACTTGATTACCCCCAAAACACAGTCACAGCTTCCCTATTATAGCAGCTTAGTTTTGCTTATAACCTATAATAATAATAATAATAACAATAATAATAAGCTTATATGCTTCACACAACAATGAGGGGGGTTGTCTGGCAGCAAATAAAGACAGAAACATTTTTTTATCCAAAGACAGAACCAAAATAGAAGATTACAAGTGCAGTTGTTCAGTAATAAAAAGAGACAATAGTTCCATGAGAAGTTATTCACTCCCATCCCATACCAAACATTCACTCCATTCATTCTTACGGCACAGACATACACAAAATACAAGTTGTGCAAAGGCAAGGAGTAATCAACAGACACAATAATAAATAAGGAAATGACAGATACTTTTATTTCTGCCAAAATATACTGATAATATAAAAGATATATATTTCTTTTTTGAGTGGCAAAGCCAGGTGTCTGTTGCATTTATTAATGTACTGAAGCCTGTTTTCTTCTTAAAATGTAGACCATCTGAAAGGGTAAGGAACCTCTCCCTCAGAGTTTGACTGAATAGGGGCCCCCAAAGAGCTAGAAACGGCCCTGGTTCACACTGTGGAGCAGCAGCAAACAGACAGGAAGTCCTCCTCACCTCCAGCTCTGTCTTTCCTTTACACTGCTTTACACAGTGCTTTACGCACCGCGGCAACGCATCACGTGTTACGTTTCCATAGTCACGTCACATCGGCTCCACCATGTTGTAGGAAATCCAGCGCGCGCCTCACTCACTGTCAGATTACACTTTAATCCGAGGAGGAGGCAGACACCGTCAGGAGGCGGTGTGCGTGTGTGTGTGTATGTGTATGTGTGTGTGTGTGTGCTGCACTCTGCGGGAAGAGGGACTCTCTGTCTGTTTCTGAATCAACGACACTGTCCGAGCTGCTGTCATCTCTACAGTAACCGGCCTGCACGCAGAAGATGAGCCGCCAGTCTCCCGCTGCTGTCTCTGCCTGTCTGTCTGCCGACACGTTAAGATGTTAGCGGGCTAACTAGCTGAAAAGGACTAACTAAATCGGATTAGCTGCTAACGGCAGCCTCCCTGTAGCTAATAGGTAGTGTTTACTGTGCGTGACAAGTTTGACTCTGTTTTTATGTTTATTAGTATTATTATTAAGTCTGCGTCTGTGTCAACATCACTGCTCTGAGCTAACGGGAGAATAAATGCTGCTGCGAGATAGCTAGGTTATTAGCCAGTCAAGAGCTAGCTAATCTTTCCGTTTGTTGGAGAGTAAACATTCAGTAAAATTCATCGAATTAATCAGATTCGTGCCTCCGACCACCGAGAGTCAACACGGAGCTGACGACACGCCGATGAGCTAGCTTGTCTTCGGGCTAGCTGGCAGGAGAACGTAACGGTACCGGATCTGATCCCCGAACATTCGCCTGAGACGAAGCAGAGATGTCAGGGAAGGAGAAAGACAAAGACAAACAGGAGAAACAGTCCACGACAGAGCGGCTCGTTAAAGGTGAGTCACTGTGATGCGCTCACAGTACAGTAACGGTGTGTGAGTGGCAGCTAACGCCTGAGCTGAGAGCCACCTGTAGATTTTAGAATAACTTCATGTGAAGCCTCCTGTGCTGTACAGCGTTGGCCAGTGAGACAGTCACATCCATATGGGCTTCTGCGCTGTTCCTCTGTTCTCAGACGTGCGTGGATGTGGGTGAATCAGGGCATCTTTTTATTCATGATTTCTGATGTGAAGAGAACTTCTCAAAGGTTTTGTCTGGGCACATGAGACTTTGTTTAGGATGGATGACGTCTTAACTATGAGGCTGTTGCTCTCTCGTGGGGATGCCCGCGGTCTGCTCAGGTTACCACCAGCACAGTCTGACAGCGTGGATTCTTTCACACTGAGGTTGCCGTGGCTCATTGGACAGACAGGACACCATTTGTTGTGTCTGCCCAAGGCAGGACAGGCAGAGCCAAGTCTGAGGTAGCTCCCAAGAGAGCGAGAGAACCCAGCCCCACCCCTGCAACCACCACCACCACCACCACCACCACGAAATGCCAGTGCAGCCCACATCCCTGTCTGTCTGCAAGGACACTCGGAGAGTGTCCTGCCAGGGGACTGGAATGCTGATGTGTGAGCCAGTAGAGAGAGGGTGAGTTAATTGTGGAAAGAATCTCCCTAGTGATGTTCCCAACATGGCCAGCCACATGGTGGAGAGGGAGAATGGGAACATGACGGGGAAGAGAGTTAAGACACTTTGGTTCAGGACGGGACCCTGAACAAATATTGTTGATCTGTATGAAACAGTCAGGCTTTAGTAGTTGTTACCACATTGTGCGTGGTTCATACTGATTTCATACTGAAATGAGACATGTCAACATGTGAACATCACTACAGGTGACTCATGAGTTGATCCTTGCTGTGTGCTTGTAAACACAGTGATGTTTCCAGTGTAACTGGTGGCTGTAATGAGGGCTTAACTGGTCGACTGCGTAAGACTAATGCTCTGCTCTGGTTTTGTAAGTCAACAGCTAAGCTCATTCTCTGCTGAGTGTTGTCCTGTGGCTCTGATGTTTCCACCCCAGGTTCTGTGACCACACTGTACACTAACAGTTGTGTGGAGCCACCTGTACCTCCTGAAGATGTTAGTTTCTAGACATTGAACTGGATCGTTGCTGCACGTCAAACCTGATCCTCTGTGTCTGAAATCAAATCAAAGATATATAAGACATGGAGAGGATAAACCCGAGGCCTGGCTATTTAGCTTGTGAGGGTAATGCATTCACTGATAATTAGAGCAATCTGAAGTGGACTTTATGATTCATCCAGCCACAGTCTGCTCCATTCATCTCTACCCAGCCGCATCTTTGTAATTCAATCCTCCTCTGTTGTGTTGATTTTGAAACAATAGTGAACATATTCTAGAGCCTGGCTCATATCACTGTCCAGAACAGTATCCTCGTGGGCAGGATGGCAGATAGTATTGTCTTTGTTTCTTGAGTCGTTTGTTGTCATGCCAGACAATGTGGGTGTTGATGCAGTGCAGCAGTGACCCTGTGTGTGTGTGTGTGTGTGCTTGTGTGTGGTTTGAAGAGTTCATCAAACATTAATGCTAATTAGGCCAGGCAGCCTCTAATAAGAAGCCAGTGTCAGGGCGGTGCAGCTTTTTATTTTTAACAAAACATTTTTCTTCATTGGATTATGTGTAACTACTTCATGATAGCCACAGATTCATGTGCCTGTGTCACTGCTCCAGCCTTCTATCATTATCATTAATATTATTATTAATATTATTATTGGAGGCACACTGTCATTCTTGTTGACACTGAAAGGAGCATTCAGTTCTTCTTGTCCTGTCCTGTACAGGTAATTACTGAGCAAATACTGGTCAGGTTTGGTCAGTGTGGCTGTTGGCTGACATGTGTGACGCTCTGTTATCTCATGGCTATGATGAATCTGCGTCGCCATGTTTTCATAGAGTCTGCTGTGTTCGTACTGGAGCCTTCCTTCAGTGTGACATGGCTTTTAAGTAAACAGCCCCTGAATCTGGAAGCTCCTGCTAATAGAGGCTTTACCTAATCTGTTCTTAAGGCTCGTACCTCAGCTTAGTGCTCCCGTGCCTTGTAGACCTTGGAGCACTTACTGTTTATTTATACCACACCAGTCAACGCATGACAGCTTGTCCCTGGCATAGGCTAGCCAAACTGGAACTGTGCTCCAGCTTTTCCATTGCAGGCCAGACTATAGTCTGTGTCCTAACTTAATGTCAGTTACCTACACAGAGTCAGCACCACCTGCAGCCCCACATTTACAGCCTTCGCCTTAATACACCAGCAACACATCTCTCTGTATGGTGTGTATGTAACAGGCTGTAAACACATCAACAAATCAGCTTCAGCAAACTCCGTGTTCCTCAAGTCCAGGCTGAGACACAGCTCTGAGTGAGAAGTACATGAGGCTACCTCACTGAGGCAGTGCATCACTGATTAGAAGGTGCACCCACACTAAAAACTCATTAACACGTTTTTTTCATATTGCTTTGATTTACTTCCATTTACTCTGTGGGAGTGACAACACTCACAATGTCTCTCTCTCCTCTTCTTGTTCACTGCAACTGGCACAGCTTATTGCACATGTACTACTGATTTCCACGAGGTGATGGAGGCATTTATGCCACATCCGATGGCACGGGGTGTCCTGTGCACTGACCTGTGGATGGAATTCAAAACTGATTTTTAAGCTCACTTTCTTTAGCTGGATGAAGGAAGTCAACACTCATATATAATCTGTCTACTGTCGTTTAGACAGACAGTGCTGAAAAACCTACCCGAGTAGCTTAACACCATACTTACTTGGTGCCATCATGTATAGGATGTGTGCCTTGTCTGTTACTAGGCATACTAGCTGCACTCCTTTTTTACTGCATGAGCCGTGGACGTGAGAGTCTTGGGATGCACTCCTACTATTGTTTTGAACAAGTGCAACATGGTCTGTAGCAGTTTGCCAAACTGATGAAGCTGCTGTCTGTGTCACGGGTTTGCACAGTGAACAAGAGAATTCTCCAACTCTATTATTCCATTTTGGAGAATTGGATGAAATGATGTTTTTGAATTACTGTGTTATCGGTCCTGCTGCTGGATCTTCTGTTGAACCCTTTTTGATGTGACACGTGACTGTTTTGATCTCGGTGAAGCTCTCAGGTATCTGCCTCGAAAGCACTGACCTTTTGTGATGACAGTAAAAGGATTGTGTAGGTGGTACAGAGCAGATTACTGGGGGAGGGTGGGTCAAGTGAGGTGCGGGGCTTCTTACTGTCTGCCTTATGCACCTCTAACATGCCATCATGTAGGTGTATGAATCTCTTCTCCTGCGCCAATAAATTCATCTTGGCTCAGTCGATGCAAATGTCACCTCTCATGATTACTAATTATGCAGATCTAGTCTAATGCAAAACATTCCTTCTGCTCCATGTTTGTTTCATCTGTTTGTTTTTGGGGTTACTTCTTCTTATATATTAATGGTATGATTTTTTTTCTTGTATAGATGTACTTTATAACTATCTCTAGATTTAACTGTCTCTCTCTGTTGTATTTGTATATTGTACCTTTGTTAAAGCTAACAGAAATATGTCACAATGTTCAGAATTGTAATTAGCTCTGCTTTGTTTATTCCAATAGATGATATTGTTTTTTCCTTCCACAGCTGTGCCATACCCTCCACAACATAAGCTGACTATAAAAGAGCTATTTGAAGATAGCAAGCCCAACGCTGAGCTGCTCCGCAACCACCTTGTCAAAGAGGGCAGGGTGGAAGAAGATGTGGCTCTAAAGATCATCAATGATGGAGCCAACATCCTCCGCCAAGAGAAGTGCATGTTGGAAGTGGAGGCACCTATAACAGGTAGGCTGGCAGATGCTCACTAAGAGCCCAGAAAGGACCCTCTGATGTTTGAAGCAGACTTCGACATCTCATTATTTTCAGGGCTTGGTTTGCAGGTTTACATAGACGCTAAGTCCTGGGTTCAAACCACTGTACCACCACACACAGGTTTCTGAAGCTCAGAATATGTGGCTATATGTGGCTGCAGTCCTGCTTCTTCTGCCTCCTGGGTAATCAATCAAATCAAGCCTGTTAAGTACAACCTCATTTCCAAAGAGTTGTCACACTGTGTTAAATGTAAATAAAAACAAAATGTGATGATTTGCAAATCAATGAATTTAAAATCTGTGTAAAGGCAGTTCTTTCACAATATATTGTAAAATAGTTGCTGAAAACATGTGAAAAGACTTTGAACAATATAATACTAAAATGTGGAGTTAGAGGTTCAAACAGTTTTTCACCAGTTTTCAGTCCAGGATTTTGTGGGCGGTCCTTAAAGGGTGGCTCGATGACACACTGAAGCCACACTGAGCATACCCCTGCACCCCTAGCAGAGAGATGGAGATGAATTCATCTCGCTCAGAGTGTTTCAAAGTTAGTCATGTCATTTTCTGAACTCATCTGACACGTTTCAGTGGCTTCAAAATGGCTGCTTGACTGCTCCCATGAGTGGGCGTGACTTCAGCACATTCAGAGGACACGCCCCCACAGTCCTGGAGCTGAGAATTCATTTTTTACCTGATTTTGACACCTAATTTCATAAACTTGTTGATGTTTTTAATCATTCAAGTTTTGCTGGATGATACACTTGGTGATGACACTTTCTTCTTTGGTCTGACAAACTCAGAACACACATTTTTTTCTTACTTCACATGGACTTTAACAAAAAGAAAAATAGCACAAAGACAAATCCATGATGGTATGGGGCTGCATTAGTGCACAAGGGATGATGGGTAACCTGCACATTAGTCAAGGTTCCATTAATGCTGAATAATACAAACAGGTTTTTGATCAACATATATTTATTGTTTTGTTTTTTTTTACTGTACTTTTGTCTATATCAGAGAGCAAAGTGTCAAACTTGTGTGTGTACACACACCTGGCCAATTAAAGTCATTCTGATTCTGATATTCTGCCAACGTCTTTTTCATGGAGGGCGTTGCTTATTTCATGGAGACAATGTCAAACTACATGCTGCACGTATCCACACAGCATGGCTCTGTAGTCAGAGTCCAGGTGCTACACTGGCCTGCTTTGAAAAGGTCTGGCACATTATGAAACATCAAATATGACAAAGGACATGTTGAAGTGTTCAGCATTTGAAATCCTACATCAGGTAAGAACGTGAAAAGATTTGACTTCAAAGAAGAGAGCAAAGCTTCGTCATTTCACACACGCTTACAGTGTTAAAGAAGAGCTGATGAACACAGTGGTAAACATGACACTGTCCAACTTCTTTCAAACATGATGCTGACATCAAATTCAAAATGTTCACATCATTTTCAAAAAACATCAAATTCCTCAGGTTCAACATTTGATAAGTTTCTTTGTGTTATCTTTAATTTAATATGAGGTTTCACATTTTGTTTACAGTCTACACAGCGTGACGACTTCTTTGGAAACAGAGTTGTAGTAACTATTGGATGCAGAATACATTAGTCATCCATGACAGCATAGATCATGTTGAGAACAAAGAATAAACAAAGTCAGCCTCGGCATTATTCCATTGCAGCACTGATTGTGTGCCGGCAGTTGGTGTATACCCAGTTCTGTGCTACTTCTTGGCTTCATGGCTAAAATCCAGCACCTTCAAGTACAACCAGCACACTAAATGACACACTCATCATTTCCCTCAACATGAGAACCATAAGAACATAAGAACCTGCCGTCATCATGTGTTCTTATGTTCTCATGTTGTGGACAGAGAGTGAGGCAGGACAAATGAGAGTCAAGTCCAGTCTTTATTTCTTATTGTTGTTTCTAGGGCTACACTTACAGATGACAGAGTCACTTTATTTGGTTGTACAGTAGCTAGACACTTACAGATGACAGTTAGTTAGTCGAGACAATATGAAGATGCTAATTGTTTAAAAATAATACTGAAAAGTACTCACAGTTCAGTGGGTGTGTAATAATATGTGCAATATTGTTAAGCAAATGACTCAAAATCATAAATCCTTCTCTTAAATCTGCACATATCTGACACAGTGTTGGCATTCTGAAATATTTCCATGCGTGTGTGTGTGTGGTGAAATACCTCTGGATTCAGGATAATATCAGTATGTGTGGTGCTATGTTCAGTCTTTAGATCTTTGAGTCAGAAAACACTCTGTGTGTCTCTAATTTTAGAATATTGTGTAAAACATAACTGCAGTAAAAAGTGTACATCTCTTTTACTGCCGTGTTTAACACGCAGAGGCTTTTTTGGAACTATGGCTGTATTTAGAATGAAGAACAACATATTGTATATCACGCTGAGAAGTTGTTGCTCCATGTGTTTGTCTATTTGCAGTATGTGGTGATGTCCATGGCCAATTCTTTGACCTTATGAAGCTGTTTGAAGTGGGGGGATCACCCAGTAACACACGCTATCTCTTCCTCGGTGACTATGTAGATCGAGGATACTTCAGTATTGAGGTAAGTTGTTCATTTATATTTGGACTGCATTGTGAAAATAACGGCTAACATTTCATGTGAATACAGTTACAGAAACACAAGTTCTGGTTTGATTCACAGATGATCTGAATTCTGTGTTGTTGGTGTCTGGCTCTCTTGCCTGTATCTTGGTGTGGTGGATGTGTAAATGAGGGCAAGTGCATGCAGTTCAAACTAAACTGATTGTGTGTCCCATTTTGATTCTCAAGATGGTGACCTGTGGTCAGAATAGCTTCTAACGCGTAAGGCTTAGTGCTGTGATCTGAATGGCTGACTACAGTGCTTCTTGACCAAACGGGTTTGTGCTGTCTGAAATTCTATTTCAGTCCAGGACACCTTCAAAGGGCACCCACCATACATACATGCTTATTCGAAGGGTTAAAATAAGACAGCAGACTGGAATAGAGAGCTGCATACTGGCTGTACAAACTGTAGTACTTAATAGACCCATAGCTGGAGGGTGGCAGCTGTAGTGAGCGTTGATTCATGGCAGTTACATTGATGACCCAGCTTCATGTATCCATAGAAAACACTAATGCTGCGTAATCCTCTCCTTTGCTGTCAGGTGTAATCAGTTCAAACAGAGACAGATCATTGAGATCAAAATGAAAAGCTGCTCATAAAAATGTTCTGGAAGTTGTTGAACACACAAACAGTGCCAGTTGTCTCAGATATAGATAGATATAGATGAGTGCAAATAATAGGTTATTCTGGGGGGGGTGGTGTGATGTGTGTGAGGTTCAGTATTTGTCAGTTCTGACTCAACATCAGGATTTTTCCACACTTCAAAATCAAATAGTTCCTGTGAACACTTGAGAGGAATTCAGATGTTTAGCACTCATTGTTGAGCATGAGGCTCGTACAGGATTGGTATTTTACACACTGAAGTGTATCGACGTGTCTTTGCGAGTATGACTACTAGGGTTGCAAAGGGTGGAAACCCTTATGAAACTTTCTGAAACTTTCCATGGGAAGATAAGCTCATGAATTTAGAAATATTCCAAATCTGAAAAATGGAAATTAATGGGAATTAAGTGTAAATTGTGTGTAATTTAAACAAACTGTATCATATCCAAACATAAATCTAAACATTTTGTTTTGTCATAAGCAGACATGCAAAATAAAACAATTAAAAAAACATTTCAACAGATTTATTTGTAAGTAGAACTTTATCAAGTTTAATTATTTTATTGAACAATATTATGTAGTCCACCAGCTCAAATGTGTGCCTTCAATAGTCTCTGTGTGAAGGGCGTGGCCTCAGTAGCCCTGCCGTAAGCAGTGTGCTATGTGCATGTGATTGAGGAATAGCAGATATTCAAGTTTACCTGCATGAAATCTTTTTTTCAAGATTCAAGATCTCTTTATTGTCATTTCACAGTGCACCGTAAAATGAAATTATGAGCAAAAACTCACCTTAAAAACACCACAGAATAAATTAAATAAGAAGATAAATAAATAAATAAGTCTGATAAGTCTAATTTGAGAATTAGTGGGTTTAGTTGGGTGGAGTCTTTGATGATGCCTTTAGCTTTTGACATGCATCTTTTGTGGGCCAGCTCCTGAACGGTAGGTAGAGGTGTACCAATAGTCCATCCAGCTAATGTTTCAGTCAAGATTATGCCAAAATATATTTTCACCAACTACATTTAAATTCCCTGTTAAGGACCAACCTTCAATTTGATAAATTAACGGTTTATTCCTGTGTATTCCCATTAATTCCCATGGAAAGTTTTCAACTTTGAACATTTCCTTTGAAAATTTTGGAACCCTAATGACTGCACATGTGAAAAAAGTAGCTCAGTCCATAGAGACTTGGCTTGGGAACCGTAGGGTGGCCAGTTCAAGTCCAGCATGGACCAAATATGGAAGGTGGACTGGTAGCTGGAGAGGTGCCAGTTCACCTCCTGGGCACTGCTGAGGTGCCCTTGAGCAAGGCACTGAACCCCCCTCGCTGGGCACTCCTCAGGGCGGCTGCCCATCACTCCACCATCTCTCTCCACATTGCATGTCTATGAGCCCTTGTATGTGTGTTCGGGTTAAAATGCATGTAAAATAAACTGAGTGAAGAAAAAGAATTTCCCGTTGAGGGATTAATAAAGTATCTCTATAAAGTAACACATGAGACATATGTAGGAAAATGAATGTCAGGATGTGGTTACCATGGTAACATGAAGAGTCACTGTAGCCTCTTGAAGAACATATTATCTTAGCAGGCCAGCAACTTGTCTAAATTCAGTGCATATGAGCAATCCATTTCATTCTGGAAGCTCCCCTTCATCTATTTAGTAAACTGCATCTGATCCACAGAGTGTGTCTGTGGATCAACTCTCCCTACGCCAGCCTAGGCCCTGTACACACTAGGCACAGACTGACACAGGTGTGTGTGTGTATGTGTGTGTGTATGGGTTTGAGTCAAATTAGCCAGGGCTCAAATCTGCCACACAAAGTCTTATGCCACATCTTTGAACACACACACACACACACACACACACACACACACACACACACACACACACACACACACAGACAGCGGAGGGCTCTTATTGAAACCTGTGTGAGCTTCTTGTCATTCTGAGCTGTGTCCCTTTCTCCACCTCCACATATGAAAGATGCAGTCACAGTGACAGCACCCACTACACATTTACCTCCACTTCACAGTTCACCATTTCTCCTGACAATGGAAGTGAGTAATGCAAGACAGACTGGCTCCCTGGCTCCTTTCTTTTTTCACATGATCAGGTGAAAACACACCTCCTGACTCTTGTTACCTGTACGTGTTGTTCCAGTGATAGCAGGCCATGGTTAGTGCGTGTTAAACATGCATGTGAAGTTTATTTGTATTGTAAATGCTGACCTGTGTTTTTTATTATTAGAATTATTGTAAATATTACTGCTTCTCAGAAGAGATGAGTTTGTGAAGGACAAACAAATCCTTCCGTGGCATGGTGGGGTGTGGGTCATACGTGTGACAGCATTTCATTTGGTTCCACTTTTTGAAATCTGCTGCAGACTTATTTCAGTTAAGCTTGCTGGTAATGATCAAGATCACTGTCAGACTGAAACACAGACAAAGGAAGCAGAGACAAGTGTGGGGGAGTATGTATTTTTCTTTTTTTCATTTAAAAAGGTCATGTGACTAGTTACTGACAAGCTTCTGCAATGATGTGAACTCAAACATCCAGCATGGGTAGCACAGTTTCTAACGAGTCCACTAACATCTTTAAATAATTTGGTCTCAAACAATACACAATATTAGTGTTTGTCTTTTTTTTTTTTGTGCTATCATGCTAGAGCAGGGGTCTTCAACCGGGGCTCCGTGACCCCTAGGGGGTCCGCAGAGGTACTGCAGGGGGTCTAACAACTTTTGTCATGATAATTGACAATTTTTTCACAAAATAATATGTGAGAATTAAAAATGAAAAAATGATATTGAGTAACCTGCAAGCATTAATATGCAATAATAATCTACATCTGACAAAAACATTTTTAGTTGTGAAATTAACGTGAATCAATAACGTTACTAAATAATGCGAGCTACTAGTTTGATATTACTTTTCTAGCAGTTCATAGTGTGTGAGTGACCCGAGCACAACCTATGGCAGCAGTTTTGAGCAGATGATCAGAGCTCTCTGAAGACCACAGACTTTTCATTTCTTTTCTGTGGCAACAAATCCAACACGCTGCCTTTCAGTAACTATAATCCTCCAACCTGAGGTTATCTACACAGCTAACTATTTTTAATAGTTACCCCTCAGGTGGCACCAGTAGGAAAGGTGTGAAATATATTCACACAGTATTTTTAACATGTTCAGTGTTGCTCTACAACAAATGCACTTGTCCAGGACCAGCAGACAAGCCTTAATGTTGACTTCTAAAGGTCTGTGCATAATCATAATCAGTGCACATCCTTGACTTTTCCCACTCCTCCCCTCATGCTACATTTTCTCCTCGCTGTCTGTCCTCCCAGTGTGTTCTCTACCTCTGGTCACTCAAGATCAACCACCCCACCACACTCTTCCTCCTGCGTGGGAACCACGAGTGCCGGCACCTCACAGAGTACTTCACCTTCAAACAGGAATGTAAGTGCAGTGCTTCTCATATGAATGCCAGTCTAATGTGTTCCTTTGCTCTCTGTACCACTTCAGAGTGGCATGTATGCATCAGGTTTCAGATTCCAGACAGAGCGTAGATATATCAGCATAGCACGGTACTCTCAGTGGAAGTGCAAGATTGCTTTTGCAGTCATTATTGCATGCTGACTGAACTTGTTTTTAATTCTGTAAACACATGGCACAAAAGAAGAAGAGGTTGTTGAAAAGTCTGAGAAATATTTCCATGCCGGAGAAGAGGTGCATGGTGACAGTGAGATGACTGACAGCCGTTAATAAAACGTCTAACTTCCTTTAAGTAGGACATGTTTGTCAGAAAGTGTCTGTGGGAGCAGGAGGTGACAAGATGTGGCAGAGCATCGGTATTACAGAGGAGATGAAGAGCTTTCCTTCTCATGCTGCAGACATTGAACTGCTGGAGAATGGAGAGAAGCCAAGCATGCTGCTGATGACACACACGGATTCCAGTCTCTGACAGTTTAGAGTGTGTGTGTGTGTGTGTGTGGCAGGAGTAGAGGCATTAGTATGCAGCCTCAGAAACAAAGACGCTCTGGCAGACAGCAAAGGCAACCTTGCCAGATGCAAATAGATTCACTCAATTTCTTCATCCCCCTACTTCCACCCACATACCACCTAAGCTACACACACACACACACACACATGCACACACTGTGCCGCCTCTCAGTGTTTAGGTGATGGTTGCTGGAGGAGGGGTGTAAAAATGCCAGAATTTTCTTTTGTCATAATGAAAGCAGTCAGGATCTGTGGAGACAGAGCTGTCATCAATTCTTTGATGCTTTGTGATCTCACTTATTTTTTTCAGATATTTTTTATTTTAAGATTTTAGTTATTTCATTGTTACATTAATGTTTAGACTTATAGAAATTCCGTCCATTATCTGTAACTGTTGATCCTCATGGGTCATGGGCGAGAGGCGGGGGGCAAGCTTATAGAAATGACTAAACTTAATTAACTTAAACATGTTCATTGGTCAGTCCATCTAATTAATGCATTGTATTCAGGTTGCAATCAATTAAATTCATTATAATTAATTGATATACTACTAAAAAAATGAGATATGACAAGAGTTCTAGTCACTTTCGTCCCGACTGATTTTCCATCATACTTCAATACTTGGATGGTACAATCATGAAAAAGGTATTAAAAGTCAGTCTCTAATATTTCCATGAGCTTCATGATAAAGGAGCTCTCATTTCAAGTATAAAGTCCAGATTGAATCTACAGACTCTTCTCTCTGACCTGATTGCAGCACTCACTCTGTACTTGAGCATTGTCTTGTTCAGTCGGCCCACATTGCAATGTCCTGCCTGGCTTCTCCTGCCCTGTTCTGTCCTGCAGTGTTGTACAGGTGGCAGAGAAGCTGTGATACTTCTTTACAAAAACTTAATATCGCCTGAATGAGCAGATATGACAGAATTTGTGGCTAAAGAGAGTTCACCATATTTTGGGTTTGCAGGTAAAATTAAATACTCTGAACGTGTGTACGATGCCTGTATGGAGGCCTTTGACTGCCTGCCCCTTGCTGCCCTGCTCAACCAACAGTTCCTGTGTGTACATGGCGGACTCTCACCAGAAATCAACTGCCTAGACGACATAAGGAAAGTAAGTGATCAGCCACTGACACCTGAAGTTACTGATTCTGATTCTGTTTATTTAAAACCTTTGTATGGGCTGAAATATGTGCCACCAGAAACTGAATTTGAATCATTTATATTTGAATTTGAATTGCTTAACTTGAATCATTGCATTGAAAAACTGAATCTGAATTGTAATTTGTAAATTGAATTCATTAGTTTGGAACTGAACATTCAGTTCTCACAATTCAGTTTCAATTTTCTGTGACAAACATCCGGGTAGTTGAGGCAGAGCAATGAGCACAGATACACAGGACGCCTCTTCGGCCAATCAGCACCTACGTGTGTGTGTGTGTGTGTGTATGTGGCACATATTTCAGCCCGTACCTTGTTTTGTACTTGATTACAGCTGTTGCTGCATGTATGAGGTCTAAACTCTTAAATAATGTGTTTTGTGTTCAACAGTTAGACAGGTTTAAAGAACCTCCAGCATTTGGGCCAATGTGTGACCTGATTTGGGCTGACCCTGGTGAGGACTATGGCAGTGAAAAGACATCTGAACACTTCAACCATAATTCTGTCAGAGGCTGCTCTTACTTTTTCAGGTATTTTCACATTGCTGTCTATCTCACTCCTGCTGCAGCAGCTTCACACTCTACTGCTGCACATTATTGTCATAAAAACAATGGATTTAACAATTTGGTGACTGATTTTGGTTGACCAATCTCAAATGAATGAAAAATAATGCTAACAAAAGATAAAAGAGAAAATAGGCTGCATCACACTGGTCAGAGGATGGAGCTTCACTTTTTTAGGTCAACAGCTCATTGAGGCACTTTCAAAAATGGCCCTCTCAAAACAGGTTAGCGGATAAAAACAGCTTGTTCAAAATAGGTTAACACATTAAATGTGACTTTTACAAACTAGGTTAACAGATGCAAACAGCAGAATATGTTCAATAAAAACAGACACTGTTAATATCACATAACGTGCCTTTTGTCGACAGACACAAACAGCTTGTTCAGAATGAGAAAAACATTCAGTTAGTTGTGTGTATTAAAACAGAGTAGCAGCTCAACAGGCAAAGGTTTATGTCCTAATAAGAGAACAGCTTCAGTTGTCGATTTGATGACTGAGTACTTTAGAACGGGACCACCAGCTGATAGCAGCCAGCTGTTGTAAGTTCAGACTTAACTTAATTGTAATGTAAGTGTTAACTAGATATACACGACTAAATGAAAACAGTCTGCAGCACACACACACACACACTGGTTCATGTTCCCTGCAGGACACATACAGTGCCTTGCAAAAGTATTCACCCCCTTGACATTTTTCGTGTTTTGTTGCCTCACAACCTGGAATTAACATGGATTGTTTGAGGATTTGCATCATTTAATTTACAGAACAGTAAGGCTGAGCAATTTTATTGATCCTGCGATATATATTGATATTTTGTTTCCCCAGAAAGTATCGATTTTTCAGCCGCGAGTATCGATACATTAAGTCCCATTTAAATCCCCTGTGTTCCGCCTGGCACTCTGCGCGCTGCCCATTTCCCCCCGTTGGCTTTGCAGCGATTAGGTCAGGCAGCCACTAGTCTCGCTGTCGAGTCAGAGTATCGAATCATATCGAATCAAATCGTATCGTATCGTATCGTATCGTATCGTTGGCTGAATATCGTGTATCGTATCGTATCATGAGATTAGTGTATCGCTACAGCCCTACAGAACATGCCCACAACTTTGAAGATGTTTTTTATTTTTTATTGTGAAGCAAACAACAAATAGGACAAAATAACAGAAAAAGTCAATGTGCATAATTATTCACCCCCCTAAAGTTAATACTTTGTAGAGCCACCTTTTGCGGCAATCACAGCTCCAAGTCGCTTTGGATAAGTCTCTATGAGCTTGCCACATCTTACCACTGGGATTTTTGCCCATTCCTCCTTGCAAAACTGCTCCAGCTCCTTCAAGTTGGATGGTTTGCGTTTGTGAACAACCACAGATTTTCTACTGGATTGAGGTCTGGGCCTTTTCACAAACTCAAAACGTGCCATTTGTTTTTGCTGAAAGTAATGGCTTTCTTCTGGCCACTCTGCCATAAAGCCCAACTCTATGGAGCGTACGGCTTATTGTCGTCCTATGTACAGATACTCCAGTCTCTGCTGTGGAACTCTGCAGCTCCTCCAGGGTTACCTTAGGTCTCTGTGCTGCCTCTCTGATTAATGCCCTCCTTGCCTGGTCTGTGAGTTTTGGTGGGCGGCCGTCTCTTGGCAGGTTTGCTGTTGTGTCATGTTCCTTCTATCTGGTTATGATAGATTTGATGGTGCTCCTGGGGATCATCAAAGATTTTTTTTATAACCTAACCCTGACTTGTACTTCTCAACAACACTGTCCCTTACTTGTTTGGAGAGTTCCTTGGTCTTCATGGCAGTGTTTGGTTAGTGGTGCCTCTTGCTTAGGTGTTGCAGCCTCTGGGGCCTTTCACAAAAGGTGTGTATATGTACTGACAGATCATTGCACACAGGTGGACATCATTTCACTAATTATGTGACTTCTGAAGGTAACTGGTTGCACCAGAGCTTTTTATGGGCTTCATAACAAAGGGGTGAATACATATGCACATGCCAGTTTTCAGTTTTTTATTTCTAAAAAACTGTTTTATTTATATATTTTTCTCATTTCACTTCACCAACTTAGACTATTGTGTTCTGATCCATCACATGCAATTCAGATTAAAAGAACATTGAACTAAAGGCTGTAATGTAACAAAATAGGTAAAAAGGTTGAATACTTTTGCAAGGCACTGTAGATAATAACATAGATGCTCTGTAAACTGATCTTGATGAACTTTCCATTATCAGGTCAGCCTTGCCCTAAGGTCTAATTTATAACCACTGTGTATGCAAAAACGGGCCCTGAAAGAGGAGTATGCCACTTTGCACGCAAAAACTGTGATCTGACATGGGAGATTGGCGACGCAGATGATGAGGTGGTGCTGTATAATCATAACGCAGGCCAAGTTCACTGTAACAGAGCCAACATAAAATGAAACAAATGTGTGAACCTGTTGAACCTCCATCCTCAAATGATGTCTCAGGGTGGGAAATGGGGATGTAATCAGTGTGAGCCATTTAAATGTAACTGCAATGACACTCATGCGTAATGTTGCATGATAAATGCACTAACACTGCTAAATGACCACGTGAACGGAAGAAGTGGGATCAAACAAGTGTTCAGGGACCATCAGGTTTTTCTAGCCTCTGATGATGTCTAGATTCCTGACAGCCATGCCTTAAGATCTGCGAGCTGAACTGGGTGCAGCAGGCGTGACACAACCGCACCATCCCAGTACAGTTAAGGAGCAGGCTAATAACCACACTGGGGTTTGTGGCAACTGGCTGTGTAATTAGGCAGGTGTATGTTTGAGAGGATCAAAAATGCCAAAAGCCTCTATCTAACCTCGATTTGTGTGTCTTTTTTTTTTTTTCTTCCTCTTGGTTGTTGCCATGACTCACCATAAGCAGGTGAATTCATATGTATCAATATTCATGTAGCAGATGGCTGTAAAGAGCCTGCAGGTGTGCAGATGCACAGTTTTATAAATCTTTGTTTTGCCGCATGACATCTTCGGCTTTGGAGCGCACACACACCTCTTACCTCTGCACTGTTTTATAAATGAGACCCCTGGTATGTCTCACTTTCTTCATCTTGCCCTGATGTTGAGTTGTGAAATGGTTATTGTCCACTTTTCTTGAGCAGTCCTGATGGATTAGTGGGGCAATGTAAGAAAGAAAAAGCAGTTGAAACCCTCAAGTAACCATCTAGCTGAACTTGTCTGGATGTATTCCCCGGCTTCTGCGGGGATCAGCAGAGTCCTGGCTCTGGGTCTTCAGCCTCTTTAAATCCCTAGCTCAACAGGCCAGAGGGCATGGCATGTTGAAAATAAATATAAAAGTATTTCCAGTCAGTGACGTCCTGAGTAGCCTCATGCTGTTCCTTTAATGGTTTGAACACGCTTTGACCTCCACTGTCTCTCTCTCTGCTTCTCTTTCTCTCTGCAGTTACTCAGCAGTGTGTGACTTTTTGGTAAATAATAACTTGCTGTCAGTAATAAGGGCCCATGAGGCACAGGATGCAGGGTAAGTATGGTTACAGTTTCAGTGATTCATTTGCAGCATATTATAGTTCAGAATATGTTTGATGACGCGTTTTGTTTGTGGCCTGACAGGTATCGGATGTACAGGAAAAGCCAGACCACAGGCTTCCCTTCATTAATCACAATCTTTTCAGCTCCAAATTACCTAGATGTCTACAACAACAAAGGTTTCTGCCTCCTTTCTCACTCTCATTGTTCTAGTTCTATTTTATTTTTTCAGTCCATAAATCTCTCCTCCCATCTTTCCCTTTGTCAATCCTAGCTGCTGTATTAAAATACGAGAACAACGTGATGAACATCCGGCAGTTCAACTGCTCACCCCACCCTTACTGGTTGCCCAACTTCATGGATGTCTTTACATGGTCTTTGCCTTTTGTTGGAGAGAAAGGTGTGTTTGTTGTTTCATTTTGAAAATGTAGATGGAAAGTCAAAAATAGAGCCTTTATTGCACTGCCTATGGCTCATTGACTTTGTCAAATATACAGGCCGACTCACTCACTTTACTATAGTCTGCTCATTTAGACACAGTGTGTAGAAAGACGAAAAGAGAATGCTTTACACAATCAAATATTCAATAGTAATATATATAAATGCTTTTTATTTAGAAATCACTCAGAAGTTCAGAGATCCGTTCTGTCTGCATGTGTTCTGTATTTTGGGGCCTTTGTTACTGTCGACACTGTAAATGACATTTATCTCTTGAGACAGATGACTGTGAACTGAAAGTCATTTTCACCTCATCACAAACATTTTGAATATATTCATGTATGAAGTGAAGTTTTAATGTGGCCTCCTCCTTCCCCCGCAGTGACAGAGATGCTGGTGAATGTACTGAACATTTGCTCTGATGATGAGCTCATGTCCGAGGGAGACGACCTATATGAAGGTAAATATGATGTGTGCTGATCAGCACGATGATGTGATAATACTGTATCACACATATTTGTGAGGTCATTTCTTTATCAGCACTGAGTATCAGTTATTTTAGTCTATACATACATCAGAGTAGTCTGCTCATCTGCACACGTCAGCTTGGGTTGTCGATTTTCTCCAGAATTCTGTCTGGTTGTGTTCTCTTATTCTGTAAATTCAAGTTTCACTTTTTAATTGAGATGAATTGAAAATGAGTCCTGGCACACATGTAACTGACATAATGTCCCACATGTCTGTTGCTGATGAAGTACTTCTGCTATGCTTTGAAGCACACAATTAAACCCTCAGTTCATCACGCGAGGCTTTTACACATGATATTATTCATTTTAAATAAGTGCAAAGAAAATGAAGATCACAGGATGTAAAGAGTGCTATTCCATACTGAAGGTGGTGTACTGTGTCTTAACCTTACACTCTGGATTTGTTTCAGGTGGAACCTCCGCAATGCGTAAGGAAGTCATCCGGAACAAGATTCGCGCTGTGGGGAAAATGGCCCGAGTCTTCTCAGTCCTCAGGTCTGACTCTGTCATTAATACTCCTGTACACGTATACAGTACCAGTCAAAGGCATTTTTTTCTACGTTACATGAACACTGAAGACATCAAAACTATGAAATAACACATATGGAATTACTGGCTCTGCCCCAGCAAAGGAAGACCAAGACTTAGCTCTGCTGCAGAGGAGACGTTCATTACAGTTAGCAGCCTCAGAAATCTACAATTAACAGCAGCTCAGATTAAAGAGCACATAAATGTTTGACAGAATTCAAGTAGCAGACACATCTCAACTGTTCAGAGGAGACTGAGTGAATCAGACCTTCATGGTCAAATAGCTGCAAAGAAACCATGACTGAGGCAGACCAATGCTGATGGCACTTGGCACCTTGTATGGTGTCAGTGTATGAATTTGTGTATGAATGGGTGAGTGCGATGTGTAGCGTAAAAGACTAGAGAGGTGCTATACGAGTACAGTTTATTTAGCATAATTCCATAGTTTGTAAGTCTTAAAGCAACAAAAGCTTTAAAATCAATGTAATCAGACGAGTGGTGTGATTTACAGAGTTTCCTGATGGACAAGTAAACTGCTGCAAACTATAGCCAGAGAGCTATGGCTGCTGTTAGCTAATGTTAGCTCAGTTTGTTAGCTGGACTGCCTGGACTGTTAGCTCAGAGCACTGGGGGAATGTTTTGGACCACCAGGAACAGGAGGTCTTCAGGGCCGGGTCATGGGAGAAAGAAGTTGAAAGAAGTCGCCGGACAAGAGTAAATGTGGGACTGACTTTTAGAGGTTGGTGAGAGCTTGGTGAAATAAAAGGCTGAAAGACAGACGCCGAGCTGGGCTGACTGCTGTTGGACTAGTCAGTAATATTAGCTGGCTGCTATGTCTGCTGTTGGTGACCTGGTTGATGTTTGGCTGTTAGCACAGTTGTCGACTCGCTAGTTTTTGATCAGAAGTAATGTAATCAGAACAAAAGCAAACTTTGACTGGTGCTGTATATGAAAGACAATGAAGTCCGATCAGATAGAATCGCAGGTCACATGGGGCCAGGAAGTTGTAGGAGTGTTGGTGAAATGAATGGGACTGTGTTGTGTTATGTTGTCTTGCTGGATTAATGAGCCACTACCTGGTCACACTGCTGCGAGGGGGTTGGTGACTGTCAGACCAGTGCATGTGGGTCACTGGCTTCAAAGATATTTTACAAATTAAAACAACCAAAGATCTTAAAAGCTATGTAAAAGTCTCACTTCAGCAGTTTCTTCAGTTTCTTTGGAACTGATAGAGGACAATATGAAAATTGAAGCCTACGTGTGTTAACACAGATAATGCTTTAGCTGCTAAGATTGACAGTGTTCAGTTGTCAGTGACCCACTTACAGAACCAGGACACATGTTCACAGATTTGCTGCAGGCATTCAGAGCTGACAGTCTACAAGTATATGAAGTCATTGATTGGGCACAGGTTGAGGAGCAGAACATTCTCTCGACTGCCAGGTGTGTGTGTATCTAATCTATGTGTGTGGCTGTGTTATGTTTTTGGACAGGGAGGAAAGTGAGAATGTGTTAACACTTAAAGGCCTGACCCCCACTGGAACTCTTCCTCTTGGAGTGTTGTCAGGGGGAAAGCAGACCTTACAGACCGGTAAGTGTGTCGTGAACTCAGTCGCCCCCTTCTTTGATTCCTCCTTGCTAGCTGCCATTTAGCACCACCTACGCTCTGTAGGACACTTCCTTACCCCTTGTCATGAAGTCTATGTTTTTCTTTTTGCTGTAAGCAAACCTTTTATTTTAGTACATGATCTGTTGTTCCTCAATCACAATCATTTGTAGGTAATTGCCAAACAATAGCAATGACACATTTTTCCTGCGTTAGCCTTACCTGTACTGAAAGATGAGTGTACAGTCATAGAGCTGAAAATCTGCCCCCGCTCCCGATAATGTTGATGGTCGAGGTTATAAATGCAGTGGATGTCCAGGGCCCACAGGTAGACATAAACTGTCTCGTTAAACTTGTGGTTGAGGTTTTCTGCATAGAATTATGATGATAATTATATATGTTTTCACAGTTGTTTACTAATGATCCACTCAGAGCATTTCTTTCTCCTCTTTTCGTACTTACTACTATAAGTTTATACTGTTTGAAGGCAGTGGAAAGGTCTGCATCTTGCCATGGGTATTGACTAGCGTTTGCAGTAGCCAATAGCACTGAGTGTACGTTTTACCCCTCTCACTGCTATGCTTTGCAGCTAGCACTATGAGCTACTGTCAGCATCTGCCCTCCAGTGAATACTGTCAAACCTGGGGCCGAACACGACCTCTGAACCCAGCGGCGTCCAGTCTAACAGGGAACACAGCACCCTACCGAGGTGGTTTTCTTGCCGGGTTTGGCTCCTGGCATCCCCCGGGGCTGAGTCAGTTTAGTTAGCTGCATGGCTGACCGAGCTGTTGACAGTTAGCTGTTCACTACATAGCAGTTTCCGGGTTTTCCAGTTGTCAGGGAAGTCTGTTTGAATCAATGATCTAGTGACACATTCAGTAATACGTGGACAGATCCAATGTGAAAGAAGAAAGAAGAGTTCAGCCGTCTGTACTGATCCTGATGATTTGTCCTCACTGATGTAAATCAACATACAGCCAACAAAAATACATCATGGGAACTGCATTTCTTGGCTGCAATGGCATTCTGGGAAATGCGGTTAATATCAAATTTAAGTGAAAGCAGCCTTATGTTATGACCAACTCAAATACAAAGCATCTGTATTGGATAGTCCTGTTGGAGTCCAACCATCCTTGAATGGTCTCTGGATCTTCTCTCCAGTGACAGCTAAAGCTGTCCTGACGTCTGGCTTCCCTGTCCTGCTAGTCCCTTTGAAGGCTTCTAGATCAATGACTCCGTGACCACCACAGGGAGCACTGGCTAGACTTTGACTCCAGCCCCCCCTCTATGCAGCAGAAAGTTTTTGGGCTCAGCTGTGGACTTGCAGGTGGGTGGGCTGTTACCTGGAAATGCCCTGGACCCTCTGATCTAAAGTTCAGCGCCTGGCCCCGCCCGCCAGAGGACATGCTGGCAGTCATGCTTTGCCACACTGGAAGTTCACAGAAGTTGTGGAGCGATCGAAGGAGAAGCCACATGTCGGTGACCTTTCTGTAGAATGTCATGTCCATGTCCACTCCTCGAGCCACAGATTTCAGATCAGTGAGGCCACTTTGAACAAGAGGAGAGCGAGCGATTGTGTATTTTTACTGTGCTGTGTTTGCTCTCCAGCTTTACCTTCGTGTAAGGCTGTACTGAACAAATGCATCTTCCTGCCTGGTCATTGTGGCGCATCTTGCCCGGCTCTTAGACTCTTAGTGCTCAGCCAAATCCCCCCTCAGCTCTCCACACCTAAGTCCTCATGACCCTTTAACACCAACACCATCTTAAATCTCCAATAGGCTTCTTCTCTCTAACCCTCCCACCCACTAACTAATGTGTTTAAATGAAGTTGTTACAGCTGCTGTGAGTTTTGCATCCATAAATGGGTGTTGGCTTATATTTATACGTATACATGTGTTTATTTCACTTTGATATGACTGTTCTGTGTATTTGCTCTCTGGCTGCCTCTGATGACCCTTTTTTCCCCTTTCCTCGACTCTCATTAACGTAGCTACGGTTGAGGCAGCTAAAGCAAAAGGTACGCATGGCTGTGTGGCTCCAATCTCCTTTCTTTGTTTTGTGTGTGTTGTTCACCCTTTAAACACAGATGTGTACTTCTTCTTTGAATTACTGTTCTTTTAGTGTCCCCACTGTTTTTATACCACTGATTATTGTATTTGACCTTATATTTTATATTTATATTACTGGCTGCTCTTGCATTATCAGTGTCTGTCGTAGAACTTTTCATACTTTTTACAAGATGGCAGTCAAGCAATAAAGGAATCGTAGGTACAATATGAAAGATGAACATGTCATTAAATTGAAAAGATGCTTGTATCAGACTAAATGGTCCATCAGAAGGTTCAGGCTCAGGACCTGCCTTGGCCCTTGTTGATGAGACTTTTCGGGCCGTGGTCACATTGGCTTTTCTTGCCCAGTGTGGCTCCCCACACAGAGAAAAGCCTGCTAAGACCTGGCTAAGATAAGACCAGGGACATCCCTGCCTGGGATATTTTCAGAAGCTAATCTTGTTACACTATTTGGCCGTTGCCCCTTCTGGTTGATAGTGGTAGTTTGTGTTTGAAAATACCTCACCACAAGAGTGACTTCTTCTATCAAGACATAAAATCTAAAAGATGAAGTCCTGGTGCAGAACATGACAACAGAAGGGGGGCTGTGACCTCACAGACAGAATAGGTGTGTGTTCCTCTAGTGTGTTGTGTAGTCAGGTGTAAATATATTTACATAAAACACATCACATATACATGAAAATATTCATTTGAGTCAATGCCACAGTCTTTCCATTCACCTGGCAACTGCATAAGTATGCCATTGGTGAACAGACCTAAAGTAGGGTTCATTGTAACAGATACAGTATCTGGTTGTGCAAGAGTATCCTGAGGACCTGCATTCTCTGGCTGTGAAATCTTCATTCTCTGTTGACCTTGTGAACTGAAATGACTGCAGAATATCTGAACAGTCTCTTACAAGTCTGTTTTTTATTTGCTCACGTTTTCTGTCTGGTTTCCGTGGCTGTTTTGGGACGTTACCGTAAGTCTACACAGTGTGAGGTGCTTTATTGTTGTAGCTTGTCCCTATGGAGTCATTGTATCACCTGCATGCGATCATCTGTATTGTGCTAGGCTCACACTGTTTTGTGCTTATCAAATGATTGATTGAGGCTGATTATACAGCTAAAGCAGATCATTTCAGCAACATGAGTAGGGAAAATAAAACTGTGGTCTCTTCTGCCCTTCAGCCATTCAAGGCTTCTCTCCCACGAGGAAGATCCGTAACTTTGAGGAGGCACGTGGCCTGGACAGGATAAATGAGAGGATGCCTCCTCGCAAAGACAGCCAGCAGCCGGACGGGACCACAATCAACACCAACACCCCCAACAAGAACGGCACTACTGGATAGACACACACATCATAGCCCCCCCCTCTCTCCCCATCTTCAGGGTGGGGGAAAGAAACGGACACAAATAAAAGAAGGCCACATCACAGAGAAAACACTTCCAGCTGCTGAAAAAATATGTTATCTTATAAAAGTAAATATTAGATTTATGATGTAATAGCAGCAAATCATTGAATGAAGACATTTTGCAGTTATTATTATACTGTACAGTGAAGTTCTAACTTAAACATGTCAGAGCTCTAAAAAAGAGAATTTTCTAAATTGGAGTTGATGCAGGTAGATGAAGCCTTCTTATCAGGAGTTTTAGTCACTTTCAGTTGTTTCTTGTGTTTGCTGAGGGAACATTTGAAGTCCAGATACTCAACAGCCTCGTTTGGATGTTGAGAGCTTCTTGTCAAGACGTTTTAGGCACTCGAGGTTCTACATACAGTGCAGTGTTTGCTTATATGTGTGTCACTTGAAAGATAAATTATGTACGTGTTGAGAGGTGAAAAAAAAACAATCAGAGGCAATTATATTACAAATGAATATTTTCTACTTAAAGCAGAAGACTTCTAGTCTTATACATTTTCCACAAAACTTTGATGAATGGATTTTTGTTCAGTATTTTGTTCACTTCCACAGTAACACCAATTTCTTCCTGTATTATGATGATTATTATTATTATTACTACTACTACTACTATTATTATTATTATTATCTGTGAAGGACTCATGCTTTGATAGTTGCTGTTTCTGGCTGTTCTGTGCTGGTTATGACTTGTGTTCACTTGATGGCAACAAGGAGGTTCTCACTCCACCAAACCAAAAAAGGGGTAAACAGTGCAGCGTATCTTCTCCTGTCACCACGAGCACACCTGTCAATACTCCTCCACATCATGCTCGGAAGCGCCAACGTTAAAGCGACATCTCTGAGGTGGAGCAGTGCACAGGAAGATTACAGCACCAAAGGGTTTCTCTTTAATTGGCATTTTGGACAAAAAGAGGACGCTCAGAAAGCAGAGGAACCGTTCACTGGCCATGTTGTCCTCAAAACAGACTGCTGTTCATTATTGCTTAGGAAACGTCAGTGTATTTAACAGAATTATGGCAGTTTGATTTGATGTTTTCTTGTCAGACACTAAAGAATCCAGGGTGTGTTTTTGGGGCTTTCTTTTGTTTTTAAAGTTGTGTGTCTCCATCTGCTGTTGATGATACAGAATGCAGATGTTCATTTTGGATTGTAATAACCGTGCGTATCAAATGAGGGAAACATTTGGCATTGAGTGAAATGACAGCACGTTGACGATGCTGTACACAGACACAATGAACTGATTCATTCCCCTGCACAGGGATGATGCTATAAAAAGATAACCGCTCTCTATCAAGGCCTAACAGTACTGTAATCATCTCAACATGGCTGACTCACACATACAATATATTCTTTTTACACATAGTGGTCATGAGATTGATTGCTCCACTCCCCTCACAGGCACTCCCAGCCCTTTAAGACCTGCTTTTACTTGGACATACAACTCAACTGGTGCTTCGACACACCTGACTGTAATTCTGATGTCTCTGTCACTCAAGAAAGAAAGGAGGAAATAAGCTTTAAGATTTGCTATTTGTGAACCCTCCCACTTTTTTTTCTCTTTTTTTCTTCTTCTAAATGAGGCGTTTGTGCTCATGTGCCATGCCACCTTGGCCACACATGTCAAGATCTGTATGTGTGCGTGTGTGTGTGTGGACGGTGAACGGAGTCAAGCCAGGCGACTTTGAATCACACGATTAAAGATTTAATGTCAAACGTCATATTAATCTTCAAATACTCAAATTTCCAGAATGTTGTTGTTTGCCGTTCTGTCCAAAAGACTTCCTTCCTAAAGTATTTGGGTTTACATTCATGACTGTGATGTTCAGATTTGTTTTAAAGGTAAGGCTTTATTGGGTGAGCCATACAGTACACTGACCTCCTGTTAGGTCCTATACATATCTTGCAGAATGTAAAAAATATTGTTCATCAACAATCTTCTAATAGCTGTAAAAAGGAATGAAAAAATACCGTATTTGTCATGCAAGGCCATGAAATCTTTTACGTAGATGTATCACTTGAAAGAAAAGAATATTCAAATACAGTGTTTTCTTTGACTCGTCTTGGATTTTGCTTCTTGTTGCTGCATCAGATAACTTTAAACTTTAGTACCTCCAAATAAAGGTCTGAATTTATAAGGTGAGAAAAGTGTCGCTGTTGTGTTGTTCTGCTGCCACCTAGAGGACAAAACAAACAGACATCTTCACATTGTTTTTGCACCCAATGCGTTGATACAAAATAAGTTTATTTACAGTTATTAATTTAGAACAAGCATTTCAATGCTCAAGGGCAAACTGTTAAAGCAGAGAAGATAAATATTCAGTCAAACGCCTTCTAACATCTAACACAGCACAGTTCAGAAATATACTGAGCAATGTTCCCTAAACATACATACAACATACTCTCATTTTACTTAGAGTAAGAATGAAACTACTGCCAACAATTGAATCCCGTCAGACAAAATAACATGTATAAAATGATATGGCTCACGTTCAGGACCAGAACAGTTTCTAATTGCACTGACCCTAAAAGTATTTCAAAAAGTGCCTTAAAAAAAGTTCATCCCTGGAATAACAAGTCCTCTGCGCATGGCAAGTCATTTCAAGTCCAGTTGTTCCCTCCTGCACTCTCCACGTCAACTTGTACAAACACTCCTTGGTGCTTCTCACAGGTCTGCAGTAAAACATGCTGCTGAGGAAACAGTCATGACAAAACGCTCTCTGTTCCTCTCATCAGCCTCTCGTTGGGGACAGTCTCCCCAGGTTCACCACTGTGTCAGACCTTTGGTGGAGGAACTGGCCTCAGAGCCTGGAGGACGAAAAGAACACATGTTTTTTGAGTACAGTTTTTAAATCCACTTACTCATCTTACTTTCTTGGCCAGAGTTACACGCTATTGATAGCACTCCCATGTTTGTATGCGAAGTACAAAACTATAACCAGCTAGCTTAGCTTAGCATGAAGACCAGAACTAGGAGGAACCACCCACCGAGTTTGTGATTGAATAATTTAGGATTTTGGACACTCTTGCAAACCAATTAGCTTAGAGACAAGAGAACTACAAATCTTATGATCTTGTCTGTGCTTTTGGTCTGTGAAGTTACTGACACGTGGAGAACTAGCTGTTGATGAGCACCAGTTTTTCTTGTATAGACTCAGCAGCAGAACTGTGGAAGATCTAAATTCTCCATTATTCCAGTCAGTCCAGTTTGAACAGTGTTGTTAATACCAAATCAAACTTTTCCCAATAAAGACATATGTACAGCAAAGCAGTCATGTTTAACACAGAGTCAGTTACCTGACGTGCAGCTATGTAGTTCTGGCTCGGGGGTTTAGGTCTGTTCCCTGCTGGAGGTGGTGGAGGTGGAGGTCCTTTGGGCTTTGGCCTTCCAGCCTAAAATTGCATAGTATTGTTAGATTTGATACAGTTTAACTCAACACTGTAATACTGTATTCCAACCCATTACCTGTCCCATTGGCATTGGTTGACTAGGCGCTTTGTTGAGGCCGTGAGCTGATCGGTCCACTGCTGGCTGCTTCCTTTGAGTGTGTGCACTGCTGTAGAAAGACAGATTTAATCTTCTGTATTCACAGCAACATAGGCATATCAAGACCTGCAGCAGGGTAAAGATGACTTACATCGGCAACATGGGACTTTGTCTTTTTTTCCAGATGAACGCAATCACACCAGCTATGACACCTGAAAGCACTAACAGGACTGTCGCTACGATGGCACCAATTGCTCCTGCAGAAACGGAACAAGCACGACTTTTGTTTAGAGTGCGGGCTCGGTTATCTAGAGACAGATTCAATCTGCGGATGCAGCAGTGAAACATCAGTCATGCAAATTCAGAATTGGTTGTACGGATATGTTTTACTTTGTAAGTGATGCTGATTAATGACAGTAGAGGTTTACCAGGGGAAAGAGCAGTGAAAGCTTTATCCTTTGAATTGCAGGAAGGAGGCATCCAACCAGGCTCACACTGACACTCACTCTTGTGATTACACACCTGCAGAACACAAAATAAATCCTGTGATTATCAGCTGTTGTGAGATGTTTTGTTTAATGGCTGGCTGCCTGTGTATTGCCGTCACATCTGCAGCGTAATACACTGTGCACAGCACAGCTGGGCTTAGGTGTAGGATTTTTTCAATTCTATGGTTGTGACAATGTAGTGCCAAGAGACAGCTGTCTGAAAGCAAGGTGATCATATTCATACTATAGCACACACTTAAACATACAGATTTTTTTTTTATGTTTTATGTGGCTTAAACACGTTATTCTACTGACCCTTCTATGTTGGGACCTCTATCTGCTTCTCCAAAAGTAACACTGTGACTGCATGAGAACGTCATACAACCCCACTTCAAAATATCCAAACTATCCCTTTAATGTTCTTTCTTCACAGACAAACCAACCAAACCAAACTTTAGTGGGTTTTTATTACTTTTGTTACCAAATATATAAAAAATATCAACTAAAACTAAACTGTGAGCAGTGTTGACATGTACTTACAGCATGGCCGGGACACATCGCTGAACAGTTTGTATTCCTGTAAGCTACCTCCAGATCCACGCATTCATTCTGGCTGCACACCTTGAAAAGAAACACACTGCTTATACTGATGAACATTGTAGACGACTTCTCAGTTGGTTGTGATGCAATCAGGAGCACAGAACACATTCACAGAATGACATTCTGTTACATTTTTTAGCCTCTTACCTTTCCATCTCCACATTTAGTCCCAGCGTCCACCTGGCCATAGTCTTTGGTGTAGTCATCAAAGAAAGCGGCTTTGCAGTCACCGAACCGGACCATGCGGCCGTAGTTTGGGTTGTCTTGACCATTGTGGCAGAAGAGCTTCCCACAAAACACGTCTCTGCAGAGAGAGAGAGGGGTCAGGATATGTCTTCAGAATCACACAAACATTCTAACATTCTACATTCTTTGATGAGTCTGCATATTAAACTTACTAATTCAATGCAGATGACCCTTCAGTACCAAGACTGTACTGTATGTTTGAGACTCACTCCTGCTGGCAGGCGATAAAGCGGTTATTTGCGGGACGTTTACAGAAGGCGTAGTCGGTTCCTCTCTTGTTCTGGTCATAGCAGTATGCACGAGCCTCTATAGCAGCTGGTGACAGGAAAGGATTACATCAGAATGTAGCCTTTCACATGTATGACAGCAGGATAGTTATCCTATTTATAGTTATCCTTTTTCTCTAAACATAGACACTCACATGAACCATAAAGCTTGACACATTGGTCTGGCCTCTGTGGACACTGGCCGTTGTAGCAGTATCCCAGGCCTCCATCACATGGGAGGCCGTTCACAGCAAACACGTCGTCAGGGCAGGTGGTGCTCTCCCCGTCACAGTACTCTGCCAGATCACAATCGTCCTGCTTCCTGCGGCACTCCCTGGACTGAGGCAAGATCTGTGCAGAGATTGCTTCACTTAAGTATGGAATGCTTTTCATATGGAGAGCATGTGTGATCGCTGCCATGCTTTGCTTTGCACAGGTTAACATAGCTTTTGAGCACCATAAAAAGAACATATCATTTGAAATAGGACAATCTTTTTGACACATGGCATTGAGTTGACATGACATCACTGTTGATAGAGGAAACCTGTTAATTGAATTGTCTTCATTTGAGGTTGTGTTTGCTCTGTTTGTGCTCTATACCAACCCCCGAGGGAAATATCTGGCTCTTTAGGTGCTAAATGCTCCACCAGCTTGTCTTCAGCTCAATCTGTCTGCCTTTTGGTGCTGAGCAGGTCATGCGGCACAGGTTTTTAGAACTCTTTGTCTCATAACAGCTGCCTGCTGAGGGCGATGAGAGTGAACCGAAACAGTGATGCTGCAGCTATGACAACGCTCTGTGGAGTCTGTACATTCATCACTACAAGTGACACACTGTCACATCAACTGTCTATTGAAGAACAAGACATGTCAACATGGCATGTTCAGAAATATTTGGAAGTATGTCCAAAGTCTGTTTAGAATAATAATTTGTGTCTGTCATAGTCCACATTTGTCAAGTTAAACTGCTGTAAAGTCCACTCTCAGTGAAAGTGCACTGGAGGCTTTTGGCTTCACTGTGGTGAACACAACTGTGCATGTGCAACACTCAGCGAAGCTCACACTATCAAGTAATGATCAGCAGTCTATGCGAGTGGATGGGGACTGCAGAGTAACATGATGTACTTGACAGATTCAAACATTTGTAACACCTTAAATAAACACTGGAGGGCAGTATCAGATGAAATCATTCAAACACCATGTTCCTCACCTTGCAGTCTTCACAGCACTCTCCATCACCACACTGTGCACCCTCCCTCAGCGTGCAGGTGGTGGCATTGCAGCACGGGTTGGTGCACTCCTGTAAGAAACACAGAAGTCATTATGCTGTTAATGTTTTGAATTATGTGCTTTCCTTTGGCTTCATAATTAGCATGCTAAGATGCTATATTAAAATGCTAATACTTTCTTTCATGTTTGTATGACACTTGTATGACTTGGTGGCCTGTGCACGTGAAAAAGCAGAAACAAATGGTGTATGATAAGACCTCTCCGTATATCTCTTGTGTGTTGTGTATTATTCCATGTAAATACATGTGTGGGGACACCGGGCTCCGCCAATCGGAGAGGCCCAATTGTCTGCATCACGATTATTTAAACGGCAGCCGCCAAAGTATCCGGGCGGCTTGTTTTCTTTGTGTTGAGCTCGCCTCGTTAGTTGCAACTGTAGTGAATGTTAATAGTTAACTTGTTTGTGGTTGGTGGAGGTTATTTTCGTTTGTTTCTGGGACTGGGCAGGGTTTAGACTCGTTAGATTAGGGGTGCTGTTTCTGATGTGTTTTTTTGTTACTGATAAGTATTAGATTTAGATCGTGAGGTTTTTCTTTCTTGTTTTACCTAGAAAGTATAGGCTCTGTCTCTTTTTGTTAAATTTATTTGTTCTTTTAAACAGCATCGGCTCGCCCTTTGTTCCCTTTTGCCTCACCTCGTTTTGTTAAGAAACAATGAATACCTTTGTTTATTAACCGTAATACCTGGTTTTGTTACTTCCTTATACCCCCTGAGCTGGTCACAACAACACAAAATAGCACAAATTCACTTGTCCTGTAGATTCATATCTGTTAAAATCTCAACATTATATGAGACATATCTTCAGCTGCAAGGCACTCGTGCTGCATGCCAGAGCAACACCACCCCCACCCTCCTCCACCCGCCAAACGCAACCAAAAATAAAAACAGGTCTGAACATATTCACAGGTCTGCAGAGTAAACTCACTGTTATTTACTCGGCTAACATACTCACAAAGTAACAGCAGAAATACTTGCAGTGCCGGATTACGAATGGAATGGAAAAACCTTTTTGTAACAGTTTACTGTGTTCGTTCTCGTGAATGTATTTGCTTTCATTGATTTTGACTGATTTTTAAATACATGCTGCATGTCAAACAGCCCAATTTCTTTAACTCCTCTGGGTAAGAAAAACAAGGCGTTGAGTCTTACTCTTGGCAAACAACAGCTTAGAGGAAGAATCTGCGAGACGTGAGCCCACACAGTTTGAAAATGAGTGAAGGGAATACATTTCAATCTGAGGTGAGAGGTTATGTTATACCACAATACAACTGAAGGCTTTTTATTACATGAGAACAAAGGTTTGTGAAGAGCTGCTACTCTCAATGACAAGTCAACCTCAGTCAATCATTTTTCATCAGCCAAAAATGTAAATCACATTATTATATTCTGCAAACATCAACGTCAACACAAGCTGTCTAAACTCACTGATTCATCCAACACCTGTTCTCTTTTTTAATCCACACCTCTGTCACTATGACCTTTCACTGTTCACTGTTAGTCAGACTGGGCCCTTGGGTACTCTTCTGCACTCTGACCCAATAGAAGAGGGTTAGACAGTCTTAGTCTTAGTAATCAGTTCATTTACCTCCACTGAGCCACAGTCACAGAGCTCGCCTTTCTCCACAAAGCCGTTCCCGCAGACTGGCGGAGCCACCACGCTGTTGTAGTCTGGTTTATCCAGCAGGCAGCTCGGGCTGCGGCTTGTCAGGTATCGCTCGTAGTTGTTGCTGCTGCAGCTACTGAAAGTCCGAGGAACGTTCCAGCTAAGGACATAAACAGTACACGTTCCTTGTTAACACCAAACTCACATTCTTTGAAACACAGTCCAGTATGAACATTTAACATTGTATAAATGGACTATATATCTCCTTTCTAGTCTTCTGACCACTCAAAGCGCTTTTACAGTACGGATCTCATTTAGCCGTTCGTACACTGATGGCATTGGCTGCCATGAAAGGTGCCAACTGCTCATCAGTTTGAGGAGCTAACCATTTAGGAGCTAACCATTCACACACCGATGGCACAGCCTTCAAGGACACTTCGACGTGCAGATTGGATCGAAGGGATCGAACAGCCCGTCTTCTGATTAGTGGACCCGCTCTGCCTCCGAGCCACAACCGCTGTATAAAAACCCTTTTATTAACACTTTTCCTACCTGAGTGCTGCAGCCATAATGCAGCTGTCCCCAGTACAAGCACAGGCGCTTGAGTCATCGTGGTCCATGCCCAGGTTATGACCCATCTCATGAGCCAGTGTCGCTCCCACTGCAATGGCCCGGTCATTGTGATCCTGACAGGTAACAAAACAGCTGTTAAAGAGCGCTTGATCATGGTGGGAATTGTTAAGTCTCTCAGTACAGTAAGAGTTGCTAATCATGGAAATGCCAGGAGATGACTTCTGTTATGATTTTGCGCTGTATAAATAAAATTGAAAATGGTTGAGTCTAGATGTATCACTCTGCATGAGAGTGGTGGACCCACTGACAGACTGACATCAAATTCCTTGGTTGCAAACATTACAACCAGCCAAATAACAAGTGGAACCATTGTTACCTGTACTACTCCAACAGAGTGACCTGAGCAGAGAGTCCCAATGAAAGCCAGCCCCACAGTTGCTCCTTCAAAGTCAATACCACTGAAACAATGAATGACAATATGAGAAACACATTCAGAAACATATCTGTGCCATTCATCCATCTGCCCAAAATCTTCTGTGGCTGGATGGCAAATTACATTTAAATGAGCTGTAAGGAAAAGTTAATGTGGTACACATTAGCTCCATGTGTTCCAGATTGTTTTCTTTGTCTGTTTGTTGAGGGGAGTGTGTTTCCTGTAGCAGCTCTGTAACATGTTTGTTCGGCTTATCGAGGCTCACACACCTCCTCATGAGGAGCATGTTCTCTGGACCTGACGCAAAGCCATTTTTAACAGGCTAATTAAGAAATCTGACAAAACAGTTGCACAAGCATGATGTGGAACATCAAGAACTGATGCACATGCAACTGTTTAACCTCAAGAAACAAACTGATTGTGCAGTTTTAAGATGAAATCAGAGCTTGCAACTTCCTTCTTTTGAAGAAATATAAGCTGAGAGAGAGAATGTTGGATTTTATGGCCTTTGTTAGTGAATTCTGAAAACTCCATGTTAACTAAACGAAGAACAGCCTGAAAAATACATTTAAGAGATATTTAAATCCATCATTTAATGACCTTCTAGTTTGAGAGTTCTACAAACAGTTCGTACCTGATGAGGTGTGCATTGTCATGCTTTTTCCTTTTCATCAAATTAGAGTTTCTCCACTTCATGAAAGCATCCAGGTTGGCTCCGGCTGGCGGGGTCACAGAGATTTGGTCACTACTTGTCCAGATCTCCAGCCCTACTAGAGCAATGAAGGTCCTCAGGGGCTTGTATGCCTGCAGAAACAGTCAAATCTACACTGTTCATTCTGTACAGAAACTCTTCTGGAACATTCGTGAGGATAGCTGAAATCCGAATATTGTCACAACACTCTGACAGGTGACAGGTTTTGTGTCATCATATGTGCTCAAAGACTGACTCACCATGTTGACGAAGTTGACAATTTCAAATATCCTCTTCCTCAGCTCCGTCTGATCTTGTTTCATCTTTCTGTACTGAAACCACATGACGTTATGTTGAAAGATTACATCCTGTTTGTCAGCAGTTGATTAGAAGCTACTCTTATCATGTATAACATAGTTATGTTATACAGTTGTATGTGATTCTTGACTCGGTTGTTCTGTTTGCTGGATCACACAGGTGAGAGTTACCAAGACAAGTCTGCCCATGTCACTCATCAAATTATCCATTCAAAATGCATTTCCAACTTTTTTTTTTAACTTTATGGTTTTCACAGAAATGTTTCTATTTCTTACCTCGCGGTTATCAGCAACAAGGAAGAGCTCAATGTATTTCTGTTGCTGGACAATTGATGAACCCTGCAGAATGAAATGTTGTTAGGAGACATCAGATAACCTACATTATGCAGAGTGTTATGACAGCAGTTGTCTTTACCGCTGATCTGGATCGACTGCGGCCTGTTGGGGGTTCAAAGTCAGGACTCCAGCTGGTGTTAGTGACGCCGCACACTGCAGGTTTGAAGTTCTCATCATTAAAAGTCATCACTGCATGATCCCCCTCATCGCCACCAGACAGGGGCTCAATCAGGTACCTCTGAGCAGATGTTCTGAAGTATCCCCTGAACAGAGAGCATGCTGGTTAGTAGTTGTCCAGACGTTGCTTTCAGTGAATGTGAGTTTCATCTCAGTTAGCAGAGCCGTATGTGTCCATGATCTGAGGCGGTCAGTAGGCTTGTTAGCTAGCTTACAGGACCTTGTAACAGTAGCATGATAAATCTTATGCTATGTCTTAATTCACATACTTTCGTACTTACACTTAGTACTTAGTGTGAGTACCCGGATGGTGCACTCAGAACGGTCAAAAAGTTGAACAATTGAACAAATTGGACACTTCTCGCTCTCATTGGTCACTATTTTAGCTACATAGCGACACGGGAAGAACCACCTGCATTGTGAAAATGGCGGCTGAGGAAGCTGCTGGAGCTGAAGCAATGTCAATGTCCAAATGTAATACATGTAATGCTGTGCGTGGTTGTAAGAAGAAAAGAAGAAACAGTAAAATATTGTGACAATCATTTCTTTAAGTGTGTAATGGCTGCACTTGAGTTGAGACAGCATGGCCGTGCTGAAAGTACCAGACTACATCAGAAGTACACCACAAAGTACAGTAATACACTGTTACTAGTGTAATAGTGTGATCTTTGATTTTGCCATTTGGATTAAATTATAAACAAGCTATTGTTTGCTATCAACTTCCCCAGATGAACTTTATCAGTGTTGTGTTGTGCTCTCCTTAGAGCAACTTGATTAGCTCAATAATAATATGCATGAATATGGCAGTGGCATGATATGGACATAAAGTGTGAGGGCTTACCGGAGTCCATCACAAGTGCTGATGCTAACAGATGATTCACTGTCATTCACAATGCTCCCATGATAGTAGCAGTGATCCTGACAAAGACATGAGGGCTGTGTTATTAAAGAAGAAAACCCAAGAACACTGTTCATTTTACTCTCATACAGTTATTGAACAGTCAAAGAATGAAATGAAACATGGTTTGCAAAACTGTTGTGCAACTTGAGGTAGGTCACTGTATCTTCTGTACTGGGAACTGAAACTTGTCTACAGATGCAAACACTTACAATGTCATCAGGACTCGTGGTGACTTCAGTCCCGTCTTCTTTGTAGTATGTCTCAGTGTAGTCTTTGGTGAGTAATTCACTGATGATAAAAGTAAAGTCATCATGCCTCATAGGTCACATAATGTGTTTTATTGTAATACATTTCCTGCAGTCTTTTACTAATCTGATGTATTGTTTAGATATGGGAAAAAATGTGAAAAAAAGAAGTCAAATCAGGAAGTTGCAGTGAAGACATGGCTAATGGTAACCCTGCTCATGAATACACCTGCTTCTGTCGGCTTCTGCTGAGCAAAGAGTAACGGTGCTAATCAATATTTCAGAAATGATTTAACACCTTGAAAGTCTGTTAGTTAGATGCTTCACAGAGAAGTGTCTTTAGGGGAGTAACAACTTACTTATTTTTTTCTAGTTGCATTTCAATGTCTCTTCCTCCCACGGTCATTGCATACCTAATAGTCTCTGGCCTGTGATTCTTCGGAAAAGAAAGACGTGAAATTGTGAATTGTGAGGTTTCAGTAATTCGTTCTTATTTTACACTTCCTTTAACTGGTTGTATTTTCAGGAAATGTGTCTCTTTGACAGTGACGCTAAAGTTTGTAATACAGAAAAATATACCTCAGTATGTCTTTTTCTAACCGTGTGAAGACTGACAGGCGAACCACTTCATAGTCCTTCACCTCTTCAAACTCATGAGCCTGGATTTCTGTGGAGATACAACATACAACATATTAGTTTGTGATAAGAAAGCATGCGCTCATCTGAAGATTTAAATTCAAAGACTGACCCACGCTGGTAAACAGGGGAAAATAAGTAAATCTTATCTTTGCTTTATTCATATAAAAACATAAAAATGACAGACAGAAAAACAATGACACCTGCTGACATAAGTCTACTTTTAGCTGTATGTTAGCAATATGATAGCAGCTTTACAGACTGGATCAGTTCAATTTAGTTCAACTTAATTGTCACATTTAGTACAAACAGAATGTTTACAACATCTGTTTGGAATAACTCATTTGAAGATCACAGAGTTACAGGTAAGATTAGAGCAGATTAGTGCAGAGCTGCTGCTGAACTGACTCCATGCCCTCAGGCGTTTCTGGCTGAAGCTCTAACACTTGAGCAACTAACCTGCATAGTAATTATGGGATTTTTTATTAACTCTGTTCACCAAGTACCTGAAGCTCTGTCATGGCAACAAGCTATCAGTGAAGGGATCCTATCCTTATCAGCCAGAACACAGAAGGCTTTGTCAGGGTTCATTAAATTAAACACTGTTTTGGTTGTAGAATGAGTGTGTGGTGGTGGTGGGAGGATTGAAATAAGATCTGTGTTGATAAGAATATTGATATTCATCTGAGTCACCTTACACTCAGTAATGCACTGCAGTAATTTTCATTTTCCCCTGAGTTTCGCCTGTCAGGCTACAGGCTGCTCAACCTTTTTGGTGAAACTTGTTTGGGCCACAAGCAACCTGAAATGGATATTTGCACCCATTGTTTAGGGTGGAATAAGTCCCATTCCATCTCCTATTACATTTAATCTTTATTTTTATAGTATAATATACGCTTGAATATGACACGAATCAGAGATATGGAGGTAAAGTACAGAGCTTCTTATGTAAATACAACATTAATGATACAAGGTTAATGCATTAACAATACAGCAGACGTTAACATGATTTTTATTTTGAGTTTTTGTTATAGTACCATACACCCTCTCCAAACTTCTAAAATCTAGCCTCCACCCGTGTGACTCTTAGACTCTTAAAAACTTGAAAAAACTTGCAATACTTTGCACTGCACAGCCAACTGTTACATATTTATTTTCTTGATATACCGCACTGTGTATACTGTAAATACTGTTAATTCTGTCCATACTGCCATATAGCCATACATATACTTATATTTATACTGATAATTCTGTTTACATTACACCGTGCCATATTGCCACATGGATGTCTTTAGCTTGTATATATTTTTATATTTTTAGATGTGTATATTTTATTTTCTATTTTTTTATATCTTTTACTTATATTTTATATGTCATGTTTATGCTGTTTGCACTAGATAAGAGGGAAATGGAATTTCAATACTCTGTATGTCCTGTACATATAGCAGCATTGACAATAAAGTTGACTTGAACTTGAACTTGAACTTGACCAGGCTGTCTTTATAGAAGTTTAACCTGTGTTTACTATAATGGGAGTATTATATCACACTAAGTGTCAGATAAAACTAGAGAATGAGATACGACAGCAGGAAAACTAACACATACATCTTCCTTCCTTTTTCGGGTAGATTTCACAAGAAATGAAAAAATCATTTGAAATGAAAAAGACATTTCCAACGTCATCTACATCAAATTTCGTCTCACCGACATCAAAAAAGGTTTTAGCCAAACACGGTTCTTCCCACTCAGTGAAATGTGCTTACAACGGAAATGACTAAGTCATCTGAGTCACACCTGCTGACCAGGTACGCAATAGCACCTGAGAGGTTGGTGACAGTATAGCAGCAGTGAATAACAGTAACACCCACTCATTCTGCTTAAGATAAGTTAGACTTGATCAATCCCATAACGAAGAAATTCACTTGTTTCAGCAGCTCACAGCTGGATAGTAGTAATAATGAAATAAAAATCAAGATATACTAGAAACAGAAAAACATTATATACACTATACACCTTTCAAAGAGTACGTCAGCAGATAACAATATGTGCTTACAATGTAACGACAGCAATTATGTCATTCCTCAGCAGGATGTTACAGGATATAGATCACAGTCACTGTGCTGCAGCATTTCCTATCATATCTATATATATTTCATATCTAATCATGTGCTATAAAAGCGAATGCATTACGTCCAGTACATTTTACCACATGTTCCGTCACTGAAGGTAAAATCAGTCATCAGCTCAACAGACATCATTCTGTCTCTAAAAGTAACATGTGGATAGTGTTTAAAGTCTTTAGAGAGCAGACACATTCTTTTGATTTATGATACAATATATCACGTCATATTAGCTCAGGTGTTTCCGAGCACTCTTTACTTCATGCCCAGGAGCAGGAACACACAAGTTAAAGTGCATTGGATAAAACTAGGCTTTAGTTATTAATTAGCCACTGTGCAGAGTGGAGGTAAGAGTATCGAGTGACTTACCTGAGGGCTTGAGCGAAGCATTTAGGATGAGGACCCACAATAGGAGTGTTGGCGTCATTGTCCAAGTGCAGACAGTCACTGTAACAGAGCAGATCGGTGCTTCGATCAGGCTATATGCTGCATGCTGTGTTGCTGTTCTTCAGAGGCCACACCTTCACTGGTCTGTCTGGACCTGTCACAACTACTTCCTCATTGACAGCATGCACACACACAAACACACACACACACACACAACCGGCCTGAACACACCCCTGCTTGTCCCAAGGAATGCATGATGAATACCACAGACAGTGTTTTGATCAAAGCTTAACTTTCATAACAGATTATCGTCCTCAGGTTTGATCAGAAACACTTCAGACAAGCAGAGTGTGAAATGAACATACATGGTGAACAGTATATTTCCTACCTTATTAGTCACTTCTCTTTTTTTCTGCGCTGCCCTGTGTTGTGGCTTGCTGACTCACAGTATTTAAGAAATATGGTAATTTCCACATACATCACTTGTCACACTGCTGTCACTGCGTCATAAAATTTCAAGTTTGCCAAATAAAGACTCAAGTAGAGCTGCATGTGCTGCTGTGTGGATGCTACTTTCCCTGCCCCCACCCACTGAACACATGCTTGGAGTCACAGCAGAAAGTGTCAAAAGACAATAAGGCCAATGTGCACGCTTCCTCAGTGGCAGAGCGGGACAATTCAGGACACAGATCAGAGTGTGTGGCTCAGGAGGTGGAGCATGGTGGAGTTCAAGTAACATTGGGTGACAGTTTCAGATAAAGAAAGTGTCAGGTTTACTTTCTTTGGTACAATATAACCATAATGTTTCAACTTACAGTCAGTTCATGCAGCTTTCTTACTTAACACTCAGTAACAGTTTGGTGCTTTTACTTTGTAAAAGCAAAAGGCAACCAGGAAGTACAAGTGCCATGTTTGCCCTTTGATGGGAATGATAATGAAAGTCCTCATGAGCCGTAGACAAAGAAAAAAGCAACGCTCACAACAGAAAGGGAAAAAGACAACCACTGAACATTCAATGGAATACAAATAATCTCTAGTTATATAAAAACTGCTTCTTGGACAGCCTTCTGACAGTCTATTGTGTCATACATGGGCTAAACATAGGATGGTTTTATGTCAGCAGGGTCCTGAGTCCTGACATATTTATGGTACACTTTTGTTTTTATGATGCTCCGTTTGTTGAGGACATGACCTAAGTGGACAATTGACTCACTGTGTGACCACACTGCACTCAAACAAGCCTCAATGTGAGTTTTCTGGCTTTGCAACTCTTGGTGAAAACAACACATCCCTGAGCTGAATTCAGAGAATATGAAAATCATCCAGATGATAGATGATCTATCCATCACTGGCTTGTGATGGAAGGATCTTTATTGAAACACTGACAAACACAGATGTGAATTGTGCTGCTGGGATCAGTTCTCCTGTTCACACTGGCTATAGACAGAGCCACTCCTACTGTAATTCCTATGTAATTGATATAGGATATAATCCACAGTCCTTATTCTGCAATGAAGCCCTCAAAAGTTCGTCTGAATTTAATATGAGGCTTCAGCAATCCAAAATGAATCTGAGCGTGTATCATCCAAAATCAGTAGTACACATTTTCCACTGTATTTCTACTACGAGTTACCACATTAGTAAACTATTAAACCTGCATACTCGCAGTGGCAATGCTGATGTTAGGCAGGTTAACCTTGTTCACTGTCTTACTTTGACAATCTGTGAAACATCTGACAATCAGCGCTAAACATGCACAGTTTAGGCTGATGAAATCTGATCTGATCAGATGAAAAAACAGGGTTTTGGTTCATCCTGTGGGGAGCATGAATGTCTGTCCCAAACTTCATTTAACTCATTAAATATTTCAGTCTGGACTGAAGCGGTGAAGTTTTATTGACTTTCTAAGAAGCCAATCAGGCATCAGCATTTGAAAGCAGATGTTTTTCTGAACAAAGTGCAACTTGTCAGGCTGGCAACACATTGCACAATATTGCCTCATATTATGCTATCACATAAAGCATATTTGTCATGTATAATCATAAAATTATGACAATTATGATCCAATGTATTTCTGTGATACCAGTGTTGTAGTTAAGACCATCTAAACCAAGACCAAGACCAGAGTGTATTGAGACCGAGACAAGACCAAGACTGAGGGGTCAAGACCGAGTTAAGACCAAGATCAGACAGTTTATAGCCTACTTAGGTAGCTAACATGGAGCTAATATTCACCATATCTCTTTGGGTGAGGCCTTCTCAGCCGGGTTTGTCTGACGTCTCCTCACAGACAGAAACAATCACTTTCCAGGAATGTGTGTGAAGGATGGCAAAGACGGCTGACAGCCGTTAACGTTATAATTAGAAATGAATTGTTCTACATGTTAAAGTTCATCAGTCTGATGCACTTTGAAAACAAAATTGCAAGGCTAGATCTGTGAAGAACTTCAATTTCATCACAGACACTAGGCTGTAAAGGTACAAATGATTATGACACAGCAAAGTCCCTCAGATTTCCTGTTATACATTTTTAAATATAAAATACTATGTATACTACAGCTTGGCTGAATATTTGACGGTTATTATTAAAGGTCCTCTGATCAGAATTTTTGGGGCTGATCACTGATCTCCGGCAGCTCTATCAGCCAATACCAGAATCAGAATCAGAAAAATACAATTTTACACATACAAGGAATTTGTTTCTGGTGTCGTTGGTGCATAACAAACATTCTCTAAATAGGAGAGGAGAAAGAACACAGCTCTGGGGGGATCCGGTGCTGATGATCTGTGAGTTGGAGATGTGTTTTCCCAGCTTCACACACTGCTTCCTGTCAGACAGGAAGTCTGTGATCCACCTGCAGCTGGGAGAGCTTCTCCTGAAGCAGAGCCGGCATGAAGGTGTTAAAAGCAGACCTGAAATCCACAAACAGGATCCTGGCATGGTTCCTGCGGAGTCCAGGTGCTGGAGGATGTAGTGGAGGGCCAAGTTGACTGCATCGTCTACAGACCTGTTGGCTCTGTAGGTGAACTGCAGGGGGTCCAGGAGGGGGTCGGTGATGGCTTTCAGGTGTGAAAGCACAAGGCACTCAAAGGACTTCATGACCACAGAGGTCAGGGCGACGGGTCTGAAGTCGTTAAGTCCTGTGGTCCTGGGCTTCTTGGGAACAGGAATTATTGTTGAGGTCTTGAAGCAGGCTGCCACGTGACATGTCTCCAGTGACGTGTTGGTCCACTTCCATGATGTCCTCACTACAGGTTTGCAGAGCTTTAGTTTCTGCCTGTACGCAGGAATCAGGTGGACCATGACGTGGTCAGAGTGTCCTAGTGCAGCACGGGGGACGGCGTGATAAGCATCCCTGACTGTGGTGTAACAGTGATCCAGAATGTTCTCCTCTCCGGTCAGACATTTAACAAACTGTCTGTATTTAGGGAGGTCGTGAGTGAGATTTCATTTGTTAAAGTGATAACTAAATAACTAAAAACTAAAGAGTCCGGGTTGGTCCGCTCCACACACAGTATCTGGTCGGCGAGCATGAGCTGTGCGTCCTGCACGTTGGCATGCGGCGAGATGTAAACACTGACCAGAATGAATGAAGCAAACTCACGGGGTGAATAAAAAGGCTTACAGTTTATGATGAAAGATTCCAGGTCAGGAGAACAGTGCTGCTGGATCACTGTCACGTCGTTGCACCAACCACTGATGATGCAAAAACAGATTCCTCCACCTTTAGTTTTGCCGGAAAGTTCCGTGTCTCTGTGTGCTCTGTAGAGTTGTTTATAGAACTATTCTTAACAACACATTAAATATTAAAACTGAGAAAAGATAAATTATCCTCAACTGGCAACAGTTGATTTATCGGCAGGCAACATGTGCAACTCTCAGCTTAAACCAGAGCAGCCTACAGCTGGTTATTGTGAGTTTAACAACATGAAGCACTTCCTGCAGAAGAACACTGTAACTGAGGAGGTGTGTGTGTGTGTGTTTTATTTCTTATTTCTCCATTTTGATTCTAGTTAATTCTTCTACTTATTTTAGTTTCTACTCAAAAACAACCAAAATGAACTAGTTCATGTTCATTTTTTTATGAGCTGCTTTTTATATATTGGAGGAACAGCTAGTGGTCTTGTGGTTAAACTTCGACCTGAACATTTCCTCTCTGTAGTTTTCTGTGCCATGCAGGTATTTGGTCTAGACTGTTTTTCAGCTGATTTATTTATTTGACTCTTACTTCTGCCTGAAATGTAAAAATACTTTCAGTTCATTATGAAACTGTAGTGCACAAATTAGACATGAGGAGGAGGCTGAGACTTGTTCTTGTGACCGGTTACGAGACCAAAACCAATCTGCTGCAACACTGTCTCCTACTATGCATCCTTATAAAAAACTAAACTAAATCAAAGTTAACTAAATAGGTACTAAAAATAATGCTGGGTAGTGAGGAGCAGATGTAATCCTTGACGAGCAGCTCATAGCACCTCATCACTACAGCTGAGCTGAAATCTCCTGATTTCACAGTCAAACTTCTAGAATGGATACTAGTGTACGACACATATACAGTCAATTCAATTAAAAGTCACTATAAGTTTAACTGATGGCTTTTATTAGGCCTGATTTTAGGAGGTGCTGCAGCCTCCTCACAGCTCTACTTCTCATGTCTGTGCTGGGCAACAGTCATTCAGTCAGATGCATCAGCACCTGACAAGGAGGAGGTGGTACACTTGTAGTCTATCTTAGTTCTACATGTTGCTTGTATTGCACTATTGGAACTGTAGTTCCACTTATTTTCCTGTAGTCTCTTTTTGCCTCCTTTTTGTTGAGCTGATTACTTGTCCAGGGTGTACACCGCCTCTCACCCAAAGTCAGCTGGGATAGGCTCCAGCCCCATTGTGAGGATGATGAGGATAAAAGGTTACAGATAATGGATGGATGGATGGATGTTACTTTTCTTACTGTAGACTGCTGCTTTATAATTATGCATGTGTTGCAGCCGGAAACACAGGCGGACGCTGGGATGTAGTTCACTTGAAAATAATTTATTTTTACACAGTGAAAATGTTTAAATTTATAGTCAGGGCTGCCTATCTACAGTTTCAGCTTCCCTGAACAAGAGCAGTTCCTCCATGCTCAACCTGCTGGTCTCCTCACAGGCGCAGCCTGGTGGCGAAACCGTGCAGTACATCCTATCATGTTACTACGTTACTACTGTCTAAATGAAAACTGCAGCCTGAGAGAATCAACATTTCATAAATGTAAACAATCTGTAAAACCATTATTGTCTGGATACTGGTGGGCTTCTCACACATGTTGCCAGGTTCATTCATTGTAATTATCTCCCTCTCACCTTATGTCATTGTTTAGTCAAGTTGGGTTATTGAGGTAGTAGTGGAGGAGAGACAAGGAGGAACAGGAAGCTTTAAATTACTTGAGTATGGATATTGTGTACTCCACAGACACCTCTGCCATGTTCATGGAACTTGCAACTCATCCTTGTAGTTGTTTGGGGGATTAGTACAGTGTTTAATTTAAGTAGACTGCAAGGATGGTATACTGCTGTTAAACTGTTAAACAACAGCATAGTGCCATAGACAAAAGCACTTTCAGACCTGGTATTCTTGAGCTCCAGTTGCACCATCTAGTGTCACAAGTCAAGACACTTGTACCACCTGCAGGCAGTGAGGATGTGGTGTCAAAGAGGACTGGCAGGTTGTGACTCAGTTCTAATGAAAAGAGGAATGAGCATTAGGGCTGAACGATTTCAGGAAAAGATCTAATTGCGATTTCGATTTGATTCACGATTTTCTTCAAATCAAGCTTCAGTGCAATACTCAGAATGTACAGTAACATTTACAAACATGACAGAAAATTACATCATACCACTAAAACATTAAATGCCATTACTCTAATGCAAGAATGAAAACTAAAGTTAAGAATTGATTTCAAATGTATTTATTAAGAAACATGCAACACTGGCAAACGATGCTGTAATTGTAGTCTGTTGGCTACTATGGGCCTGAGTATCCTTTCGCTTTTCGTGTCACCGGACTTTACACTGCACTTGTCACGCAAACGCCTGTGGTGATTTTTCAAGTGCCGCTATAAATTGGTTGTGTTTCCGCTGGATGTTGCAACTTTAGCGCGACAGGTTTTGCACAGTACCTGTTTCTGGTGCACGTTTGCAGCCTCAAACCCCAAATACTACCAAATGAGCGACATGCTGTTTTTCTTGGGGATTAAATCCTCTACCTCTGCTTCTGGTCCAGTTGAAGCCATTTCCAAAATTAAGGAGCAGGTGGAGCAGGTTATACTGGTTGGTTAGCATGATCTGTCCACGAGCAGAATGCCGCTTCTGATTGGTTGGCAGGATGGTAGGCTATGTGTAAAACAGTTGACACAGCCTACCAACCAGCCTACATCTGTTGTGTCACTATGTGACACAACAGATCCCGGGTCAGTCAGGAGCACTGCAAAAAAACTGCGGCTTTGGCGATCATGTGATCGCGTTCTCTGAAATCGCAATTTCGATCAGAAAACGATAAATCGTTCAGCCCTAATGAGCATCACGTCAAATGTTCATAACGTGGACCTGTCCTTACAAAATGATGAAGCCATGTATTTGCTCAGTAAACCTCACAAGAAAACAAAATGGAAGAACCCACAGAGAGGACAGAACAAATGCAAATATCTGTTAAAGAAAATAGGTTGTTCTTTTGTCTCTTTGTTCATACTGCTGAGTTAAACTTACGTGTTGTGCTTACACCATATTTTAATCCTGCTTTTTATTATTTTCATCATCAAATGGATTTAACAGTAGCCTTCTGTTTATATTCTTGTCTCGTGACAGATTAGATAGTGATGTTCTGATTGTCATTCAGCTCTGCTCAGTGGAGAATACACTGCTGTTCTAGTTTTAATGGACGCTGCATCAAACCTTCAAACCTTTCAGCATGAAAATAAACCTCAGGGATTATTCTGAAGCTGCAAAATGTGTCACATAGTGCCTTTAATATTCAGGAACTTATTGGTGTTAAGCACTTCCCTTTAGTCCTTTTGTGAATACGTTGCAGCTTAGCTAACTTTTTTCTTCTTTCTGAAACTGAAGCAACTGGAACATACATGAACATGCACATAGTTACTAAACTGTGGATGGATATTTAGTGTGCAACAATGTAAATAAACCTGTCTCATCCTTGCTTTCATACTGTATATTAGACCTGTATCATTTCAAAGTAAGTCTGTAAGTCTGACTGTATCTGCACATTGAAGATGCATTTACAATATATCCATCCATTATCTGTAACCACTTCCTTATCAGGGTCACGGTGGGGCTGGAGTCTCAGCTGACCTAGGGCGAGAGGTGGGGTACACCCTGGACAAGTTGATTACTCCCTCTCCCTCTCCCTCTCTCTCCCTCGTTCTCTCTCACCATCAGTGGACATACGTGTCTCATTAATGCACATTAACTAAGGGATGACCTGAGCCAGCCCTCACTATAAGTTCTATCAAAAAGGAAAGTCTTAAGTCTACTCTTAAAGAGGAGCTTGATAGCTGAAAGCTCTGGCTCCCAATCTACTTTTGGAAACTATAGGAACCACAAGGAACCCAGCATTCTGAGAGCGCAGTGTTCTAGAGGGGTAGTAAGGTACTATGAGCTCTTTTAGATATGATGGTGCCTGACCATGAAGCGCTTTGTAAGTAAGGAGAAGAATTTTAAATTCTATTCTAGATTTAACAGGTAGCCAGTGCAAGGAAGCCAAAATGGGAGAGATGTGATCTCTGATCTTGGTTCCTGTCAGAACACGTGCAGCAGCATTCTGAATTAGCTGCAAAGTCCTAAGAGACTTATTGGAGCAACCTGATAACAAAGAGTTACAATAGTCCAGCCTAGAAGTAACAAATGCGTGGACTATTTTTCTGCATCCGCTTGAGATACAATGCGTCTGATTTTGGCGATGTTACGTAGTGGAAGAATGCAGTCCTCGAAATTTGTTTTATGTGGACGTTAAAGGACAAATCCTGATCAAAAACAACTCCAAGATTCTTTACGGTGAAAAAACAAACAGCTGATGACAGTCAAACCTCTGTACAAGCACGCTCCTGCAGCTTTGGCTCTGGAGATGCTTCTGTAATTAATAATAATAATTCCTTCAGCTTCAGTAGTGCATTTGCAGTGGCCCTAAATATGAAACAGTTTCTGGTATAACCACTGAATATGCAAGATGGAACAACTGCAAATCATTAGCAAGTGTCTAAATATTCCAGAGAATGGCCATACTATTTTCCTTGAGGATGATGCTGCGTGTGTCATTTGACTCATAGACACTTGGACTGACAAGACACAGGATGCAGGGTTTTGGATTTAGTGGGTTTCTATTGACCCAAAAAATGAAAAAGAGCAAAGCAAAAATGCATATGAAGCATATTGGACCCTAAAGAGATCAACGAAACAGAGCTGAAGTCCAAATAAACTACAGAAAACTGCAACAAAACAAAAAACCTATTAAATAACACGTGAGGTGAAAATAAATGACTAAATAAATGACTTGAATCTACTCAACCTGCAAGACATTCAAATTATGAATATATAAATCAGTTTTGAGACCACAATGTTAATCTTATTTATTTAAGTCAGTATTTAGTTGATCATCTTCTGACCTTCCACAAAGTGTTTCTGGTACTCTGTCTCAAATCTCTGACACCTCTCCTGGAATTTTATCCCATTCCTCTTTTACAAAAGCTACCATCTCACAGATACTCTTTGGTTTCCTTGCTGCCACTGCTTTCTTTAAATCACACCAAATCCCTGGTTGTTTAATCATATGAAAGTTTCCTGTAACTGAATGTAAACCTTCTTTAAGGAGCGCAGCCACCCAGCTTGTGAACTGTTCTCCTTGTTACCGTCTGGCAGATGTCACAGCAGCATGGCTGCAAATGTTATTAATTTTAAAGTTGTATAACACAGTACTATGTTAATGAACTGTTGATGATGTGATCTGATAATGCAGTCCTGTTTTAGAAGAAGACAATTTATGTTACCGTTTAATTCTTCCCCCTGGCTTGGTGTCTGTTCCTGTGTATGAATAAGTCACTGGTTTACACTTTCCAACATCACTACCAGAGAGCATCTTCTTCTTCATCAGCATCTAAATCTCCAGTTGCAGTGAGCCTGAGTTGCCTGTAGGGGGCTCTCACACAACATCAAGTCCATCCATCCATTATCTGCAACCTCTTATCCACCTCATCAGGGTCATGGTGGGGCTGGAGCCTATCCCAGCTGACTTTGGGTGAGAGGCGGGTACACCCTGGACAAGTCACCAGTTCATTGTATCAAGTTCATCCAAGTTCTTTGCCTTCACATGGAGCCTTTAAATCAAGTAAAATATCTTTTATACTAGATAAACTACATTTTGACCAGCAGTGTTAAAATATTAAAATAAGTCAAATCAGCAGGATGTTTGTGATTACAGAAAGTTTATTTGCTCTCGCATTTTTGTTAAAAACTCACTGGTACGCTTCATGACTGCCAGGTGGATTTTCACCTGCTTCTGGACCATCTACAACTGACCGTTGACCAGGTCAAGAAAAACAACTCACATCACTCCTATATGATCTGCACTGGCTTCCAATCAAGTTCAGAATTCATTTATGGTTCTTCTTTTCACATATAGAGCTCTACACGGTCAGGCACTGGTATACATTTCCATCATAAATTGGTCTCTTCGATCTTTTGACCGGCTTAGTTGTCCTTCGTACACGACTGAAAACAAAAGGACGCACTTTTCTTGAAGTGGTGGCTCCAAAGCTTTTGAACTTCTGTAGATCTATGTTCTGCTGTGTTTGTTCTAACTTCTAAAAAGCAGCTCAAAACATATTTATTGAAGCTGGCCTGGTCTGCTGTTTGATGCTGTATATTATCTTCATGTTCTGTTTTTACTCATGTTTTATTGTTCGTATTTTTATTTTATATTGCTCTTTTGACGTACTTTGTAACTCTGTTCTGTGAAAAGTGCTACACTACATTTATCATTATTATTATATTGTTATTTTGTATATCTGCTCTGCCTGCCTAGCTGCCAGCTATATGCACCCTCAGGGTTAATGGGACTGTGTGACCACATGGGGGTGGGACAGGTCTTCAGTCTTCAGTTGTGTTGAGATGTGAAGGTCGTAGCATGTGGTTCATCATTTCATACTCATGTATCACTTATTGTGAATAAATCACTGATCTGCACCAGCTCTCCTGCTGTCTGCATTTGGATCCTATTCCTGTTATCCTGCTCACACCAGTTGTGACAGTACATTATATTACTGTATTATAATTATTGATGTATGAATCGAACAGTATGGACTGTTCATAAACTAATGCTGCAGCTTGGAGGTGGAGCTAATTTAAATATCTAGACTGCTGGGTTCATCTCTAATTATACATTTATTTGTTGATTATTCTTTAGATTATCATTCTGAAGAGCAAATAACCAAAATGATCCTGATCCTCCAGCCTCCTCAATCACTGTTATGATTCATAACTCAACTCATTTGTTTGGAGGATATTTCACCATCTATGGATACTGACAGGGCACTCTTGATTTCTGATAAGTAAAAAGTGGAAACAATCTTTATTTTTCTCAAGGTAACTAAATAATTAGCAGTATTTAAAAAAGAAATGCTATCTTGCCTTTCGTACTCCACTGATGAAAGCTGCTCGGCTTTAAGCGGTTAAGCGGCAAATTACATGAAAAGCCGGGACTTTGTCTCACAGCTTAGGATTTAGTGAAGTGATGCTCTGAGTACTTGTCATCCAACATCCAGCACAATAAAGGTGTGGACATTTTTCAGCTCTAAGATGCATCGCGGTGCCGATGTGGAAGATTCAGAGCTCTAAACTGCAATACAGAGTCACCAAAATGAAGAGAAAGAATACAAACAAAAGGAAAATGAACAGCATTTTCTGTTTCCTGAGGACATTACAATAATAAATATGTAACAGCACACATGCTGCATGCAGAAACATATTTTTCTTTGTCCTATCCTGCTCGTGTACAAACCATTCCGTCTGTGCAACAAATCTTCCTGTTTGGGGTTAGCTTCTCAAATGTTTGAAAGTCTCTTTATTTATGACATACCCTCGAGCTGTTTTTGGTTTGTTTGGTATGTATTCCCTTTCTTTTGTGTCATAAACTATATGATAATAATAATACATATGTCAGAAAAAGAAATGATATCTTCGGCTGTAGAAATGTTGTTGATCAGTTTACACACATGGCTGTTATTCATTTATGCCACGTGCTGCTGGGATGCTGCTGGGATGATCCGTGCCCTGCTGTGCTTTCTACTGCAGAAACATGGCCTTACAATCAGCTACATTCTGAACATTGTGCCTCCATTAATATTGCAGTGCTGTAGAAAATGTGTTGACCTTATCTCTCACCTGCACCCCAACTCCCCTCTGCCTCTCTCCATTGTTGTTGTTGTCACATGTTTGATGATGTGTCTCGTGTGAGGTTATGACAAATCTCCAGATTAGAGATTTGCATTTTGTTTTTCCACACAGATATTTGCTCTCTCGCCTGCTTCTCTGTTATCTGCCTTAGTTGTGAATACACAAGACCCTAGTGGTGAGTTCACTCGTCCACAGGGTTCTCTGATTTCTCTAACCAACAAACCGGTTTGAACCAGCCTGAAGCTGAAACCAAGCGAGTTCTCAGCTCCACATCCAAGCTACCACAGTAAGCACTATTAAACCTCCCTGAGCTCATAGAATTTCCTAAATGAGCAGCTGATAGACTTCCTCTTAATCTGCTGAGTTTCGTGACTATTATTAAACACTCATGCATGTTATGCCAAGTTCTTTCGTTTTTAAATGTTCTGTTGCTTCATTTCATTCAAATCTTATTTAAAAAGATACACATATAACGTGCTTTTGAGCTGCTGGTCCTGTCAGAGTGTTTAATGATGGTCGATAAGCTGTGTTTTATAGAAGTGGTGTTTTCTTCTTTATTTCAGCCGCACCTGTGTATCAGAAATGGATTTGGGAAATATGCTTAGAACTGGATGAGAATATGACTACCACTCGTATCTGTCCCATCAATATGAGCCTAGTTTAGCTTACAGATCTCCAAAAGTCACAAAATGTTCCTAGCAGCGCATCCAAAAACTCAATAACATGTTATATCTAGATTATTTCATCCAGATGAAAACCTTGAGACAGAGCCTGGCCAGCTGTTTCCATTTTTTTAATGCTAGTCAAGTTAACTGACTGCTAGCTGTAGCTTAGCATACAGACATGACAATAGTATTTTCCTGACTGTTACTGTTAACTGTGTTAAAGTGGACGCTGCCATCTTAATGTAGAGCTGGAAAGACGCGACATGCGGGAGCACTTAGCGTGACAATTGCTCCTTCCTTTCAAAGGGAGTATTCTCTCAGATTTATCAGGACTCCAGCCACAGACGACTTGTTCATTAATTCAGACTTGCGTCTTCCTTCCTCTCACTTCACCGATATGACCTTGCCCTCCCACCACAATGAACAACAGGCCTGCTGCCAGTTGGCTCCAAGCACTTTCCTTCACCTGGCGCTGGACCAAACCCCATTAATTCATGTGCCTCTCTATTGTGATGCAAACTCAATGTGGGGTCAGCACATTTGACCATCTGTCCATTTATGACTTAAACTACTGGAGACTGAAGGCTGTGGTTTGACTGGCTCCAGTGTCTGTGTGAATCAGTGAGGTGAAACACAAATTGAAATAAAAGCAGAGATGAAGGTGTTTTTAACTTTCAATTCAATTGTATTTATATAGCACCATATCATAACAAAAGTTATCTCATGACACTTTTCATGCAGAGCAGGTCTAGACCGTACTCTTTATAATATTATTTACAGAGACCAACAGTTCCACCATGAGCAAGCACTTGGTGACGGTGGTGAGGAAAAACTTCCTTTAAACAGGCAGAAACCTCGAGCAGACCCAAGCTCATTGGTAGACGGTCATCCACCACGACCAGTTGAGTTAAAGATAGAGAGGGGCGGATAGAGAGAGAGGGGTGGGGGGTAGACAGATAAATAGAGAGTGATAGAGAGACACAGATGCACAGCAGCAGCAAAACATTAACGAACTATAAACTGTAACTGTAACTATAACAATAATGACAGTAATAATATATGTAGTGGACGTCGTTTCTTAATAATCATATTTATATTTATTAATTATTGTTTTTTACCTTAATTTTATATGTACATTTCTGTAATATTCTATTACTTTACTCTATACTATACTTTATAACTTTATATTATTTTTAGTTACTTTGCCCTGTCTTTTATGTGCGTGCCAAATCAGTCTGTTAAATCTTAAAATGTTCTTATCATGATCATATAAACTGAATAGAAACTATTGTTTATATGAGTTATGTATTCCAGAAAGCAAACTGTGTGAAAAATTGTGCCTGTACACACTTATTCCGAGAATACTGTAACCTTTTCTGGTTCACTGAGCAGAGCGTGAGACTCACCCAGGCTCCACAGATTGTTTGTGCCTCCAGTATAACAGGACGTTACAGTTCCTCAAACACACTGAGTCACTGCTTGTTTGCTGGCCCAGTGTTATGGTGACCCAGTCAAACCCTGGCGTTACTCTCCCTGTCTCAGTCTCCACCTCCACCCACTGGCTCTCTTGTTGCCCGCCACAGTATTGCCATGGAAACAGTAAGATATCTGAGCTCCTGCTGAGCTGTCAGCAGCAGTGCATCCAGGGTTACCTAACCCATGGGGGGGGGGTAGTACTTTACTGTGCTACCCTGCTATCAGCTGGTGATAAACACAGCTGATGATCAACACAAACTCTAACAGTGTACACGGACGTGCATGTTTTATAGCTGTTTGATGATGATCTGAGCTTTGAACTGTGCTCACTGTGTGAGGAGGAGATTATTGCTGTTACATATGTTCATACCTCCATAACCAAGACCATCGTGTGTCTTGTGTGAATCCATAACACTAAATTAAAGCACAAATTACTTTAACATAAAAAAACGATGTACATCTTTACACTGTGTAGCAGCACTTTGAATGAAATGCTAACATCAGCATGCTGACATGCTCGCAGTGACAGTGCAAAAATGCTGATGTTTAGCAAGTAATATTGACCAAGTTCACCATCTTAGTTTAGCCTGTTTGTAGGCTAATAATGCTAGACACAAAGCACTGCTGAGAATGTCATAATTTCTGTCAGAAACTAAAGTATTGAACAAAATAAACGTAATGATAGCACAAAATGAGTCTTCATCCCTTTATTTCACAGAACAAGTGAAAACTTTGGCCTGCTGGTAGCTCGAGTGGAAGTGGCAGAGGAATTCGTCTTCTGGGGAACATGAATGTGTCTACAAAATTTGATGACCAATAGATGTTGACAGTAAAGCAACAAATCAAATCAAATCAAATCAAATCAAATTTTATTTGTATAGCCCAAATTCACGAAACACATTTTGCCTTTACAATCTGTACAGGGAGTGACACCCTCTGTCCTTAGACCCTCGGTTCGAGTGAGGAAAAACTTGCCCACAAAAAACCCTTTTAACAGGGAAAAAAGGTGGAAGAAACCTCAGGAAGAGCCACAGAGGAGGGATCCCTCTCCCAGGACGGACAGACGTGCACGAGTACAGAACAAATCAACAGAGACATATTGTACAATTACAATGAATGATAAAATGACAATGAATTACAATGGATGATAAAATGATTACAGTAGCAGTGGAACCTGTGATAGAGATAGAGAGACACAGATGCACAGCAGCAGTAAATCAATAACTAACTATAAACTGTAATGAAGATATGGTAGCAATAATGACAGTAATAATATATGTAGTGGACGTCATGCAGGACCACAGCAGCAGCCACGATCCATGAGAACCTGCTGGACGAGATAGCACAGAAACTCCAGGGAAGATGTTTAGTTAGTAACATGCATTAATGAGACATGTATGTTGATCATGTCTGCCTCCCGAACCCAGAATGGTAGTTTGTTCCACAGAAGAGGAGCTTGATAGCTGAAAGCTCTGGCTCCCAATCTACTTTTGGAAACAGTGCTCATATAAAATGATATTATGTGTTAGACAACAAACAGCAGCTATGGGTGCATGTGGGGTAGCATCATAGTTATAAGAAGGTCACAGTGCTGCCCACTCTGCAGCCTGGTGACCTTTACATGATTCACCTGATGCAGCGGGGCCTGGACATGCAGGCCCAGTTCAGATTCGTGACTGGGGAGCATCGTGTGGACAGATGTACAGTAGATTTAGCCTCGGGCCCCTGAGGTGCAGCCAACCGTGAACTGAGACCGCAGTAGCCGGATTGAGCCGGTTCAGTGTAATGGTGCCTTGGTGGGTTCAGTGCTCAATCACTTAATCTGCATGCACAGGTTGGACCCTGAGGGGTGGAGGTGTGGGGGTTGTAGATCAAATGAGAGAGGGAGGAGCAGAGGAAAGAGGAAACATGAGCTCTGCTTTGCGTGCAAGTGTTACTGCTCGGTCCTATTGTGGCTCTGCTGCTGGTCACACCAGCAGGTTGTGAAACATGAACCGCTCCACCCCCCTGACACCACCAACCCCCCATCACAAGAAAACCTGGTGATACCTTTGAAGTCATAGTGTAGGTTTCATAACAATTAATTCCAGATAATGCTCATTAAGAACATTCTGTATAAGATCAGACATAAAAGCTAAAGAGGCGAGATTAATATTTTCTGAAGCAGCTGTGCAAATAAAAATGTAAATTAAGTTGCAGTCTTATCCTTCTCTGGAAATGTGAAACTTACTAGCATTTGGAATCTTTTATTGTAACTGGCCTGCTTTTTATTGCCTCAACTGGACCCACTGCTCGCAGTACGCTTTTTCACCTCCATCAAATTCTCTAATTACGTTGCTGTTCTTTAGTGAGTCAAAGTTTTCCTGATTTACGAGACAAAGCACCCACAGTTCCAGTTAAATCTGAGTAATATTAATGTTTGTTCTCTTTGTATTCACACACGCAGACTCACTCCCTAAATATCCTTCCCTTCCTGTGCTAATGTTACATAAGCAGCCGCTTGCTGAACGGACATACTGGGTGTTTGCTGTGACAGGTCCTGCAGTCGGATATAAACGCAGGCGCCGATGAAGAGACACATTCTCTTGTAAGCACACAACCTGCAGGAACTCATTATTCATCATCTGTATCAGTGAATGTTATCTGCATCAAATTCAGCTGTAGTGCTGGAACAGCTGTTTGTTTCCTTTTCTGTTTTTTGTTCCCGTCGTTGTGTTTCTTAGACCAGCAGATGTCCTCATTAACTGAATTAGTATTTATATCTTTCCCATGCTGAATTGCTAATGAGGGCAGATCAATAGAGCTGTATTTGCTTTATTTAGCTGTATTTTCTGGTGGTTTGAAACAGAATCATATGACTGTGAACTCAAAGGTCAAAGTCTCACTAAGACTGCGAACCATCTTCTGATAAAGCGGCCTCTGCTTACCTAATGAAATGTTCTCAGACATCTGGAACATGTGCAGATTACACAAGAACAGCAAACAGCCATTGAGTCATTTCCAAAACATTGCATGTCCATTTTAGAGACACACAACCTGAGATCTGTCCCTCAGTACCTGTCAATCACAGTGGATTTAATGTCCACAGATGCTGTCATTTTGGCTTTGTAGTTTGATGTTTGATCCCGTTTAATTCTCAGTGTAGTGTAGTGTAGTTGTGGTTTTACATTACATTCTATATTTACATCCTGTGATGGACTATTTAACGTCTAACTGCCTCTTATTTTGTTTTTTATATTTAAAGTTTAATGGTTTATTTATTGATTTATTAAAGCAGGAAGATGGTGCACCCTGGTAACTCACCTGGTAAAGTGTGTAAAATGCACCTTACCACAGCAGCCTGGGTTTGATTCCAACCTGCATCCCTTTGCTGCATGTCATCCTCTATCTCAATCCCCTGTCTGTCAGTCTCAAGCTGTCACTGTCGACTAAAGGCTAAAAATGATTAAGAAATAATTAAAAACATGTTCTTAGGTTATATGATCACATATAATGTGGTGCAACTACCCAGATAAGTTGAATAGTTTGGGTTCTAAAACTAGTTCCAGGAGTAACTCCAATCTTCTGAACTACATTTTATTCTCAACTCTCGCAGGCTTCTGTCTCTACCATGTATCAACCCAATCTTTCAAAATGTGGAGCTATTCCTGTAGAGCATCACGAGACACAGACGCTTCTTTTGTTTAAACCGAATATTTATTTAAATGTGCAGTCTAAAATATCAAGCTGGATAATGAATAAAGGGAACTGCCTGATACATTATGTAACCTCCCATCCAAACCTATTCTTGATTTGAAGCTGAGAGATCTGAAGACATCTCCTGCCAGGGTTCCATTGCTCATCACTATCACATTTTATTGGCTAAAGTACGCTAATAAACAAAGATGACAAGGAGGTAAACACAGCAAAACTGGTCTAAATAGATAACACTGAACATTGACCATGTTACCTAATCAAGAGGATTCCTCAAACTTGGTGCAAGTCTCTACAGACTGCCTCCATTTCCACGAGCCCTCATATCTGTGACCTGGACTATTTTAGGGACATTTGGGAACGTTGTTATGAAATTTGAGCCAAAAGTTAAACATCTGTGGACGGAATCTTATCTCTAAGGAATACATCAGGATCCCTCCTGGGGAAGAAGAGGACTGAACGCTGACCCCTGGTTAAATTTAGTGTCCCCTTTGTTAGGATAAAGCAAGAATGCTTGGTGTGGACAGGAGAACCGGGTCAGCAGCTCAAGGCTCCAGTTTCCGTCTACCCGCTGAAATCTCATTGTGCATAGCTTGTCTCTTGTGCCGCTGGGACCAAAAGTTTCAGCTGACACTTGCAGTGCAGTGACATTCTCTGTCTCCAGTCGTAACTGCCATGCCAGCTGCAGACAGACAGCGATCCTGTGGCGACACATTGTTCACACAGATCTGCAAAACAAAGCTGTTAGTGAGGATCTGGGTATTGTTTCTCTTCAGACTCAGTGAGGAGCTTTGGTTTATTGTTTGACTCAGCACACAAAGTCATTGCCACATGCCAGGCATACCGTGCATGAACTTCATTCTGCAGACCTCTGGAGGAAAGAATACACTTCCTGAGCCTCTTCATGCTCCTGGCTGCCTTTTGTCCATATAAGGGACTGGCCTGTGGTCACACTTGTAGTGGGGACAGTTTTTAGAAGAGTGACACCAGCATGAGATTGACACTTGCTGTTGTTTATGAGGCCAGTTGCACCACATGGGGGAACGCCTTGCAGTCTTATCAACACAGTGTGGGCCACGGGTGGACTGTAGTTGTAAACACAGCTCACAAACCCTCCCATCTGCAGGCCAAAATGTAAGCCAAATATTTTTAGCTCTGTTAACTGGAAAAGGCAGATATAATCTACTGTAGCTTGTGGGGGAGCTGGAGAAAACACACTTTTAGTAATCCTACATGACTAATTATTACACTGCAGAGATAATTTAACTTCCAAAAATAACACTTCAAAAATAGTTCCAGTTAGTTCGTAGTCTTTCGTAGTCGAGTGTAAATGGATGGCCCCCACAGGAAGAGATGCAGTAAACATGTAGAGAACAGACTAACAGTTTGATTTAGGTTCTTCTTGATTTATAAATATATTCTGTGTCTTGGTAGCTGACTCGAATAACAACTCAATAGACACAAGTGACTCAGATGAGCCGGGACATCACATCTCTGGGTAACAACATAATTATACATTATACACATCATCATACATTATTAATTCATATAGATTTACCTGTGTACTTAAAGCTAAAGTTGTCTTTCAAACTTACTTTGCAAATAGAGATTTTAAATACACATCTTAGTTTATGATGCTTAGATTGGACCACCCAACAGTGAATACAGTACTTGAATACATACATATATGTATGTATATATATATATATATATATATATATATATATATATATATATATATATATATATATATATATATATATATACATACATATATGTATGTTTATAGTATTTAAGTAGAAGTGTTAATGTCAGACTTTCACTTGTAATGACGTTTTTTGTACTGTGATGAATTCAATATGATGAATTACATTTTGTGTAGTGTGTAGGGTGCAGGTCATTTTTACATTCATACCACAGAAGTCAATGATCAGAGATGAGGGATGTTTTGCACACTTCTTTCATCACTCAGTGCTGCAGCGGGGAGAGGCGGCGCCTCTGTCTGCTTCATGCTTGCTGATGTCACCGCTAGAAGCGCCTCTCTGGCGGTATAAATCCAGCCCGCCTCTCCTCTGCACTCACTCACTCAGCCGAGCAACGCTGGAACCGCTCCGCGAAACGGTGCGCACCTAACAACTCATCCTCGCCGAGTTGGAGGGCCACGCTTGGAGCAGAAAACAACAACGAACAAAGAGACAAGATGTCTAGCTACGTGTCCTCGGAGTGCCGCCGCGTCAGCCCCTCAGTCCACGGCAACAAGTTTGACACGGCGCACCGAAAGAAGGCCGTGGCCAACATTTTTGAAAACGTCAACCAGGACGCGCTGATGAGACTCTTCCAGAAAACGGGCGACATGAAGGCGGAGGAGAGAGTGAGGAGCATCTTCTCCTACACACAGGACCCGGAGGAGACGGCCCGGGCCCTGATGGCGCTCAAACAGCGAAAGAAGGACAAGTTCCTCCAGATCGCAGGGATGATCCGGCAGGTGCTCAAACTGCGTTGACCGCATCTCTCGCTGCCTGCGTCTCTCTGTGGGCTCATGTGAGAGCCGAATGTGAAAACACTCCCAGTATGACTGGGTTACCGCCGCAGGTCTGGCTCACCTGTCGCCTGGAATGGAGCGGTGAGGTGCGGTGTAGAATGTGAAGCCGTCCGCCTGGAGGGCACCACAGCGGAGTCGCCTCCTGGATGGAGGTGACGGCGGAGAGTCGTGCCCGGAGCGGACAGAGCAGCATGAACTGTCTGGGAATAAGAAGGGCAAATACGTCTTCCTCGAGACTTGAATTCCTGAATGCATCCGTGTGGATGTGACTGTGAAGCAGCACCTTGTACAGGTGGAGCCTCCATCACTGCGTTGATGGTGGTGCACAGCTGCAATATGAGACTTTATAGTGCCCAAGAAGCTGCCTGAATGCCTGTCTGTCCTGAACACATGCCTTGTATGTCAGCTTCACTTTGTTATATGAACACTACTCATTAGTGGCCACTAATGTGTTATTGTCACAAACTGTTAGAGCACAATGATGATTTGAGTTGATGATCCTTTCTTTGTCTTTTTTAATAAATTATTACCTTATATAAAAGATGAACACTTCTTTGTCATTATTCCATGTCATTGGTCATCCCATCAGGTCATGAGGTTCATCCATTTTTGTTATGGCTGATTCATATAAGCTCAGGTGTTATCATTATTATTATTACATTGTATGATAATGTGAGGAATACAAAAACAGCTGAGTAGCATTGCAGTGCTGTTTACCTTTGTCACTGGAGGATTAGTGAGAAATCAAACCCTGACAAAGGATGAGACATCTTCATCTATTTAAAGGATTCAGCAGTGTTAGCGTATAGAAGTGAAATAATCTCTTTTTGGGACTATAAAAAATGTTTTCTCTAAAAAAGTAAGATCTGATCTGGATCCAAGATGAAATTATTTGGTTTTTTTTAACATCTTGACACAAAACTCGTCTTATCATTCTGGCATCTGGCGCTGTGAGCTGTGACAGTCATAAACAGGGAAAGCCCTCAGGTTCAACATGCCAAATCACCAGAGAAATAGGAAAGTGATGTGTGTGTCTGTGCAGGTGTTGATGAATACATGACACCGAAATGTAACAGCTGATGTGTAGAGTGTTGAGTCATGTAATCAACAATCGGGTTCACCTTTATTTCATAGTAAAGAAAACAAAAGAGGCACATGCTGATCACATTCTGCCTGTATCGTTCTTCACTGTGACGCAGCAGAGGGCATCTGAAGGGAATAGAGTTACTCATGAGAGGATGTGGTTAACCTTCATCGGGTTTCCCCGCACAGTGCCCTATGCCTCACCAGACCAGCGTAAACCAGTTTGGCTCAGTTTGGGTGGAGAGGGTGGGGGCTCGACAGCTTTCTCTGCGCAGTGTGTTTGTGCTGGAGTCTATTTAATCATCCCTGCTCTCTAGATAAGAGACTGTCTAAGTAGCATTACAGGGTTGAGATGGGTGGAGGCTTTGCTTCTTCACCCTTTGATCCTTCATGCTTAAGAAAATCATAAAGGACCCCTCCATTACTGCAACCCTCTCCCATATTTACAGACAATTTCAAAGCCCCTTTGGCATATTTTACGGTATTTCATCAGTGGTTGGGTGTGTACGTCGGCTTAGCTGCACACACACAGATCACTTGGTGTGTGCTAATCTGCTTGCACTGATAGTTCCTCAACCAGCTCAAACCAGTTCCCTGGGTTGTTGTGCATGACGACATCTGACTGTGGGCGCTCCTCACATGTGCTGACAGATATGGGAAGCTCAAGTATCAGTCGCCCTACAGCGCAGAACTCTCAGGTGAATAATCTTCTGTGACTGTTAAAAGGTGTGCTCGTGTACTGCAGCCAGAAAAAAATGACTCCATATCACAGACAGCCGGATGTTCCCAGACAAGCTATGAAACGAGGTAGAAAGGGCACATCTGTATAGTACAATACACTTTAAATCAGTTCATTGGATGGTTTATTCATAAATGATGTGTACTGTGAAGGTGTTTGACAAATTTTATGATTAAAAAAAAAAATTAAATATATCACTGACAGAAATGTACGGGCAAAAAATTTGCTACTTCTATAATAACAATGTATCCAGTGACAATGTGACAATATGGCAATGTGATAATGTCACTTAATGAGCCAACAGAAAGAGATGTACTGTGTTAAAACAAGTTTTGGTTTCTCTGCTTTATACTGTCTTTTTCACCTGCAGCAGGCCGACGTTTGTCTTAAACTTAGAGAAGTTTGACATGAAGCTACTGCCAGCAGCCAGTTAGCTTAGTTTAAAAGTCCTGTTATCGCTGTAAGGTTGCTAGGCATATATCTGCCATCAAAGCCATTGTTTTCTTTTTCTTTTATTTCAATAATAATCTTCAGTCATGGTTACAGAGGTCACAGGTCACCCACCTTATAATTGACCACTCTACCACTGTGTGTTATTCATGACGTCTATTTTTGTTCTTTTATCTTGCGGCCGTTCCTTTTGTTTGGCTTGTGTATCTCACACCAGGCAGCATTTTTTATTGACCCCCTTTTCCCTTTTAGGGCAATCCAATTGTTAAGGAAAAAGATTATTCAAGGCAATTGTCTTGGCTGTCTTTGCTGTGTTGGCAGCGGTGTGCAGCCCTGGACCCAGGCCTGTCCTCTCCCACCCTCTTCCTGCCTTTCATCAGCCTTAGAAATGCTGAAAGCTTTGATGTGTGCAGACACTGTGGCAGACAGCCTCAGAGCCTGGAGGACAGTAACCAGAGAGGGAGAGGAAGATACAGGGTGGAGGTGTGTATGGAATGGGGGGCAGGGGGCCAATAAAATTGCATAAATTAGTCAGATAGGTCAGATTTAAAACTACTGATGTATACAAATGAAATGCGTGCTGATTTTTGTGCCTCTTTTTGGACAAGGTTTATATCTAGGTTATTTTATTGAGGACAGAGGAGCTATAATGAAGTATATTTTCAGGGATATTCATAATTAATAATAATTCATGAAGTCCTTGTGTGGGCAGCTAAAGAGCTGGCCTGTTCCTTGAAATGCTAAACATTAATATTTTTCTTGTAAATGCAGCCGGTGGATACAGAAAAAGAAAGAAGGGGGAGAAATGGATTAGTGATTACAGTGCAGGGAGTGGCAGTCAACTCGAATCCAGCCCAGACCGGTTCAAGCTGAGGTCTGTGAAGAGGAACTAAGCATGAGCTGTACACAGGCTAAGGATTAGTCAGCGTTAGGCTGGAAGATCCAGCCATAAAATTAACAACCCGAGACACAAGTTATTATCTCTTGTCTTGAAATGATGTGGGATGTGACACTTGGTTGGTCTCACGTTAACAAAAGCCTCCTCTTGATTCCATATTTAGCTTGTTTTATCATAAAACAAGCTGCCAAGCTGCTGGATCTTTCCTGAAAAAGGCAAACAGTGCAATCTAAAGTTGGAGAGCCAGCTCCTTAAATGATTATATTCCCATTTATCAGACATTACAAGAAAGGCTTCACACTGCTTATTTTATGAAGCCTTTGAAAACAAGTGGGGGAGATTACCAGCAGCTACCCACCACTAGCTGCTTAAATTTCTGCATTGACAGGAAGTCCAGCTAAACAGTACCAAAACACAAAATGGTTTTATATGAAGAGAAAAGATTTGAATGCTCTGGAGCTGTCACAGATTTGATATTTGTGCTGATGCTCAGTAGACATGCAGTGTCATGTTACAGAGTCATTTATCATGAATGAGTCTGTACATAAGTGGCCAGTGAAACACACTGGGTTTTAATGAATAGTGGTACAGTGAATCAATCACATGAGGCTGTGCTGCATCTAACAAGTTGACTGTGGATGTAAGTGAAGACATCGGGTGCATTTTATAGCTGCACTGGAGCCTGTTGATTGTTCCTCTGATGACATGAAGAAGTAGTCATTTAGTCTTCAGGTTAAAAGATAGCTGTGCAACACTTGTCTCATTTAAATCCTTTTGCTAAATCATCAGCCTTCTCGATACAGTCATTACAGTGAAGCAAACCTGCTGTGAATGACTGTTTAGTGTGTCACATTCAGATCCTTTGTAATCCTCAAGCACCCCTTAACTCCGACTGACAAAGTTGCCTCCTCTCGCGTAGAGTGTGTTTGATAGCTCAGTCCAAAGCACTGCTTTGTTCTTCTACCATGTGTCAAAGGCAGCTGGCCGACTGGACGGAGCAAAGATCGAGCGGTTATGGTGATGTAAGATCCATACAGGAAGAGGGTCAAATAGAAGAGGAATACAGGAAAAGAATGGGCACAGAGTGTCAGAGAGCTTTCCTTGAAGTGGCGGCATGTCTGACTCACAGTTTTTCCCACAGGGGCTCCATGTGTGCAGTGGCATCATCCGGATTAGCTCATGTTGGAAATTCAAAAGAGACAGACTGAAAATGAAACACATTCCTCGACATCAAAGAAGGATTTCTGGAATTTGGCACATTTGCAGGCTCTGATTGTCTTTGTGTATATGTCATTCGCTTGGGAGCACAGTTGCACGGTCTGAGGCCCTCTTTGTTGTTTTTGGATGAGTCAGTGTGTCGTACATGCTTGCCCTGACTCTGGTATGCAGTTTGCTGAGGCCTCGCATTAACACTGCCGTGCATGTGCGTCAGTGATCTGCGTTGGAGGTGACCCCTGCCACCTGGATGACACCCACAGAGGGACCAGTATGATGCTACAACACTGCCAACATTTAAAGCGTCATGGCAGTTCATGATCACACTGTGGTTGACAGCAGTCCTTCCTGTCAATGCAGCTGCTTGTCTATTTGACAAACATGGGATGGATGTCGATGAGATTCAGTTACTTTCCTGAGAAGTAAGGTAAGCCGAGGTAAACTAGTAAAATAGGGTGCATGTAAAACCAAAAGTATAACTATAAGAAATAAAAGAAGACTAAAGCATGTCTACATAAAACATAAAATACGAGTCTATGTCATGTTAGCAGCTCTGTACTGAGGCACAGCAGTGGGCTGAGCTAAATGCTGACCAGCTAACAGGCACACATTGACAGTTGATGTGTTCACATATTTTATAGGAGATGCAGATGATCCAGCCAATATTTGTTTCATCTCACTAAACCACAAATGGGCCAATGGTTTTAGAGGAAAGGACAGAGGAAACCATATTTATTCATCATATATATTATATATATTCATCATCTGCACCATTGCACTATCACAAGTCCTTTATCCAAATGTCTGTAGATAGATAGTTGATTTTAAACTGTACTTTTGTCCTGTATGTACAATTGAGAGCAAAGTGAACCAGTGTCAGTGTTGCTGCATCATTCAAATTCTTTACTTGAATTCTAAAATAAATGAGAGAAACTGGCTTCATCTGGTATTAATCCTAAACATCTCGGTGAGTGAGTGAGTGCTGTGTAAGCAGACAGTCATTACATCTTCTATGAAATCTTTTGACCTTTAGTAACCTCTGCCTTTGTAACTCAATCTCTTTGACAGAATGGTCTGTTCTTTGAGTTTGTGTGAGATGAGTCCCTGGAGTTACAGCACAGTCATGTCCAGGGCTTGGTCAGGATGGGGGCCTCTATTGTTCGCCTTTGTCTGTATCAGTGTGTGTTTGTATGTTCTGTAAGCATGTGTGTGTGTTTCGGGCAGCTTTGGAGAAAGCCCTTTCCTGTGTGGCGCTGGAGGTTCCTTCTGGGGCTGGGCGGCCGGCGGCCCTGCAGACATGCTGTCTCGCTCCAGTTCCACCACAAGGCCTTACCATTGTTCTGCCCCTCACTCCCTTTGTCCTGTTCAGTCTGCCAACCCGGCAACCCCCACACCTCCACCCTCTCCTCCTGTCTTTTGCCCTGCAGGTGCAGCTGATCCATGGCTCAGAGAAGGAGGAAGTGCAGGCCTAGAAACAATAGCAGACCTCACTATTTATATGAATTCTTTGTTTTATCTGGGTTTGACTGCTTATTTTGGGGGGTTTTACAGTTTGGCCAATTTTGACAACGCTGGATATTAAAAAGCCCTGTGTCAGCATACAAACATGTTCAGCTTGTTGATCTCCAACTGGGTTATGGGATGCTTTACAATGTAAAGTCCATTTTAAATGGTGTTTTTTATGCTGTGGAAATGACCCACAAAGATTGTTTTACTTCAGTAGATTCGTCAGCCTATCTTCACACATATCAGGTGAAAGGCAGGGAAACACTATGACTAGCTGCTAGTTGAGCACAATAAATATGATGTAATGAATAGATGTTGATGCAGTGCAAAGGGTTCACACTATCTCTGAGTGCACAGAGGGTGCTGAGAGATACTGCAGGTGAATACCGTTATATTACAGATCAAAGTGCTGGGCTTGTAAAATGTGGCACATAGATACTGTGCACAGGGCAGTGAGTGCAGTACGCTCATTTTGAATTCTGAAGGCTTTCTCACACTGAACGGACTCCGGACTGTAAACCATGAGGGTTGAAAGCAAGATTATTTCTGTTTGTTCACACCTGAACTACAACAACACACACACCATCCAGCCCGTCACCCTTCAGACACTTTCCTAACATTTTTCTAGAATAAGATGGTGAGCAACTTTCATTGATTTTCATGATGCGGAAGAGATAACGTCTTAACATGTTGTGAAAGATTCACCCCTTAAGGGAAACAAAGTGAAATGTATCTGAATGAAATGTGAGCTTGTCAAATCTACGCAGCAGAGAAGGAAAACAACATGGCAGCTATTAAGAAAACAGGCAGTGTCTTATGACACCGAAGCACTAAAATGTACCAAAGTCCTCATAGATGGCAGAACAAGTCTGTGGTTTGACTTGTAGTTGAGTCATATATCAGAAATGTAACAGTACTTCTCTTTCGCTACTCTTCCACCACTGTTGGAAATATGGTCCAGTAAATGAATGGTTCACCTATAGTCAGGATCACGTGAGCAGTAAACTCTTTGTTTACATCCTTGTGAGTGAAATGTGCCTAACAATTGCTGCTTCCAAACACACAATCCTGCCCAACATCCATCAGCTGGAACAGGAATTTGATAAAGGAAAAGGAAACTGATAAGGCCCAATTGCTCTGTAGCTGATCCATATCAGAGTCGGCAAACGTCAGGCGTTACGCCACTGGGGGAGAGGATGTGTAGCCCGTCTGCTACAGGCGTGCTTTGGTCTGGGCTGGCTTTACGTCTATGCTCTACATTAGTGCTAATGTCTTCAACAGCTGCTGGGGTCACTTCATTAGGGCATGCAACATAAAAGACATGCTGGTGATTTTCAAAAGGACAATTCACTTTGTTCACTCGTGATATGAAGCCAGGCCATATCTGCTTTGCAATCTCACACTTCATACCACACTCTTTACTGATACTTTTACTGACACAATGAGTCTCTCGTGGCCTGAGTCTGAACCCTGTCACTTTCAGAATGACATCTTACAGTCTAGATGAACATGTGTTGCCATTTGGTGTTATACAAATAAAATCAAACTGAAATTGAATGTCTAAATACTATGCTCATTGCTTGATTGTACGATTCGTATGTGTTACTGATATTGTATTATATTCATAAGGTTTAGCCTACTAAACAAAGATCATCTATTGGTGAGCAAAACATATATGCTGAATATGACTTGCACACCTTTGGTAACTGAGGGCTACAGTATAGCTGAAGGCTGTGGGAATGTCATAAATTTTTGGTCATAAACAAAAATAGTAAAAAGTAAAGTAAGGTCAAAGAAGAGCAAGAATTGTAATTAAAAACTTCTGCTGATGCAAGTAAGGGGATCACCAAAGTATTTATATTGTCTGTACAGAACTGCATGGCATCCATCAAACAATTGTTCTGTTCCACTCACTGAGCTACAAATGTCAACCTCTGGTGGTGCCACCAAAGCCAGCAGCATTCATACTCTCCATCCAGTAGTTGTTGAGATATTTAAATGGAGGTACAACATTATTTGTCTTCTTTAACACTATTGGGAAAAAAGAAAGAAATCAAAACAATTTATCATAGCCAATTTAAAACTTCAGACTTGGTTTTCTAGGTTCAGTACCAGGCCAGTGTGACCAAATGCAGCTCCACTTTCATCAGTCCAAGCTGTACTTTCATCACCTGCAGTAACTGATTTGTAACCTGTCCTGCAGGTTATATTCGGCTCTTTAACTCTTAACTGCTCCGTCCATATTTTTTAGACTTTTCTCTGAAAACAGCTGCCTGTTGCAGCAAACACTGTGAGAGTGGTGAGTATAGTTTGGCAACCTAAAGTGTTAGGTGACCTGAGAGATGCTGAAACATTAGAGCTGAGGGAAACTCGTCATGTGACAGAGATATCCTGTCAACAAGATTCATCCTCTGGGGATCATGAATATCTTTAGCAAACCTACATTAACAGTGGAGATATTTCTAATATTCTCGCTAAAATCTCACTCCAAAAGGCTACTTATGCCCTTCTTCTTCCTTCTGTCAGCCCTGAATATAATCATCAGATGGAGTACGAAACAGAACACTGCTTTGTCCGCCCTCCCGTGTTCTGCTGTTCAGCTGCTGCTAAGATGTGAGAGGCAGTATTTATCTTGACCTGTAATCAGCATCACTATGCTAATCAGAGCGAAAGGGAGGCAGTCGGTAGTTGTTAGACCGTGATGGTGGACGATAAGAGCTCTTAATCTGCCTGCTAAATGACGGCTTTGGAAAACCGGGAGGCACATGAGGAGAGTATGACTGGTACATGGAGTAGATTGTTATGAGGGTCTTTGAAGGGGTCTACTGTGGGTCATGGTCATATATAATAGAATGACATTGGCCTCTGCAATATTCTTCTAAAAGGAGGAAACCTAAAGAGAAAGAATAAACAACATGATTTAATCCCCAGATATGTCATACACAGAAAACAAAGGGAATCATATTTCTTAATGTTTAGAGTCATTACTGCAGTGTTGTCATGTTTACCTTTGACAAAGAACCGTTCCATTCAAGTGTTCGTTCATGTAACAGCACAGAGAGTATTTCAGTGTCAGTGCAGTGTCAATGGTGGCTGTGCATGCAGGATGGGAGTCTGGAATAAATTCAAGCGAACATAAACAGTGGAAAAATAGACTCGGGAGTGTTAGGGAAGGTTGCTACAATAACAAAGCATCTAACATTTATGTTCTTTTAAGATGAAAACAAGATCAGTGAAAGACTGTAGATGAACACTGAAGACATCAGAACTATGGAATCGCACACATGGAATCATGTGGTAAACAAAATATGTTTTATATTTTACATTCATTTGCTTTAATGACAGCTTTGCATTCTTGGAATTCTCTCAATCAGCGTCATGAGGTCCTCACCTGGAATGATTTTTCTTGTCAAGAGTTTATTATTTAAAGATCTTGATTGGATGGATTTCGATGTAATTTGATTGCTGACAGGTCTGACTGACTAAGTCACTCTTTTGTTGAACACTTTATGGGAAAATAACTGTGAAACTGATGACATCATCGGCCTCAGCAGTTCTTTGTGTTTAGTGATAATTAGCAAATGTTAAATCAGAACACGCTTGCATCTTACTGAACATGTTAGCATTATCATTTAGCCCAGAGCACTGCTGCACAGCCTCACAGAGCTGCTAACATGGCTGCAAACTCTTGTTATTGTGTAAATGCTTTAATTGCACCACCAGTTTTATTGGACATCAACAGAATGAATAACATGAAGTACTCTTCACTCTGTTTCTATCACACTGGTCCTGGTTAATAGATGATAATGTTGGCTTAATTATATTTGACCCCAACATTTCTACTCATGGGAGTTTCATCTGCTCTCAATAGTTTTACTGGAAAGTAACACTGTGATTAAGTCATCTGCATGTTAAATACATTTCATAAATACACATCAGCTGACTTCCTTCATTAGAACATAAGGAGGGTTTGAGGCTGCACAGAGAAAGCTTTAATGCTGGATCAGCATACACAACAACAACAACAGTGAGTAAAACCTACGAGTATCTGCCTGCATGTGCTTGGACCAGGCTGGCTGCCCCAGAACCAGTTTCAGACCTGTTCAGATTAACTCTGTGGATCAAGTCAGAGGCAGTTGGAGAGAGCATAGCAGAGCACACCACACCACACCACACACTGCTTTATCCAGGCAGCCTAGAACCTACAGTAAAGCCTATAAGCAGATCAGCTGTCAGCCGGCCTGTAGAGACGTACCACACCAAACATATAACCGTAACCTCTGCAATGAGAAGGCTGTTTTATGTTTTAGTGACATAATTGTGTTATTCTCTCCTCAGAAAACTGCAGGTGATGAGTTATGTACTTCCAATCAGATTTAGAGCAGAGAACGAACACACAAGTGCTGCAGGAAGTCAGAAACACTAAGCTTATTATTGCCAACTATTATGAGTCATTTATTTACTTCGACTGGAGTTAACTGTAAGAGCAATGGAGATCAGCTTCTTCAGGACGCACTTCAAAGCTCATCTGTAGCTTCTTAGGCTGCAGTGTTTAGTGTATATAGTAGATATTAGCATTACCCCAAAATTATCATTTTAAACCTGACAACAAACAACAGAAACACAGTTTGGCTGGTTTTTGTGCCAGGATTCTTTGTCTTGAACAGAGGGGGATAAAAGACCCTCTCTGTTCTAAGCCATCAGAAGCTTTCACATACCACCTGTTTGGCTGCTGGAGTAATTACCTGACTCAATTAACTGTAGGTTAGTCAACTACCTGGAGATGAGAAGGATGAGATTACTGTTGGCATCTATGCAGAACCATAAATACTGGTTCTGGTGTGTCACAGCTGCGTCCTTTGTTCTGTGCATGTGCATCACCTTGTTGTGTTTGTGATCTGTGTGCGGATGGAAAGATCGGGACCCAGCTAATGTGTGGAGTGTTTTGACTCAGCAGAAAGCTCACAGATTGGATCAACCTGCTGTGTTTATCATCAGAGTCAGAACTCTTTTTCATCACCTGCAACATTTTTCAAACCTGTTTTGCTTTAGATTTGAATTTTGTGTCGCATTGTTACAACATAGTGTATATGCACATCCAACACTGAAAGAAGGTAACCTTTTCCCTTCTATAATTTACATCATTGTGATGTCTGTAAGGAGATTCAGGGGCAGGGAAAAGTCTAGACTCAACAGCATATCCAGTATGGATGCAAAGTGAAGAGCGCCATCTGGTGTTCAAATTCTGTTTATCTGGAAGATGTTTTCTCAGGTTTCTCTGCTGTTCCCTTCACCGTCACTGTATACAAGTTAGATTCCTCACTGACTAATCATACTTTTGATGGTTGCTCTATTATTGAAGGTATGTTGAATAAATATAGTATAAAAGCCATAACCTGCCAAAAATTGATCTCATGATTTTTGCAATAGGGTGCATTATAAGAAAGTGAAAGATAACAAACTTAATATATAATTCAAATTTGAATGAAAACTTCTTTTAGTTTTTGTCTCTTTGGAAATAGGCTTTTTTTGCAGCAGACATTCAAACAGTCTGTCTGACAGTGGTAGTTCGTAGGGACTTGGATTGAGAACTGGAGGGGGGCCAGTTCACTCCCTGGGTATTGCCGAGGTACCAGCACACCCAGTACTATGTGACCGTGGAGCACCTAACTAGAACACGAGTGCTTTTCCTGCTCTGACATATGAGACACACTGGCATATACAAATAAAAAGACTTTGAAGTCATGGATCAATGGTCAATTAGTGTTTCATTCAACCCAAGGCAGTATGTTGTGTCCTGTAGTTATAGGTTACATATCAATAATAGAGATACAGTTTACAGTACAATATGGTCAAACTCATATCTGTTTCGTTGGATCATCACCCCATCTAGTGGTCAAAATGTATTCTTCAACTTTGTTCCTAGAGTGTGTATAACATCAAAGCCCTTATTAGAATTACACATTGACTCAAGAGACACACATTTCTTATCCTGCAGCTAGGCAATATGAAATATGAGAGCGTGATAAGAGCATGCATTACCTTGTGGGTGAAATAAACAAAGCCGCTCAATATGAGGAAAGAATGGCACTTCCTATGTTTGCATCCAGCAGCCAGAGCTATTTTCTGTCCATTTCACATGCAGATTCTTTACATTGTGCTTTGTTCAGCTTCCAGTGATCATCGTTTTATTTGTTGAACAGATGATAGAGGGGAAAAGCCCACAGCAAACACAAAGGCTTATGACTCACTGTGTTAGATGCTTGCTGGGGGACAAAAAGGATATACAATGATTCGATCCACTCAAAGGAGAAATTACACATGACTTATCATCTACTATACCCAGCCCCACAACAAGATGTACAGGACTTTAAAAGAGTGATAACCAACAACTCATCTACTGACAAGACTATCTGTGCTCAAGACAATACATCACGAATGATTCAAAGGTTTTCTTTAAGTCTATTAAGATTTTGTTAAAGTGACAATACAACATGTTTCACTCCTTAATGTTTTTAATCAGGAGACACATCATTTCAAGTCCTATAACATCCAAGAAAATCCCCTAAAAACTAAATGGTAGTACTTATCCTGACAAAATACACGACCACCTGAATATATATTTTCCAAAATATGATTTCAAAAGTGAGGGTGAAATGTCCCATCCATTAGTAAATAATTTACCATTTACAAACAAAGGCAATAAATAGTCTTGTATCTGGCATTGGTCCATGCAGCATACTTAGTTATTTAAATCACCTTTGGCTTTGGGGGCTCATTACATTGGGATGTATTTTAACAAAGCAATGAAACTTCAGTGGTCTTACTTGGTGGCCATTAAAAGGTATGCTGGCCTGGGAATGACAACTGAATAAATATGAAACAGGGAATGGGTGAAAAGTAGTGCAAAGCTCAACCAACAAGAAAAAAAAAAAACATTACTCATCATGTTGGAGGCCTGTAACCCTGAAAAAAAGGCACTCAGTAACAAACTGCTACTTCATTCTAACATAAACAATCATTATACCATAACCGTCAGCCTACATTCGACTTCTCTTCAAAGTCTAACCTACGCTGAATCCATTTGAGACACTCCTTCCTAGTCCGGACAATTGGTATATGTGCCTTGGGGCAAGCAGTACAGGATCATTCGACAGATATTTCTATTGTTGCTGTTGGTAATCTAATGCTACAACGGTCCTCCCTCTCCCTCCCACTGTATTTTCCTCTTCTGTCATCCTCTTCCACCCGCTCCCTAAACTGAGCATTGCCAGGCCACCAAGATGGTTATAATTATCCTGACAAACGGAAATATGGTTGTTAGATTTGACATAGCCATTTTCACTTTAATTGCTGCATAGATGCCAGCAGTGCCTTTTGTCACACGGCACATTTTAATCATTGCAGGGGAGAGTGCTGGTGTGTGTGCAGCCCCGACTGCTGCTATCAGCATGGAGATGAGCTGAAGTGTCAGCTGTAACACATAAACACAGTCACAGACAGTCAGCACACACACCATAATTACACAGCCTGAGCAGTCAAGCAGAGGCTTGAGAGGACAAATCAGGATACAGAAGAGTAGTCTGTAGTTAGATGTGGACCCATCTCAAAGGAAGAGTTGTCTGTTTCCTACATCTTTAAAACTTCTGGAACAATTTGAGGAGAATTTTGATCGAGAAGTGATTCTTTGTTGAAAAGGGGAGCCAGTGGAAGTTTTGAAGGACTGGTGATGTGATCTCTGGTGTGGAAGTGGTACGCAGACGAGCAGCTGAGATTTGGATGTATTGTAGTTTGTTTAGGATTTTGGTTGATGTGTGAGGTGAAGGCAAAGACACAGATCTATGTATAAATGAAACAATGGAGTCATTGATGCAAAGGGAGAAATCTTGACAACATTTTATGAGGGTTTGGGGTTGATGATGATGACTTTATATTCATTGCTGAATTGGCTAAACGACAACAAAGCATTAAAGAATGAAAAAAGGTAAATGTTGTAAAAACATACCCATAACGTTTGAATCCTTCAAACCTAGTTTTTGATTCCATTTTAAATAAATTATTTAATTTTCTGTAACATAAAAAGTGTGTTTTTATTCAGTAATTATGGACTGTAAATGGTAAATGGACTGTACTTATATAACACCTTTCTAGTCTTCCGACCACTCAAAGCACTTTCACACTACATATCTCATTCACCCATTCACACACATTCATACACTGATGGCATTAACTGTCATGCAAGGTGCCAACTGCTCATCAGTTTGAGGAGCTAACCATTCATACGCACGTTCACAAAATGATTGCTCAAGGACACTTGGACATGCAGACTGGAGGAGCTGATGATCTGATTAGTGGATGACCCGCTCTACCTCTGAGACACAGTGGCCTGATGATTACCTCCCTGTGCAAGAGCAGAGTTTGACAAAATAGGGACCCCCAAGCAGCATCTTGCATAGGGACCCCAAAGAGCTAGAAACGGCTCTGAATCTGAGTCAGCAGGAACAAAAACTACAAAAAACCAGCATCTATTTTAAAGTGCAAACAATGAAAACAAACAAATAAGAATAATAGTTATGTTGTAGTTTAAAAAAGGAACAATATCTGTCAGGAGTCACAAAATGGCAGGCAAGAACCCAATAGCACGACACAGATTACGGTGAAGAAACAGCGTTTAATTAAACAGCAGAGGTCAAACAAGGTAGTAACCCGCGTGGCAAACAAATCCAATAGGAGCAGGCAAAAGGCAAAAGGGAAGGTCCAAAGTCCAAAAGGCAGGTCAAAACACAAACAGGCAGGATAAGAATCAGAATGATAAGTTGCTGGATAGCTAGGGAAACACACTAGACAATCTGGCAAAGAACTGAGGGAAATGGACCGGTACATATACTGAGGGGCTGATTAGCTGATGAGGAGCAGGTGAGTGCGGAGGTGGGGCAGGCCAGGTGAATGACATCAGCAAGTAATGCAGAGCAGGAGGGAGTGGCAGAGTCTGAAATGACATGAGAGTTAGTGTGGCAAAACAGGAGACAGACAAATGAAAAACTAAAGCCTGGCAGAAGTTGTGACAATATGTAACTGTATAACATGATCACATTACTTTGTAAGCATGATCTGTATGGTCACAGTCTTATGTTTCCATTATCCTCCTCAAAAGAAAAAAATATATATATAAAGGGGACCTCTATACATATATACACTGCTCGAAAAAATGAAAGGAACACTTTTTAATCAGAGTATAGCATCAAGTCAATTCAACTTCTGGGATATTGTTGGGGGGATTGTTAATCATTTTTGTTAATCATTGATTGTTAATCATTGTTAATCATTTTCATCTGTTTTGGTGTTAATGAAATTAACAACAGGTACACTAGAGGGGCAACAATGAGACGACCCCGAAACTACTGATTACCATTATGAGTTGCTACAAAGACATTTTGGCAAAATGGACTAGCCTGCCGTATAATTGTTTTGCTTTGATTTTGGGGATGTCTTTGAATTCAGCCCTCTGTAGGTTGATAATTTTCATTTCCATTAATGATGTGGCATCCTTTCATTCCTAACACATTACCCAGTCCCTTAATTTTTTTTCCCATTGAGATCTGATGTGTTTTCAAAGTGTTCCTTTAATTTTTTTGAGCAGCGTATAAGACATATAAGTGCTTCACACAACAAATGAACGAATTGGCTCAAATAAAGACAGGTATTTTTAATTCTCCCAAAATATATTGAGGCTGAACTTGCAGCTTGGGGGAAGAGGTAGAAAGCTAGCAGAATTTCGTGGTGCAGTTGTACAAAAATCCACTCGGTGACTGCAAGTCCAATATATAGCTCTGGTTTTGGTCTCTACCATCTCTTTCTGCTGCTAAATGCTCCACTATGTTCACCAGCTAATTTCTAACTGTGTCTGTCTGCTGTTAAGTGCTGAAAGTCAGTTTTTAGAGCTTTATCAAAAAAAACAGCTGCCTGCTGCAGCCATAAACTACTCAGTCAGAGGTGTCAAAAGTATTCACATTCATTACCCAAGTAGAAGTATAGATACTAGGGTTTAAAAAGACTTCTGTAGAAGTTAAAGTATCAACTCAAGCTTTTTACTGTAAATGTAATGTAAAGAAAAAAAAACCATCAAATGTTATAGGCCCCGTGCCACAGGGGCCTATAGTTCTCTACACAACCTCCCCCCAAAAAACATCACTTTTCTAATGGCCATAATGACTATAATGTTAATGTTAAAGCTCTATCAAAAAGGAAAATCTTAAGTCTGCTCTTAAAGGTGTTGACCATGTCTGCCTCCCGAACCCAGAATGGTAGTTTGTTCCACAGAAGAGGAGCTTGATAGCTGAAAGCTCTGGCTCCCAATCTACTTTTGGAAACTATAGGAACCACAAGGAACCCAGCATTCTGAGAGCGCAGTGTTCTAGAGGGGTAGTAAGGTACTATGAGCTCTTTTAGATATGATGGTGCCTGACCATGAAGAGCTTTGTATGTAAGGAGAAGAATTTTAAATTCTATTCTAGATTTAACAGGTAGCCAATGCAAGGAAGCCAAAATGGGAGAGATGTGATCTCTGATCTTGGTTCCTGTCAGAACACGTGCAGCAGCATTCTGAATTAGCTGCAAAGTCCTAAGAGACTTATTGGAGCAGCCTGATAGCAAAGAGTTACAATAGTCCAGCCTAGTCCCTTTTATGTGGACGTTAAAGGACAAATCCTGATCAAAAACAACTCCAAGATTCTTTACGGTGGAGCTGGAGGCCAGGGTGATCCCGTCTAAAGTAACTAAGTCTCTAGAAAGAGAGTTTCTGAGGTGTTTCGGTCCAATTACAAGAACTTCAGTTTTGTTTGAATTTAACATCAGAAAATTGTAGGTCATCCAACTTTTTATATCCTTAAGGCATGCTTGGAGTTTAGTTAACTGATTGGTTTCATCAGGCTTGATCGATAAATATAATTGGGTGTCGTCAGCATAACAATGAAAATTAATGGAGTGATTCCTAAAAATGTTCCCTAAAGCTTATTAAAATTATTATTAAAATTATTGAAGTTATTTGATGAAGGTCAATGGGACAAAAATAGTCTAAATACATATCAGGTTTTACAGCTGTTTCCAAACTTGCTGTATCAGAATGCAGATCAGTGCCTGTTGAGGGCAAGAGGTGATGGATTTTGTCTCTAATAGTTATAATTTTATCATTAAAGAAGCTCATGAAGTCATTACTACTTAGACCTAAAGGAATAGATAACTCAATAGAGCTGTGATTCTCTGTTAGCCTGGCTACAGTGCTGAAGAGAAACCTGGGGTTGTTCTTATTTTTCTCTATTAATGAAGAGTAATAGGCTGTTCTGGCATTACGCAGAGCCTTCCTGTATGTTTTAAGATTATCTTGCCAGACTAAGCGAGATTCTTCCAGTTTAGTGGCACGCCATTTGTGTTCAGATTTACGTGCCTCTTGCTTTAAGTTACAAGTCTGCTGCCTATACCATGGTGCTAACCTCTTTTGTTTAATTGTCTTCTTTTTCAGAGGTGCAATAGAGTCGAGAGTTGTTCATAATGAGCCTGTAGTACTATCAACAAGATGATCTATTTGTGAGGGGCTAAAGGAAGCAGACAAGTCCTCTGCTGCATTGAGACATGGCATTGAATTCAATACTGAAGGAATCGCTTCCTTAAAATTGGCTACAGCACTATCAGATAAACATCTGCTGTAGGAGTTTGTGCCAAAAGGCTTATAGTCCAGTAGTATGAACTCAAAGGTTATTAAAAAATGGTCAGATAGAAGAGGATTCTGTGGAAAGACTATTAGATGATCAATTTCAATGCCATATGAGAGAACAAGATCAAGAGTGTGGTTCAGACAATGAGTCGGTTTATTTACACTCTGACAGAGGCCGATTGAATCTAATAAAGAGATAAACACAGTACTAAGACTATCATTGTGGTTGTCCACATGAATATTAAAATCACCTACAATAATTACTTTATCTGTTTTAAGGATCAAGCCTGATGCTAATTCTGCAAATTCAGATAAAAATTCAGAGTAAGGACCAGGAGCTTGATATACTGTAACAAATAAAATTGGCTGCAATGTTTTCCAGGTTGGGTGAGTGAGGCTAAGAACAAGACTTTCAAATGAATTATAATTTAGTTATAATTTAGGATTTATTAATAGACTTGAGTCAAATATGGCTCCAACTCCACCACCTCGACCGGTACTTCGAGGAATATGAGTATTACAATGACGGGGAGGAGTGGATTCATTTAAGCTAACATATTCATCCTCCTGCAGCTAGGTTTCAGGGAGACAAAATAAATCAATTGTCAGGCTGGAACTCAAATTGTCAGGCTGGAACTCAAATCAGGAGATGGCAAACATGGTCCGCCGAACCCCCGGATGACAGGAAAGCAGCGAGGTGTGAGCCCAGTGGATCACCTATGGGCGCAGCTCAGTCGGGACAAACAATCGATTCTCAGGGCACCCACTAGGTGGCGGACTCTCACCATTTGCCTGCTTAACCTCATTTTCTATCTGCCAAGTCACCGCTCCAACCACACAGGTCCGTGGAAGAATTGGCTCTGGTTCTTTGGCAACAGGCTCGGGGTCGTAGAGACGTGACAGGGCATCGGGCTTGACGTTCTGGGACCCTGGCCTGTAAGAAATAGAGAAGGAGAAGCATTAAAAAAGAGCCCCCACCTTGCCTGGCGAGAATTCAGTCTCTTGGCTTTACGTATATATTCCAGGTTCTTATGGTCGGTCCAAACGATAAACGGGTGTTACGCCCCCTCATGCCAGTGCCTCCACTCTTCCAAGGCCAGCTTGACCGCCAACAGCTCCCGGTTGCCGACGTCATAGTTCTGCTCCACCCGGGACAGACACCCAAAATTAATTGTCCGTGTTTGTGTCAGCTGAGGGAGGCATTATAGAGATTAATGACCACAGGCAGGAATGATTTCCTAAGTCGCTCTGTGGTGCATTTAAGAGAGAGGAGTCTGCTGCTGAAGGAGCTCCTCTGCAGAGCCAGTGTGTGTCGTAGAGAGGGTGTGAAGCATTGTCCAATATGGAATGAAGCCTGGACAGCATCCTCCTCTCTGCCACGGTCGTCAGAGTGTCCAGCTCCTCCCCAACGACATCACCAGCTCTCCTGATCAGTTTATTTAGTCTGTTGGTGTCTGCAATCTTCAGCCCACTGCCCCAGCATGTGACAGCGAAGAAGATCGCACTGGCCAGACTCATAAAACATCCTTAGCATTGTCCGGCAGATGTTAAAGGACCTCAGCCTCCTTAAGGAAAAAGAGTCGGCTTTGGCCCTTTTTGTAGACAGCCTTGGTGTTTCTAGTCCAGTCCAATTTTTTATTCAAGTACACCCCAGGTACTTATACTCCTCAACAATATCCACAGAGGCCCCCTGGATGGAAACGGGGGTCACTGGTGTTTTCGCCCTCCTCAGATCCACTATTAGTTCCTTCGTCTTTGTCACATTGAGCTGCAGATGGTCCAAGTGACAAAGTTGCCCACAACAGTCTTGGCGCAGGGGTGCATCTTCCCGTCCTGTTCAGACCGCTGGGACAGAACCGCTCCAATCCCCTCGTTGGAGGCGTCCACCTCGACCACAAACTGCCGCCGGGGATCAGGCATCGTGAGAATGGGAGCCATGGTGAAGCGGGTCTTGAGGTGCTGAAAGGCCGCCTCCGCCTCCGGGGACCAGAGGAAGTGCTCCTTCATGGAGGTGAGTGCATGGAGCGGAGCTGCTATTGCGCTGAAGCTTCTAATAAACCGCCTATAAAAGTTAGCAAAACCGAGGAACTGCTGGACTTTTTTGTGTGGGCCATTTGTCCACAGCACTCACTTTAGATCCATCTGCACCCTTCCAGGAGCTACGGTGAAGCCCAGGAAGGAGATGGTGTCGGCTTGAAACTCACTCTTTTCTGCCTTCAAATAGAGCTTGTTTTCTAACGACCTGGGATACATGGTTTCTGTGAGTATCTAGATCTGGTGAGTAAATGAGAATGTCATCCAGGTAAACGTACACAAACTGGTCTAAAAAGTCCCGGAGCACATCAATGATCATAGCTTGGAATACAGCTGGGGCATTGGTGAGTCCGAAAGGCATGACTAAGTACTCATAGTGGCCGCCAGGAGTATTAAATCCTGTTTTCCATTCATCTCCCTCTCTGATCCTGATTAAATTATAAGCATTGCGTAAATCTAACTTGGTAAATACCTTAGCCTGTTGCAGTTGGTCGAAAACGGATGTCATGAGGGGCAGGGGGTAACGATTTTTAATGGTGATGGCATTTAGGGGGCTGTAATCGATACAGGGCCTAAGAGACCCGTCATTTTTCCCCACAAAAAAGAATCCGGCCCCAGCTGCTGACGAGGAAGGACGAATAAACCCCGCCCTCAACGATGACTCGATGTACTCTTTCATGAGATGGAGTACAACCTGCCTTTGGGAATGGGGGAGCCAGAAACCAGGTCTATGGCGCAGTCATAAGGCTGGTGTGGGGGAAGTGACATGGCCTTGGTTTTGCTAAAAACCTCTCTGATGTGGTGGTAGCAGGGGGGCACGGAGCTCAGGTCGGGGTTTTCAGAGTCTGTGGCAGAAGTGACAGAAAAGTGATTAATGGAAGTCGTGTTAATCCCCTGGACCGATACAGGTTTGCAGTGGGCCACGCAATCTGAGAGGGTGATTCAAATAAATATAAGTTCAGGAGTTCCCTATGCTCCTGGATCTGCAGTTCCAGTGGTTCTGTAGTGTGAGTGATCATGAATAGTTCTTTGCCGTTGAGAGCCCTGGCCTTGATGGGGCTGACCAGGGTTTCCAATTTTAACCCCAATGTCTCTACCAAACCCCAGTCAATTAAGCTCTCATCGGCCCCGGAATCTATGAGTGCCTCAATGTCAATAGTGGTGGCATGGTGCGTTACCTTAAATGGCGTCAGGCTGTGCGGAGCGAGGTCTGTGGCTGGGGGCTGACTCACCTCCCGGGGTTTTTTGGCCGGACAGGCGGCGACGAGGTGATTAGATTTGCCGCAGTAAAAGCAGCTGCCCTCCTGCTGGTGTCATCGTCGCTCCTCCGGTGTCAGCCGTGTCCTGCCAAGCTGCATGGGCTCCTCTTCCATAGCGGTGCAAGCGGAGAGTCACGAGCCCACTTGGCGGTGGCCAAAGTTCTGGCTCTCCCTGTCAGGTGGGAAATCATGAATGCTATTTTTGACCTGTCTGTGATGAAAGCATGCGGGAGCTGTTCAAAGTGTATCGAACAGTCAATAAGAAAAGCCCTGCATTGTCCTGGTTCCCTAGAGAAACGCTCTGGAGGGGCCAACTTGATTCCCATCCCGTCATGGGAGCGCCCTGGGTCGGACTCCGGCGCCACGGGTGGCCGGGCTGTCTGCCGCTGTCTGCTGTCCACCAGCTCCCTCACCTGGGACGAAAGCTGACTGACCCCATCGCCGTCTGGAACTCCTCCTGGAGGGAGATGCGGGCTTCCTGAGCGTATAACGTGGCCGCCCACTGGCCAGCTTCTGCTGAGTCCATACTGGCCAAAGTGTACTCTCAGGCCAGAACTCAAATCAGGACTCAGAAGCTCAGGTGTCAGTGAGCAGATTTTATTGGAGTCAAAAAACCTCTTGACAGAGTGATCCAAAACAAAAAGGCTGTGAAAACTAACCTAAATGAGTCTCCCAGAAGGGAGAACTAGGCCAAACTAAAGTTAACAAAAAACACTCCTAAGGAGGAAAATCAAAAGGCTACAAACTTTATTAACTGAAACCACTACTAGAAAAAACGGTAAAGAAACAAAAACTCTCCTGAAAGGTGGAGGCTTTTCAATACTATATACACTATAATCAAGAACTGAAAATCTCTCCAAGGGAGGCTGACAATAAATCGACTAAACTAAGAACTATGGAACCAAAAGCTAGACTAAGAAAGTTACAACAGAAAATCACTCTTTCGAGGCAGGAAAAAACTTATGAAAATACACACTGTGGCTTTGAACAAGACTTTGGAGCTGGCTTGGGTGATCAGACATAAGACGAAACACTTTGGCACAGGCCAAAGGGAGACGCAAACTATAAAACACATGAGGGTAATGGGGAACAGGTGGACACAATCAGGAATCATGGATGACAATCAGACAGGTGGGAAACACACCAGGAGAAGGGGCAAGTTATCTGAAACGAGAGGAGGGGAACATTTCAAAATAAAACAGGAAACCACAAGACAACATTGACACAAGACAACTTAAACATAACCAGCTTTCTTAGTCACAACATCAATATCATAATCAGATATTAATTCATTGACTAAAACAGCTTTAGAAGACAAGGACCTGATATTCAAGAGTCCACATTTAATTCTCTTATTTTGGACTGTTGAAGATGTTGATTTAATTTTAAGTTTTTATGATGAACTCCTCTTCTGTTTGTTTTATCTTTAAATAACGTAGGTGGACGGGGGACAGACACAGTCTCTATACTAAAGGACTGGGTGGGCAGCTGCTCTAATGGAGGCGCAGAGAAGCGTGTAAGACTGCAGCTCTGCTTCCTGGTCTCAACTCTGGGTTGATTAATAAACTTGGCCATATTTCTAGATATGAGAGCTGCTCCATCCAAAGTGGGATGGATGCCGTCTATCCTAATCAGACCAGGTTTTTCCCATAAATTATCTATGAAGCCAACATCGTTTGCTGGACACCACCTCGACAGCCAGCGGTGAAATGACGACATGCGGCCATACATATCATCACTGGTCACATTGGGCAGGGGTCCAGAGAAAACTACAGAGCCCGAAATCATTTTGGCGTATGCACACACCGATGAAACATTAATTTTAGTGACCTCCGATTGGCGTAACCGGGTGTCATTACCGCCGATGTGAATAACAATCTTACTGTATTTACGTTTATCTTTAGCCAGCAGTTTCAAATTAGACTCGATGTCGCCCGCTCTGGCCCCCGGGATGCATTTAACTATGGCCCCCGGTGTCGCTAACTTCACATTTTGTAAAATGGAGCTGCCAATGACCAGAGTTGGCCTCTCAGCAGGTGTGTCACTGAGTGGGGAATATCTGTTTGAAACGTGGAGCGGTTGGTGGTGTACCGTGGGCTTCAGTTTGGGGCTATGCCTCTTTCGGACAGTCACCCAGCCTCCCGGCTGCTCGGGAACTGCCGGGGGACGGCTAGCTGAAGCTACCTTCAGTGGTACCGCACCGGCTACAGGGGACATGCTAACTATAGCAGCTACTGACTGTTGGGTGGTGCGGTACCGTGCCTCTAAATCACTGACCCTCGCCTCCAAAGCTACAAATGAACTACATCGGATTGTGGTTACTAAAGTTAAGAGACCTGTTCGTGCACAAACAGAACAAGTCTAAGGATGGTGTAGAGATATGTAGATAATCACTGATGTGAAAAATATATGAAAATCTGCTCTGCTGTTTAGGTGAGCAGAGCAGAGAGCACCGTGGCAGTAACACTGATAACCGGAAGTGACAGAATACGCTTACTGTAAAGCACGTTGCAGTGAGTCGAACGTACAGTAAGTCTTTCATTAAGGCTTTTCATTAAAAGCTCAAGCCAAGACAACCTTAATGACATTGCTGGGGTTTCTTTCTCAGACTCTGAAAGGCTCCCCATAGAGCCATAGAAGAGCTTTCAGTACCTCTAATGACAACTGGAAAGTTGGAAAGAAAACTGAGATGACAGCATTAAAGTTCCCATTTAATCTTCAACAACTTAACATCTTCAGTGATGCTGCACTAGAAGTAACCTCAGTATCTAATCAATAACCATTTCTGCTTTTCAGTCAGTATGGGTGACATGTAGTCAAAGTATTTCAACATTGGTTTCACTAGCATGGACCACACCTACCATTAAAAACCGTTGTGCCAGGTTACAGGGCTCTACGTCTGACTCACATGTTTAAATGATCAAACTTCTTTCGCTTATTTATTTTAAAACAAAACGAACAAGAAAAACGCTCTCAAACTAAACATGAGGTCAAAGACTGTCGGTCCTATCTAGTTTGTATCCACCTCTAGGTTCAGACAAAAGGACCTCTTCAGACACACCTCTTCCTCCTTCCACAGCTGACAGAAATCTGAGTTAATCAGAACAGCTAAATACATAAACAATTAATAAATCCAAATGACTTTTCTCATACTTAAACCACAACTTGGATGTCCCATACTAAATAAATCTAAATTCTAAAATAGTTAAACACAAAAAAATGGCTTCAACAACACCATCAACAAGATACATTTAAATGATTATTTGACAAAATGGAAGATTGTGAGTGAAGTGTGAACTCTTGTACTTCTTTGGTCTGTTGCTGCGGTGTGGGGAAGCTTTGGTGGGGGCGGGCACGATGGACCCTCCAAAAGCTTCCAGTTACTTGAGATGAGATGGAGTGGATCTGAGGTCTTGAGATCTGAATGAATGCAGCAGTGATCAGGGGTGCTATTGCAGGAGGAGGAGGTGACTGAAAGAGTGACTGGAGTAGTAGACAGGAGACGTGCTGGACGAGAAGAGTACATGCACATGAGTGGCAATTATCTGGACTCGAAGGAGTGTCTCGAAAGGATTCAGTGTAGGCTAGACTTTGAAGAGAGGTCGAATGTAAGCTGACAGTTATGATGATGACACTTTAAGTACTATGATGTCAGAAACAGTGAATTCAAATGACTGAGAAAACCAAATACATGAATGAATAAGACTGTGTTTAAGCATACAGTAAAACTACAGCAAAGACTTCGAGCTGCTCTTGAATGAAGACATTATCTAGGAAGTGAAGTTAACTGAGGAACGTTCAGTGGATTGATCAGAGGCTGGGTCCTGGGCTTTGGTTAGAAGTGTAGAGAAGAAGGGGGCATTGCATTAAGACCTCAAGTTCAAGCTAAGCAAAAAGGATAGGAGGCAAGAAGGACACATATTTAGCATGTTACAAGAGCAAGGCCCTAGAGGGCTGGAAGTTGCTACTAGATGTCACTTGATGCTGCTTCAAGCGACTGCTGCGGTCGCTTGAAGAGCATGACTATGGCTCCTGGCATCTCGGTGCCAGGAACCCCTACTGGAGCCAGCTGCTGTGGTCGCTGAAGTTGATGGCTGTTGGCACTGAGATCTCGTGCCAGGAGTCCCGTTAGAATTAACTGCTGCGACTGCTTGAAGTGAGCAATGAGGGGCGCTGGCATCCAGGAGCCCTGCTGGAGCCACCTGCTGTGGTTGCTTTGAGTGGTTGAGTGGAGTTGCCCAGTGTAGTTGGGCTGCTGTTGCTGTTAGTGAGAATGCAGAGGAGGGCCCTGGATATTCTGTGATGGTTAAGAATGGGTCATGACTTCCAATTTAAAACGATTGCTAAGCCGTTAGCGACCTAAGTAGCACATTCTGTTCAGCTATTTCTGAACAAAGCAGTTTAGCATGGTACAGGGCTGAGAGATGGGTTAGCTGCTCAGGTTGCCTGATAATCAAGCCTATTATGTTTGCTGCTGCAGAGGAAATGAGGTTCCTGTTTATGAAGTTCAGTGACAACGAGATACGGACTGCTAAGGCTTTAACAAGCTACGAGTCAGTGAAATTAGTATGAAGAAACCAGTGCGCTTTCAACTGTTTGGGTAGGGGGGCCTCTCTGGAGCGAGGTGACAACTCATGCTTACTACACCGCCAACACAAAATGGCAGCCGGTGTTGTCAGAGTTGTCCCCAGAGGCAATGGAGACGAAGAACTGAAGCAATGGTTGAATGTCTCGTCTCTCATTCTGAAGACAGAGGTGAGCTATAAGACCATGGAAGAGACTGTGTGGAGGCTTGCTGGATTCACTTGCTTCTTGGATGGCTTTTTGATTACAGGGAGAGGTGCCTCATGCACAGAAGCCTCTGAGAAGTTTTCAGCTTCTGTTGCTGGATCTGCTGATGTGGGTCGATAGAAACTTTGAACGTGGTCATGCTGATTTCATCCGAATAATTCTTTGTAAGATGGAACTAATGAGACCAATGCTGTAGGTGTTGTAAATATTTTTTTTCTCTGACAATAGATGAATAATAATAATAGGTTACAATAACAAATGCTTTTATTTTGAAATAGAAATGTGTTGTGTTGTCTTCTGTTAGTGTAACGTTTAGACGTTAAGTTGCTAAAAAGGAATCTATTGGTTGCTAGGTAACAGATCTGAATTTTACCCCCTCGTTTCTTTTATGTCGCCGTTGTCATTTTTTTCTTCTTCTTTGTAACAGTGTTTTACGTGTTTAAAATAGTAAATATAATCGGTTTGAATGAGAAGCATCACTTTGGTTTTGTCAGAATTGTAAACACATTTAAAATTCATGAGAGACTGATTTGTGTCAGATGCCAAATTTCCTTCCTGTCATATGTCAACATTCAGGCTGGGAAGTTAATTAACATTAACCTTCTGACAGGAACAGGGGAGGTAATGCTGGTTAATGCTTATTTTGTGGCTAGACAAGCATGATCCCCAGTGCCCTTAATGATGATGCACAGATGTAAACTCTCAGCCATATGGAAATGGATGTGATGGCAAATGCACAATCAGTGATGCCGACTGTGGTGAAAATCTCATCTCACAACCCAACAAAAAAAGTATTGCTCTGTGGTCTCACTTAATCTTTATTCAGCTGTCTGTGCATGAATTGATATAATTTCAAATGATCCTTTAATTTTGACCACATGCAATATGTCTGCTCTAATGTGAGAAGTTAAGACCATCTGGCCCATGAAGAGTCATCAGTTAATTTCTACTAGATCTTGTAAGAATTAACCATGAATCTCTAAAAGATTGGAGCAGATGAGCCTCTCTGACCACCTACCCATTTCTTCTGCTTCCCCATGAATCTGACCAGTATGTAGCCCTCAGTTAGTAGTATAGTATGACATTAGCATACATATTAGTATTATATATTATAGTATTACTAGTACAAGTATAAGTACAGACAGACACCTACAGGACCAGGCCATCCTATGGAGGCACTACAGGGCAAATGGTTTTTTCAGCAGTATAATACACAACAGAGCATAGAGTCACAGTACAGTAAGGGGGGGCTAGAAGTCCAACAATCGTAGTCGCTGGTAGAGATGTCACAAACATAAGCCCCACTGTCATTGACTACAAACGGGCTACATACATTCAAATTTGAGATCTATTCTACGAGGAGGGCAGTCTACTGTTTGTACATTTGAGATTTTGATGCAGGAAATAAAACTTTTCATCTTATTAAAAAATCTCAAATATTAACATCTATAATATTAACTATGATGTTATAAGTAGTTCCAAGTGTTTTTATTTAGCTGGCATTATATTCAGCTGCCATAAAAAAATAGCCCCACTCGCTCCCTCATCTGACAGCAGCCCATACTCAACTGACTTCCAGAGCTCTTACCAGTACTGTCAGGTGATCGACTGGAGCGCAACAGTATTATATTCTCAACTCACAGTCAGCATCACTCCTTCAGCTGTACAGTAATGCCACTTGAGGTAATATTATTGTAATATAAGAATAATAAAATTATAATACGATTATAACTCCATAATTATTGATGTCAGATTATGCTAACGCATAATGCTGCAAATGCTCCTCTCACATTGTTTAGGCCATATTAGCCTAGCCTCTAAAGTTTATTTACAACATATAATGCTGCAGTTAAAATTACATTAATTACGTTACGCTACTCTTACATTGTTTTTAACCTATGAACTATATTAGCCTTAGCTACACAAAAACAAGTGTTTTAAATAAAGGATCTATCATCTTGGTTATTGCTGTATTTGGCTTCTTACATCTGACTGGTCAGTAAGAGGATCCGCGTGAATGATGAATGATGAATCGCAATTTATACACCGCTAGTCACTGGTGTCCAACCTCCACAGGATACGAACCAATAGCAGCAATAACATCTAAAATTACAATACAAATTAATTATAAATTAAAGTAGTGGCAAAATGTTACCATAGAAATAATAAAGAAGAGCAAAATAAAGTGCATAGTGACCAGGCATGTTGACTGTAACATCTTTGCCATCATGACTACCGTCATCAGTGGCATAGTCATTATAGACTTCTTAGTTGTCATCATCATCATCATCATCATTGTACAGTTCACCTTGTAAATTAAATCCTATTCATTTTCAGAGTTATAAAGTTATTCACATCATGCACTGATATAAACGTATGTGTATGACACTGACATGTATGACATGTGGTCAAACTATAAGCAGCCCTGTGCACATCAGGGTTATCCACACGTGGTCAAATGATTCGCCGATACGGCAATAACACAGGAGTCCTTGTTTCCAGCATCATGCAGCTTAAAATATGGAAGCAGATGCAGATCTGCAGATAGGGTGACAAAATCTCTTGCTCGCGAAGTGCCTGGAGGCTGCATATTTTGCCCTTGTTGTCGCTCACAATCCTTTGATGGGCTCAAGCCAGAGAGAGAGTAGGATTGAAGAGGAAGTGCATGGCGGAGCGTGGTTAATTTCCATCCACCTCGCGGAATGACACAACAACCAGGGGGAAGAAAGAGAACTCATGCAGTTAAGTTTGATGCAGCAACAGTGGAGAACATGAATATTTAACAGCCTGCTTTACAGAAAGAAGACACACATTTGGTGCATGTAACTCAATTAAATTGGAGGGAGGAGACGGAGGTGGTCTATCCACTTTAAGGTCAATTTTCAGTCACCCTCCTGTCCTTCTATCATATTGTACTCTCTCTCTACTGTGATGAAACACTGTAAACTGCAAAGATCTAATCTAATATGGTTAATTAACGGTGCGGGTAGCTCTTGTGTTTATATTACATTCTATTATTAGAACAGTATTAACTAAGCAAGGGAAGAAAGTCTTTGGTCACTGTAAAAAAAAACACCCTTTACATAACAATTGCTTTGCTAAGTCAAATATGTGCAGACTACGAATTAAACTGCAAAAACTTATTTCATCAATTTGGTTATCTAATTTTGACAGGCTTGTTGACTTAATTCAAGTAGATGACAGTTGCCTTGTCTTAAAGGATGAGTGTGTAGGATTTAGTGGCAGTGTAGTCTCCTCACCATCTTCTCCCCTTAAATGACATTGGCTGCAAAACACACATTGTATGAGAGCTTTGAGTGCTCATGCTGTATGTCAGTGTGTGAGGAAGCATTAACTTCCATATTGTTTGCTGAGCCATTTTTGTTAAGATGGCCATTCACACACAATTTTCTTAGTTTTCTTTCTTTATTTTTAGTTACAATATCAGATGAGAAAGACAGAATTGTATTCAACATTGAAGTGATAAAATGTAGTCAAAACCATGACCTTTTTGAGTCCTTTGTGTAGGCCACCTTGGGGTGATGCTTAAAGAGGACGCAGGCCTCAACAGTAACCCATACCTGTGGTGTATGAGTAGGCAGGTACTTAGATTTGATTGGATATTGAATCTGTGAAGAAATCTCAGCTAGATGTACATATAATATAATTGGTCAATTTTGAATGTATAGTATGTTTGTTTATATATTGAAGAATCAAACAAGACTTTGTTGGTTCAAGCAAATGAAGAAAATGATGTATATTTATCGTTAACCTTTCTCTCATAGTATATATGTGAAGGGAATGGAAAGTAAGTGCTGGTTTTTATTTCTTTATTTTTTGGTTTTGTTTCCTGTGTGATGAACAGTCTTCAATCTATTTTGAAAACTCAAAAATTTGGCGCAAACCTTAGCTCTTCTTTTTCTTCTTCTTCTACATGACTGTTGGGTAGTAACTAAATGCAGCTTTATGACTCTGGGATCAGTTACCAAATCTGTTCTTCATGACTGAAGAGGTTTGGGGGCTCATAGACAATAAGCAGTGACAATTCAATTTCATCATTTCAGGTTCTTCTCACAAACAATATGAAAGCTAAACACATTACACCTCTCAGAAACCTGAGAATTGGTATAATATGTGAATATCAGTTTGTTGACAAATCTAATTGTAATACTGAACTCGGTCAATGGTCTGACAATTAATCACTGTTTTAATAGGCCTGGAGGTCTTTCTTTCTAAAGTCTACACAAATGTCTTTAGTTTTAGTGACATTCAGTCAGTTTTAGCAGTTATCACACCACTGAACAAAATTTAGCCATTGGGCCAAGAGTAGAATAACTCCTAACAGATTCAAAAGGATGGAAAATTCTGCAGTCGTCAGTGTACAGCATCCATGCTTTTTTAAAAGGCTTAATAACTGCAGTTTTCAGTGCCTTCAGGATAACTCCTGATAGGAGGAAACTGTTTCAGTTTATTTTCAATATCTGCTCAGCGACAGATATTGAAAGTTTTTTCCAAAAGCCTGTGGGCAGAGCATTGAGGCAGCGCAGTGATGACATCAGGCATGCACTGTTTCCTCAAGAGTTTTGTAGTCAGAGACTTTAAACTGTGCGATATCCATCAAATTATCAGAGCAGGGATGACACCATGTGATCATTTGACTTGGAAGTATTAATGGTTTGTCTAATCTTTGAATTTTATCATTAAAAATGAAGCAAACAGTGCACAGTGCATTTATCATTGGAAAGACACCCCCACCCTTTCACACATCACTTCTTAAAGAAGTAGAGAAAAACAATCTAAGTGTCAGAAATCCTCATCCAACTTTTTCTAGTTCTATGTAATCATTATGTCAATGTACAGTATGTGTATACTGCATAATGTTCAGAAAGAGAATTTTACCTTTTGACATTTTGACACGTCTACTTTTACTTCAATAACGTGTTAAACACAGACACAATGACGTTTTTATATATGAATGAGAGGCAATAGATAATTATGGATTCACAGCTAAGAATCTTTTATTAATTGTAGCAGATGAAACATGTTTTCAAACATAACACAGTTAAATTTTTTGCCCTCAGAGGTTAGGATTTGTTAGAAAGAAACCATTAAGCCATTTAGATTAGATAGCAGAGAAAAATGTTCTGTAGCTTTGTCCCTCTGTTTACTCATGGTGATTATGTAATGTGAGCACTTGAACTTAGTATATCTTTGTCCTTTTCCACTATGCACAGTGTGTCAGGATTTCCCTCACAACACAATCTTACAGCTTCCATTAGATTGTAAACCCAGGGATCTATTTTCAGATTTACAGTGGAAAAATCAACAGAATGAAATATATGTCCAGTTCTGATTGTTGATGACAACAAATATTTACAATATAAAGCTGGGGACATTATTTCCTGTGTTTTGATAGACTGAGAATGATTTTAAAATGAAGGGCACTCCGGGTGCGATGGGGCCTAGAGGGTAAAACTCTGAAGCAGGCACCACAGAACAGAGATCACTCATATTTCACAGGGATAAAGTTTTACATGCAAAGAGTTAGGAGCTCATTATATATAAAAGATGAGGTTGCAGCTTGCACCCAACTGAAAACCCTTTGCCTCACTCTCCCCTTACAAGCCTGTAGGAGAACCTATAATAACTGCAAAACCAGGAAACCATAACCAGGAAGTAAACCCAGAAGCTAAAAACTTTTGTGCCAGGTAAGTAATTCTCACTGGACTGAATGGACCTGGACTGGGTGCCATCTTTGGGTCTGACATTTGATAATAATACAGCATTTATTTATTTTATGGACTCTAAAGGCACAGTGGTGCAACATGACAGACTCTGTGATAAAGTCGAGTCAAGTTTTATTGATGTGGCCCAAATTCAAAAATCACAATTTGTTGCTGGGTGCGTTACAATCCGCACAGCATACACAAAACAACACCTTCTGTCTCTTCCATTTGGAAAAATGGAAGGACCCGAGCCATACAGCCAAACAACCTCACAATGGAGACCTGGAAGAGACAGATAAAGGGAGATAGTGTTTCACACACCTGCCACTCTCTATTTTTTTCTATGACATTGTGTGGGAAATACAGAAGTCCTCCATTGTTTGAGCTGAATTAAAAACAATAATGGAAGATGTAGCACAGGCTGTATTTCAGTCTTCAGCCTTGCTGAGAGTGGCAGCCTCTTTAGTATCACTTCTTCAGTGAAACAGCAGACAGCCATGTGGAGAAACAGTCCTGTACAGTAATACAATGTGAGCTGACATATATGAAGCTCAGGAACGTCCAGATAAAAATGTGTCAAAGGAAATAATGCGACAGTGTGAAAGAGCTGAATCTGCAGATCCCCTCCGCTTAATGGACCTTTATAGAGAGATTCAGCTCTCTGTTTAGCTGTCCGCCCACAACTTTACTCCTTTAGTTCACTCTCATAGTGACATTTTTAACTGATTTCAGTAGCTGTTAAACATAGTGGAGCATTTAGCAGCTAAAGAGATAGTTGAAAATGTGACGTGATGAATGTGACGTGAAAATGTGCAGCCTTGTGGCAAACTCTTGTCTGACTGTGTAACTTTTTCTAACAATTTTTAACTGTTGAAACTGAAACTGAAACTCACCAAATGTTTCAAAATAACGTTTCCTCTCCAGTTACTGTGATAGTCATTGAAAGTGAATGTCCTCCAAGATCCTGTCACTGTAGGGACAGTATTAAGTCTTATGAGAGACACTGCCTTTTACAGTTTTTTTCAGTCGCTAACAAGCGTTTGTCCAACCAGTTGGCCATGGCCATACCATTCACACATTTCATGTCGTTTTCACACAATATGCAGTCAGTGAACACATTTTCTTAACAGATAAGCTATACCTCCCAACAAAATTATGGATTGTTTTTGTATTATTTACGAATGTTAACACACAACATCCCATAATAGCAAAAACAATATTCCAAACCTTAGATACAGTATAAAAACCTCTGCTTCTGCAATGATATTAGTTCAAAAACAATATATCTCAGCTGATAATACAGTTTTTTTCAATCGCTAATAAGCGCTTACCCATACCTCAGATACTTTTTCCTCAACCCCATAGAGGAGTTCTTTTCTGCATGGAGGTGGAAGGTTTATGACCATCAGCCACATGACCGGATGTCCCTCCTTGAAGCCATGGATGCTGGCTGCAGGGACATCACAGTTGATGATTGCCAAGGGTGGATCCGACATACCAAGCGGTTTTATCCCAGGTGCATCGCCTTGGATAATATCAGATGCGATGTTGATGAAAACGTGTGGCCTAACCCTGCAGATGGCAGAGATTACATACAGTAATTTTGTGCTTCTTTTAGTCCCCCCCTTTTTATCTGGGCTTTTTGCTGTTGTTTTTTTGTTCAGAATGCTCTTGTGTGTTTCATGGATATTTTGTTCACTGTAAACAATACTATAAAACTCTTTCTGTTCCATCATAATGTAAACAGTATTTCTACTGTACCTCCTGTAGAAAACAGTAAAGAAAAAAAAAATGATTTGGTTTTTACTGGGATGCTTTTGAATGTGAACATTACATGTGGACATACAGTTCCCAACCAAGAAATTTAGTGTAAAAATGGTGGATTGCATGTTTTGCATGCAAATATCTGTAAAACTGAAACATAAAAGTCTATGCAGTTTTTGTAATGTCAACAATAGCCACTATTTTGATTGACTGCATGTACCTTGTGAAGTGAAAACAAGTGTTATTCTTTGACAGAATAATTTCATTTTGAGTCAGATTTCCAGTGTTTTGGTAAAGTTAGTGTGTGCAGAGAAAGATGTGCTGTATTTTGAAATGAAGAGTTAGTATATATTTAACAAAATGTGTTTTTGAGAAGAAAATTATCCATTTGGCCAATTGTGTTTTGTAGGTGTGAGTCTGTGTTAAGAGTTTAGAAAAAGTATCAGAAGTATGGGTAAGCGCTTGTTAGCGATTAAAAAAAACTGTAAACTTGAGACACAGTACAGCTGTATCTTTGTGTTTAGGAAATCAGGCATCATTCTGATCCTTACTATGGTCAGTGGATAGAGCTTCTCACTCCCTCGACACAAAGATATAACGCCACATAGAAGCCTCTACACCAGAGAACGTCAACTGACATCTACATGCGGCCCACCAGAGCTTTCCATCTGGCCCCCAGAATGTTACTGGTTTCAGGAATAGCCTAGTGAAGAGGACAAAGTATGTTTCTACATTTTTGTGAAATGAAACAAACGCCCTCAGAAAAGTAGCTTGTGCCAAAGCCCGCCTCCAATCAAAAATGACGATAAACGCGTTGCTCTCTTATTGTTTCACGTCTGTCAGAATTGTCCTTTCTTGGGCTTCATTTCCCCACACAATAACGCACTATTGCAGTGTCTCGATAACAGCACATCAAATTAAAGTAGCCTGTGATCCAACAAATAAATACGAAGTGAAACCAAGAAAATCACCAGACTGAAATGCTCACGTTTGGTTAATGAGAGAAGTGACATTTCCCCTCCGACACTATCCTTTTAACATCAGGCTTGACAGCTGTTATGCCTGCCTTATGCGCCTGCAGTCCTAGTTCATTTTTCACAGCTTCACAGGTGTATGTTGATCCGAACATGGTGAGCACATACGTGGCCAATGTCTTCAGTGTGTCATACTTTTGGGGACAAGCCACCCAAAAGGCGCTCAAGCTTTCAGCACCAAGGAGAGCAGCCTTCACGTCAGCATCAGTTCACTGTGAGCAGCATCACCTTCCCACGTTAGCGGTTGACAGCCTCGTAAATATGAAGCCTAAAATATTGCTTTCGCCCCTAGTGGCTCGCTACCGTACAGGTAATATGAGTCTGTTAACACTGACAAAGGCTAAAAAATAACATACATTTCAAAGGCAAACTGATATATGAAATAATCTATATATAATAATATAATATATATATTACTTAGGATACAATATTAATTTAATTTTACGAGAGCATCTGGCCCTGATGGTGTCTGCCGAGAAAAATTCTGGCCCTTGGACAAATGTAGTTGATGACCCAGTCAGATAACAATGTCAGACCACCAAAGGATTAACACATTTCCTTGTTTGTAAATTAATGACCATTTATGGACATAGAGTAGTGTCCGCTATTCAGCCGAGTCTGCTCCTCTTGTCAAGGCCGCCACCTTCCATCCAAGGAATATGAGCATTCTAGAAATTGAGATGATGAAGTACTTGAAAAAGCTCCATAAATTCAGCTTCTATGAAATGAAATGCCTCCATCAATCAGAAAGATTTAGTGTGGAGTAAGGGTCCCCAGTTTTCACCGCTGTTCTCAGTACTACCAAAGTCATGTGTAAACACCATTCTTCAGACTCATCAAAGAGTTATCTTTCCACAAGAGCCAGTGTTTGACTTCAACTCATAAATCAACAGGAAATGCCTTGCAGGATTGATTGTCCATTTATTATTCACCTTTTATAGCAAAAGAATCAATGATCAGAGAGCTGGAAGAGGAGCCACATGGTTCACTGCCCTCTAGTGTCACATGACTTTGATATTTGGGAGGATGAATAAAATATTAATTTTGCAACAGATCAACAAAACATCTATATATAATAAATTAAATATTCTATTATTAGTCATTGGTTATCTCACCACTGCTTGCACAAAAAAGAATAATTACTGTGGAGGTATATTTAAGCCATTTCAACATCAATGAACATTTTATGCATCTTAATTTCACTTCCCCAGATGACCTGGGATAGCAGAATTGTGTGCCTCATAACAGCAACAACTAACCATTTATCCGTGGTTACATACACATGACTTAATAATAATTATTGTGTTATTAAATCATCTTAGAGAAATTCATTTTGCACCATGCACATAGGTCATGCACTATAGATTTAGCTGCAGACTATTTAAATTAAAAAAAAAAATCTGTGATTTTCTGTGAATATGTCAAATTTACATATATAGAAAAAATGGTGCAGTTATTCTATCAAATCAAATCAGATTTTATTTGTATAGCCCAAAGTCACAAAGTACATTTGCCTCGGAGGGCTTTACAATCTGTACAGGGAGTGACACCCTCTGTCCTTAGACCCTCGGTTCTATTCTATGTTGTTGGAACTGCTGCACTTTCAGTACTTTCAGTTCAACCAGTTTGAAAAAGCTACAGGCGTTTTTGAAGGTAATGAAGCAATATCCAAAGCACAGTCTTCCAATCCTTTCCCAGAATTGTGTTTTATCACTGTGCAGATGAGTAACACATCTCTGCTTTTCTCAGGGTCATCTCTTTTGGAATATTACCGCTGGGTGTTGAAGATTATCCATACAGCAATCTCCTGCTTATAATAAGTTGCCACTTCTTCTTTCTCATTTTCATTACAGCTCCACACATTCCATTCAAAATATCTTTAAATACATGAATGCATAATTATCTGTCAGTAAGCTTCTTATCAATAACAAAACCATGGGCTCTCTTTAGAATTGCTGAGAGGAATCTTCACTTTCTATCTATATTTTGTTATGTTTTCTACTCTTCTCTTCTCTTCTCTTGGTTGATAGACATATCAACAACTTTCTCACAAACTAAAATGTCAATGATAAATGTCAAATTTTGGTGTCACCTCAAAAAAAGAAGATTAATTTTTATAACAATAACAGATACCCAAAAAATGGGTAGCCAGAAAACGTAATCCAGGTTTTTCCTATCATGGTTTAAGAGGTTTATGAGCTTTAATGAAATGCATATTGGCTGATAAACCACGTACTCCTGTCCTGACTTCTTCACTAAAATATCAGCAGCAAAATCTGTTAATCAACATGTTGTAAAATGGAACATATTCCCCAAATCATTCTCCACTAAATAAATAATTGTAATTACATTAATTGTACTACACTATCTCTTACACCAACCTGCATCTTTCATGTAACAATAATAGTAAGCAGCAGGTGCAACCACAATCTCACGATAACAAAAAAACTCATACTATTTAACTATCATATCACAGCATGGTAATGGCTGGTACTAGGGGTGTAACGGTACACACAAGTCACGGTTCGGTACGTACCTCGGTATGGGGGTCACGGTTCGGTGCAGGTTCGGTACAATGGGAAAAAAAAAAAAATCACATATAAAAGACTAGCTTTTTATTTATTTTGAACAGACACCAATAGACTGCAAAAACAAAAACCATCTCCTGTTATAAAAGTAAAAAATAAATAGAATAAAACATAAAACAAATGTATTAGGAGGGTTCTCATTCTGTTAATACAGAGGAAAAGATAGACTGAGGTAGTCAGGTAGCACTTCTTTGCACGGGATGGGACACTGTAGCGTGGCTCAAGCACCTTTAATAAACGGCTTCAAGTGTTAATGAATACTTGATACAGCATATGGGCGCATAGATGTTGATATATATACGCCAATTGCTTCTGTGATGTTTTTGGCCCTGTCAGTGTTAATGTCAAGAGGTGGCTTAAAAGCAGCAGGGATAAGTTGTTGCACCAAAGACGTTTTTTTCCTCGCACCAGTGACAGATATGTTGGGATGATGCCGTCTTATGTGTGTTAGCATGTTTGAGGTGTTGCCAGCAACATACCGCACCTCCGTGAAGTGAAACATCGCTGGCAGAAAGTCTTTGTCCCGTCCACCACTCGCGTGCCATCACCATTATATTGTACTGGGAAGTCCTTTTTTGTAACTACTACTTCTTCTGTAATGACCGTTTCATTCATACACATTCACACACTGATGGCACAGCCTTCAGCCACAGCTGCCCCAAAATGAAAAAGTAATTTCTCCATTGAGGGATTAATAAGTAAATCTTCTTCACATCACAATCCTTATTGTGTGCAGTCTCACTTCAGTGCTTTTGGTCAAGTGTTTTTTTTTTTACACAAAAAGGATCTCATGCTTTAATATAAGGTTTATCTCTGTGTCCTTTCCATAATGTCAGACATTCAACAACAATTTGGGCCTGTCAGCGCCAAAAATAAGCACTTTTAATAGATGTACATTGATGGTGTGCAATTGCCCATTAGGATTTCATTTCAGCCAGTTTCTCGGCTAGCTGTAGCCCTCCCCCGGGAGGAGATATTAGATCTACAGATAAACACAATGTATTTTGGTGAACACTGAATATAAACAGAAACTTTGTTTACAACAGAGCTCTGTTTAGCTACAACACTACACTTTTGTTGCACTGTGTGTCTCTCTGCAGCCTGACGGCTTGATTCTATTCTGATCTGTCAACTGAAAGCTGAGGTGGAGAAAAGTTGTATGTGGTGGAACACCAGACTGTCCTTCTGAGTTTGCATTTTCTCGTGCAACCACGCACTCATGAGAGCGTTGCTACTCCCCAACACTGATCACTAAAATGTTTTATTTGAAAAACCAACCCAATAAATACACACTTTTAATCAAAACTTAAGACATGTACAGCATGTGACATAGGAAGTCTACAGACCTGTAGCCCGTGTACTTTGTTCCAATTCAGAAAATATTCTGATAAAATTGTTGCAAGAGTGTCCAAAACTTGTAAACAAATGCAGAGCAAGCTGTTCTTTCATTGGGCAGAGAATGACGAAGGAAGACTCAAGGTAAAGGGACAGTTTATAAAATGAAAAGAGTACCGTCTAAACCTGTTCTCTATGGAAAGTGTCATAAGATAACTTATGTTATGATTTGGTGCTACATGGACACAATTAAATTGAATTCACCTCAAAACACTTCCCTTCTTTATTACGGAGCACCAGCAGTGCGTACTGTCCATTGTTGTTTTGTTTGTGTACCTGTGTTCAAATCAAATCAAATCAGATTTTATTTGTATAGCCCAAAGTCACAAAATACATTTCCCTTGGAGGGCTTTACAATCTGTACAGGGAGTGACACCCTCTGTCCTTAGACCCTCGGTTCAAGTGAGGAAAAACTTGCCCACAAAAAACCCTTTTAACAGGGAAAAAAGGTGGAAGAAACCTCAGGAAGAGCCACAGAGGAGGGATCCCTCTCCCAGGACGGACAGACGTGCAATAGATGTCACGTGTACAGAACAAATCAACACAAACATATTGTACAATTACAATGAATGATAAAATGACAATGAATCACAATGAATGATAAAATGATTACAGTAGCAGATATGGTAGCAATAATGACAGTAATAATATATGTAGTGGACGTTGCGCAGGATCACAGCAGCAGCCACGATCCACGAGAACCTGCTGGACGAGAGAGCACAGAAACTCCGGGGAAGTTTGGTTAGTAACATGCATTAATGAGACATGAGCTTTATCAAAAAGGAAAGTCTTAAGTCTACTCTTAAAAGTGTTGACCGTGTCTGCCTCCCGAACCCGGAATGGTAGTCCACAGAAGAGGAGCCTGATAGCTGAAAGCTCTGGCTCCCAATCTACTTTTGGAAACTATAGGAACCACAAGGAACCCAGCATCCTGAGAGCGCAGTGTTCTAGAGGGGTAGTAAGGTACTATGAGCTCTTTTAGATATGATGGTGCCTGACCATGAAGAGCTTTGTAAGTAAGGAGAAGAATTTTAAATTCTATATTTAACAGGTAGCCAGTGCAAGGAAGTCAGAATGGGAGAGATGTGATCTCTGATCTTGGTTCCTGTCAGAACACGTGCAGCAGCATTCTGAATTAGCTGCAAAGTCCCAAGAGACTTATTGGAGCAGCCTGATAACAAAGAGTTACAATAGTCCAGCCTAGAGGTAACAAATGCGTGGACTAGTTTTTCTGCATCCACTTGAGATACAATGCATCTGATTTTGGCGGTTACGTAAGTGGAAGAATGCAGTCCTCAAAATTTGTTTTATGTGGACATTAAAGGACAAATCCTGATCAAAAACGACTCCAAGAAGGGACACGTGACATCTATTGCACGTCTGTCCGTCCTGGGAGAGGGATCCCTCCTCTGTGGCTCTTCCTGAGGTTTCTTCCACCTTTTTTCCCTGTTAAAAGGGTTTTTTGTGGGCAAGTTTTTCCTCACTCGAACCGAGGGTCTAAGGACAGAGGGTGTCACTCCCTGTACAGATTGTAAAGCCCTCAGAGGCAAAATGTGTTTTGAGAATTTGGGCTATACAAATAAAATTTGATAATCACAGCAGGTGGATAGTGTAATTTGTATGTTCCATGTGTTTCAAAAAGTGTCCCATAATGCCTTCCTGATGCCTTGTGTGCCGGTTGTTCCACTCTGAAACCCAAATTCATTTTCAAAGTCAAATTATTTTTAAAATATTAGTATTCTTTATATTTTTGCCTTGCACGTTGAATATACTGTGTGTGCACTGGTCTGTGGACGCAGAGTGCCCCTGGTAGTGATATAGCCATGTCACATGTATCTGTCAGACCTGGACTTAAGGAGGACTCAGATGCAGATCAAAGGCCAACTTTATTTAGAAAACTTCTACCTCCAACACAGAGTGACACATAGAACAGGCTATGGAAATTACAGTAGAGTCTATGATAAATAAAGATAAGTTTTCAGGAGAATAAACTCTACAAAACAAAACCACTCGAAGAGGGAAAAAGAGGGGTGGGGAAACATAGAACAACATTAAAGCAAAGAGGAAAAAGTCAACAGAAAATCACTCCACTAAAGGGAGGACAAAAGCTAAGTTGACTATAAAACTGAACAGAAAACAATGACCACAAACGAAATGAAATTTACAAACCAAAAATCACTCACGTGGAGGCAAAAGACACACGTTACATGGGGAAGCAAGGTAGAACAAGGACTGTGGAAAAAACTGGCTGGGGTGAACGAACGGAACGAAACACTCTGGCACAAGACAAAGGAGACGCAGACTATAAGACACATGAGGGCAATAGGAAACAGGTGGACACAATCAGGAATCAGGGAAGACAAGCCGACTGGTGACACATGAGGAAGGGCAAGTGACCTGAAATGAGAGGAGAGTTAATTTTCAAAATAAAACAGGAAATGACAAGACAAGACAAAAACCCAGCTTGACCTCACCGCGTGACAGTATCTTTCTAATAATTGGCAGTAGCTCTCTGCGTGACCTCTGTCTCATTAGTCTTGGCTCTGATCTTCTTCGCTGCACTTTGACCTCCAGCATCCAAAAACCCATGACTGTCTCCTCCATGTTCATCTGAAGCTTCCACCTGCACCTACCTACACTGTATGGAATAAAATCATACAAAAAAAGAAAAAAAACATTAATTAAGCTAATTATCTCAGGGCCACTGGGGTATTAACAATGGCCCTATAAATTACTTTTGCAGTCATGGGTGAGGGTTTAATTCTTTTCTGGATTTTACATGGAGCCAGCAGAGAAGGTAAAATATGTGGAATATGATCTTTTATTCTGGTTTCTGTCAGTACATGTGCTGCAGCATTCTGGATCAACTCCTTTGTGCCATCTTCTTTAAGGCCTTACACATAAATGAAGACCAATGACCAGTTTTTTTTTAACAAATGAGGATCTCTGTATCTTTAGAGGGTAAAAACAACAACACTAGCTTCCAAATCAATACGACTCCTGAGATGATTCAGTGGTGGCAGTCACTTCTCTCCTGCCTGTATAAGCTACTCTGATTCAGCCACAGCTGGTGTTAACAGCACACTTAGAAAGTGTTTTTTTGTTTGTTTTTTTTCTCACATTCAATCTCCTGCCAGACAAAGGAGATCCTCATTTCTCAGATCATGATTATTTCCTTCTCCTTGTTTCCAATTCTGTCTCTTCCGCTTCAGATCAAGATTATGATGGGTCCTCGCTTACAGTGTTGCTAATCAGGAGTCAGGCCGTTCTGCTTGGAGGCACAGATGTCACATGCAGCCACTTATCAAACGTCAGTCGACTTTCAGTGGAGCACTTTTCTATTTCATGTTTGTCTCTTATGGACCAACTATCCATATTATTAGCGTGGTTATTTTGCTGTGGCTCCATCTGCCATAAAATCAGTGCTTATCACGGCTGGCCATTAGATCATTGATCAGTGCTCAGTGGCTTCAACAGAATGAATTTCAGAATGAAAGTAAATAAAAAGGTTACATTTCTGCACAGGCTTGGTTACGCAAGTGTTCAGTGGTTCACACGCAAGCAGTGAAAGGGACTGGATTTGGCCGGTATCCTGCCATTATCAGCATCATGAACATGCCAGCAATATGAACAGTGCCATTAGTGGGACCGCACATTTTCGTTTTCTGTTCTGATGATTTCAGATATTTGTTCTTTTTAACTTTAACTTTAACTATGTTTTAAAGTAAATAATGCACAAATAATAAAAGCAATGCGCAGGTTTAAAATGTAAATGTTCATTTGTGCCTATTGACCTGACTGTGAGTAATTTGGACAAGAGAGGATTAAACAAAGGCAGTTTTTATGTCATGTAATTAAGACTTGAACACAAATATCAGACTATTCACTAAATTGAGCTACATCATATTGTTTGTTATGAACATTAATTTAGTTTTTGGGAGGAGCAGTGAAACAAGCTGGAAACACCTTAAAACTAAAAACAAACTAACTAAATAACAAACTCATTTTACATATCCATCAATCACTTCCCTTTATGCTTCATTTTAGCTGAGCTAATTTGCCACTAACTGCATGCCATTTTGTGCTGAGCAGCCAGCATGCAGTGGGATTATAAGAGCTTTCTGGCTTAAAACAGGTCCTGGAGATGCTGGAAAATGTTCTGCAGCTGAGCTGAGGAGAACTGCAGCACTGGGTGATAATTCTCTGTGGGTTTGTCATTACAAGCGACCCCTTTAACTTTTATCTTTTATCATTTGTACGTCATTAATATAAACATACTGATTACTGCAGCTTAAATCTTTGCTTTAGTTAACCATACTAAGCACATGGATCTTTATGCTGGGAACCAGGGTATTTGTGCTTATACACCATCTTGCCTGCCTCTGCACTGTATATACGGTACTGATACGCCTTGAATTGCATATTATTGTGGTGAATTGATACGGTAATGCGACTAAGATAGACAAAATTGCTCCATCTACAGCACCATAACAAGCTGTCCCAAACTATGTGAATAAACCACAAAACTGAGCAGCCCATGCTTTTGTCTATCTGAGCCAGTATAATCATTTGACAGACGCTGACGTGCAGCATGAAATTGCTAACCAGTTCCAGCGATTCAGGTAGCAGCTATGGATGATTACAGATATTGTCTTTATTTCCATTTTACCACTGACAACAACTACTCTGAATGCAAATGTTTCCTGTGTAAGGTCACTCTAACGATAGCTGTGGCATAACTGAGAGTGATGGGTATATTTACAGACTGCAGCATTCATTCAGCTTATAAGAGCATTCCAATGGGATGCACTATTATTTAAGCAATAGATGAGAATGACTGCTGGTAGTCATTTATTTTCTCCCATGTGTTAGGATTGCAAGTATTGTGACTTGCTTGGTTTTCAAGAATAATTACAGAAGATGAGTTTTTCAGCTTCACCACCAAAGGCAGGGAATGTCCTTGTGCATCACAGCTGCTGTTGTTGGAAACTTTTCTCCAACCTGCTTTGTAAATATAACTTTGCTGATTCGATGAAGAGAGAGAGGTGTGAGGTTTTTGTGTCCTCTGTGTCACCCCGCTGAGAAATCAGATCTCCTACCTTTTTGTCTTCATGAATGCTTGATGAAATTAGCCTCTGACAGGAGGGCAGAATATAACTGGAGAATAGACTCAGGTTGAAATGTCGAATGAGATCACGCTGAATGTGTGATGCATGAGGGTAAGGTTACAGCAAGGACAAGGACAGAGCTGAGGGAGGAAAGACTGGCTCACAACAATGTCTGATAGTGTGTCTCGCTAAGAAACACTAGAGTAATGACTTTTTTTATATTTAAGGTTAATCTTAAAAAAAAAAAAAATGTGAATCCATGAAGGAGCCTGCATGATGTCTGACACAGATCTGACACAGATGAATATACTGTTCCTATAAATAGACCAAACACAGTTTAGAATACTGAATGTCACACATTTTTGAGAGACAAACTCAATGAATGAAGTGAATAACAACTGTAAATGCTCCATTAATATCATTATCAGAAGAAGACACCATCACCTAATATGAATTGCTAATGTGAAACCAGCAGAGCTGCTGTTTCTACAGGCAGCAGCGTGTAATGTGTTTGCATATGTGATTATATTTATCCAGCTTTAATACAAAATGATTCAGTTACTGACTGATCCCAGAAATGAAAAATGGAATCATCCTGTAAATAAAGCCGCTCGAGTCCATTCATTAGTGTTCATACTCACACTGTTGTTGCTGTGGTACATCAGAGAGCTGTTAAGACTTCACGTGATTCACACTTTTACTGCACCGCCTCAGAAATGATATGATTACAGGCCAAAAGTGGCCCCTCGTGGCCACTCAAGTGTCAGTGTGTTCTCGCTGTGGGTGGACGGGCTTAAAGAGAGAAAAGGGCTTGTTTGGAGGAGGTCTTTCACAAAAAGTGGATGCCTGATAATGCATCTAACTTGCAGACGGCAAAATGAGCCAGAGAGCTGTACCACGGGTGTAAAAGCCTTAGTTGAGCACAAAAGCACAAAAAACTCAAAAACTCAACCAATTATAGAACAAACACAGCCAAACTATGAAACACCATCTGGTTCATGAAATACCACCTGCATTAGCAGCTGACCTCTTATAGCATCTCCATGGAGCTTATGGCTGATGAATATTTTGTACATGCTGTGATGGAAACATACAACATTAACCCAAATATTGTTGTTAATGGCTGGAATGCATATATGAGGCCTTAAAGAAAGTCTGTGGAGTGAGACTTGTTATTGGCTGTCACAGTCTGTATCATCATCTTACTGTGGTACTTGCAGGTGTGGAGACATGATTTGACTGCTGTGTGTTTCATGTATGTTGAGGGTTGCACAAATCTAAGAGCAGTGCTCTTGGCAATCTGAAACAGCTGAGCAGTGATACATCCATCTCATCAAAACGCTCAGTACGATCTCTGAAAACACGATCTCCGTGTGAGGACTGGATGAGTACGTAAGAGCAGCATGTAAGCTGTTCAGAAGGTGAATGCATCATCAAAGTTTTTACAATGGACCAATTGTATATCTTAATAATAATCCAATAATTATAACTCTAAAACATATAATAAATGAAATGTGATTATACTTTAAATATATTTAGCAGGTTGTGTGAACTGAAAACACGTCTGTTCTGCACTGCTGGAGAAATCTGGCACTTCCACATGGTGGACATGGTGAAGAGGACCTGTGACGTCTGTAGTTATAAAAAACTAATTTTAAGGTAACGAAAACATAACAAATCTTATTTTCTTGCTTTTCCCACTAATGAAAACATAGTTATGCACATTCAACTTCTGACATATTTGGTAAATAGAGCCCTGTAAGTTTTACACATGGGCCTTTAAATTTAAAACAATTTGTGGACTGTGGCAACTGGATCTTTTTTTATCTTGCTCACAGGGCTCTGGCCCACTCAACCTTCCCTTACTGAAGCAAAGAGCAAAATTAAGAAAACATTGGTGAAGCCCAGAAATCAGTGCATACTAACAAAATAAGAACAAATTGATAGAAAAAAAAACAAAGAGAAATTTGTTCATATATAAGTTCCTGCCTGAGGCAGAATATCGGCCTGATAGTGACCACACTGATGCAAGACAAAGTATCTATTTAAGCAAGCTGGAAAAAAAATCTGTTGTACATGATGCATGATTCAACTTGCCAAGTATAGCCAAAGAGACAGTTGTAATATTTATGAGAATGTGTGCTAAATCCATACAACTGCAGTCTGGGGGGGCACTCCTGTGTGCATACACGATTCTAATGGAAAGCTCTTCAGCTAAATCTGTGTCTTCAAAGCTGACTTTAAACACAGAGCTCTTATAGAAATGATCCAGTGAGTTTGTTATATTTAGTACAAACAACTCTGATAAACTGCTGACATGCTTAATCAAATGCTCTGAATGTGCAGACGAGGTTTTCCTGAAGGGAAGATGTCATTTCCTAAATACTTATATTTAAGTTATTTGCTACAAAGCTCCGTGTTCAGTCAAATCACACACACACACACACACACACACACACACACACACACACACACACACACACACACACACACACACACACACACACACACACAGCATGTTAAAATTCTATGTAGAAAGTTTTGCCATGATTTAACTTCTTCTTAAGTAAAGTAACCGCTACTGTAGCTTTTATATAATAATATACCAGGTGCACATTTGGACAGTGCAGTTACCCATGGGCGGGCTACGGGGGACCATAGAAAGAGCGGGTCCTCCAACAGTGTGTTGGATGAAAAACAGATTCTTGTGAGTGATTCAGATTGCCACCTCAGAAATAAGAAGAGAGTTGAAATGATAAATAGTATTCATTAGAGGAGCCTTTTTAAATTAACCACTCAAAACTCAAACTCTTTTACAACACATTCGGCCATTCACACACACATTTACACACTGATGGCAGAGGCTGCCATGTTCAGCGTCAACTGTTCATCGGGAGATGATCCTGAAGCCTGGACTGGTCTATGCTTCATGATGCCCAAGGTCTGCCTGGCACCGTTCCTTTCCAGTCCTCTGTCGTCTTCTTAGTCATTTTGTCACTCAGCAGATGCTCAGTCATTGCTGCGCAAAAATGTTTACTCAATCAGATACATTTTACTGCATTATGTATTTATACCAGTATATTATTCCCACATTGGCCTTCAAGTGTGCTAGTTTTTTGCGAGTGTGACAAATTTCCGATGTTCCAGGCCAGGTTAAGCAGAATTTCTGCTGCATTATTGAAGAGGACATTTTCTAAATCCAGTCCTTGTAACATGTACCTGAGGGGAGATTAATGGGCAGGTACTGCTGGAGGAGAAATGTTTTCATGGGTTTCATGGGTTTCATTTTTTTTTTTTTGAGAGCAATTTGTCAGCAACAGCAGGTAATATTTCAGATGACATTGCATTAAACAAAACATGGATAAAATGACATTCTACTCTAAATATGATGCCTGCATGCATTTGACCATTTTTGCTTGTGTGTCTGTGCATGTGCACCCTCAGCAAGCTGTGAAGAAGAAATACATCTATCTAAATTGCATTTGACAAATAAGCAAAACATTTAAATTACAGAAACAGACCATTTATGCAAGCTCAACCAGTTTAAAAGGCAGCTGCTCTGATGTGACTGGACCATAAAGGTACACCAAGATAGTCACATAGCCAGTAATTTCCCAGCTGAGACAGTGCTTCATAAAGTCACATTCCTCGGGAGCTATAACTGCTGAGGAGGACTAAATGATTGACTTTCAACTGTTATAAGAAACTGTTGGTTGGTGGAAGTGTTCTGATTATCCACATTGCTAATATTATAATGAAATTAAGCTTGGTATAGACACATGAAGAAGAATATAATCATGACTGCTGTCATTAAGAAATATGTGTATGCTTCAAAACACAAATTATGTTTCATGTTTTAACAGAACTTGCAGTGATAACACAGTCCAATGGAAGCTTGTGGAATAATACGATAAGATCAGATCAGACCTGTGGTAGAGCTCCTTCTTACATGGTGGGAGGAGCAGTCTGTTGCTGAAGGAGCTGTTTAAGGCCTCCACAGTCTGATGCAGGAGGTGAGAGGAGTTGTTCATGATGGATGTCAATGCCACCACCTTCTCATTTAAGACAGTCTGAGGCAAATGGAAAACTGTCCTGTGGTCTGATGAGTCCACATTTAAAATTCTGTTTGGAAATCATGGACATCGGATCTAACATCCTCCTCTCCCCGCTTCCTCTATGGAGTCCAGGGGGCAGTCCAGGACAGAGCTGGACCTCTTGACCAGCTTGTTGAGTCTTTTCCTGTCCTTCTCTGTGCTTCCCCCTCCCCATCAGACGACTGCATAGAATAATGCAGACACCACCACAGTGTCATAGAAGGTTTTTAACAGAATTCTGCACACTCCAAAGGACCTCAGTCTCCTCAGTAAGTGAAGATGACTTTGGCCTCAATGTACAGGATCTGTGTTGTCTGGCCAGTCCAGTTTATCGAGCTGTACACCCTGGTATTGTTATGCTCCAATCACCATCTCGATATCCAATCATTTTGTTACAATGCAATTACAATGCTACACAACAATTGCTACATCTCAGTAGACACATGTACATCCAGACAGAGTTTGCTTGCTATAATTGTTATACCCAAGGAGAGCGATACTGTGAATCAGCTTGTCATCAGTGGCTTTACAAATGAAGCTGTTAGGAAAAAAACTGTTAGAATAAAAAAAAAAAAAACTACACTCAAAAAAATATTTATGCCACTTATTTCAATTGAATTTCCATCCATTTGAATTACACAGTTTTAAGATAAATTAGTTATCAAACTTAATGTGACGTAATAAGATTTATGTAATAGTACTAATAAACTCAAAATGACTGCATTCATCTTTGCTGTTTAGTTTGGGCAAACAAATTGGCTTTATTAATTATTAATATGGAATACATAAACCTGGTTACTACTACACTACTGTGTAGTGGAAGCATGTTGAGTTTATTAGTACTATTACATAAACCTTTTTACTTGCTTCACAGTGATCATCTACTGATGCTTGTATGATGAGATAATGAGGAGGAAGAAGTTCAGTCAACTGCTCTCTGTCTCTGTGATCCTGCAAAAGTATTTTGTATAGAGCCTATAATCATCCACATGTTCAGACACAATTTGTTGTTACTTCATTGTTGCACTTCAAAAAAAAAAAAAAAAATCCATGGAGTTCTGGAGGTTGACCTACAGGTTAAGGTTGGCTTTAATTGGATTTGTTCCAGGTGTATTTCCCTTGTTTGATTTATTATGTCTTTAAAAATTGAATAAAAAATTACTTTATATCATATTCAACCAATACATGACATCTTGCATCAACATAAAAAAAAATACCAAAATATTAAATCTTGTATCTGTTGATCTGAAGACATTCCTCCTGCTATCCTGGGAGCTGGTGGCGAACAGTTTAATAGAGATCGGATGAAGTCGATATGATTTGGCAAGAGGAGCAGTAACCGGAGCAGTCACAGTTGGTCACAAGCATAGGCTGCCTGTCTATTGAAGTGACACCGGATACAGGACAGGACAGCTTTTGTGCAGGCCTGGGTTGATGCTGCTACAGCTCACTTGAAGAGGATTGACAGCAGGACAGAAACTCTCTCCTGGCGTGTCCCGTCTCACTTCAGCAGATGAACACAACCTGATAGGGTTCAGAAAACACTTTGGGGGGGTGCCTGATATCAGCCAGCCAGCCGCTCAGTCGACAGCAAGCGAGCTGAGATCCCGTTGACATGAGGCTTCCATATTTTCCTGGGGTGCATACACAGCGCTTCATGCATAACACACATACACCTGCATGTCTGTGTATGGATAGTTCTGGGGCTCAGAAACGGCTAGGCATTATCACCATCAAAAACATCTTCAGACATAAGTATTAACTAAAACAAATGATCACACAGTAAAGCCCACATTTGTGCCAAGTTGAATTTAGACTTAGGAAATAAGGGTAATTTTCTGAAGGTCAGGAGTGGGTGACTGCTACAACCTGTCAGACAAAGCTCAAGTGACCAACACAGTAGCCTTGCTCACTTGTCCACTTGTACCAATAATATTATCAGTGGCAAAGTGAATTACACAAACTGTCTACGTCAGGTCAGGACTGGAGGCCAGTGGCTGAAGCTAGTGGAGCCAGGGAAACAGAAGGCTGGTGAGACTAAGCAAATGGAGATTGCCGTGGCACGAGAACTGGTTTTGGCTGGACCACTGACTAGGAATCAGGAACAGATGGAGCAGGTATTAGCCGGATTGCCGACTGAAGAACCATGACCTGATGTTGGCCGGACTGCCGACTGTGAAAGAGGAACAGGTGTCGGCTTGGCTACTGGCTAGAACAAAGAGCAGGTGTCAACAGAGAAAGTGGAAAACCAAGACGTAATGACGGCCAGACCAACTGTGAAAAAAGAACAGGTGTCGCTGGACCTGAAGAACTAGAAGCAGGTGTCAGACAAGAAGTTGACTGGGACCCCCCGACATAAAAACAGACTTCATGTAAGTGGGCACTAGTAGGCTGGGCCTGAAAACTGGAATGTGCTGAGGAAGTCCATGGCACACACAGGTATAAAGCTCCTCAGCCAAGACTCTTGTGTACAAGACAAACTGTGGCTCCATGATAGTTGTTCCTGAAGTTCATGAAAAGAATCTTCATGTGCTGGGTTCATATCTGGCTGGATCACACTCTCACAGTTTAGTAAGTCACCCAAATGCAGACACTGGACAGGCAGGTAGAGTCAAACAAGTTTGTTGTTGAAAATACCTGCAAGAAGAGAGAAATGTGGCAGGCTGACATGAGGCAGAGGGAATCCAAGAGATGGGAGCTGGCTGATGGGCTTGGTGAATGATGAGATGGGCAGGCAGGCAGATAATCCTGAGGCAGGGAGGCAAACAAACTGACAGGGCTGGTATAAAAGTTAACTCGTTTCTGAACACGATGTGTAGCACAAAAACAAACTGTGTGCAAGGAGAGCCACGCAGCCAGAGTGTGGAAGGAAGACCACACACACACACAAACAGACACAAATACAGAAACACACACACACACACACATACACAGACACAGACACAGACACAGATACAGACACACAGACACAGATACAGATACAGACACACAGACACAGATACATAGACACACATACACAGATACACAGACACATAGACACAGCCAGAGACACACAGACAAAGATACATAGACACAGACACAGATACAGACACACAGACACAGATACATAGACACAGACACAGAGACAGACACACAGAGACACAGATACAGACACACAGACACAGATACATAGACACAGACACAGAGACAGACACACAGACACAGATACACAGACACACAGACACAGACAGAGACACACAGACACAGATATATAGACACAGACACACAGACACAGATACATAGACACAGACACAGACATAGACACACAGACATAGACACACAGATAAATAGACATAGACACAGATACACAGACACAGATACATAGACACACACACAGACACAGACACAGACAGGGGTAAACAGGAGACTTGGTGCAAGAGGGAAACAAGGAAAAAACACTGATGGACACTGTGGACAATGTGCATTCAGTGTCTCAGCCATTCTTCCGTTTAAGATGTGGTTACACATATTTACACTCTTGTTTGTGAGGAGCAGTCTTTTCACCAGCAATTAGATTAATTAAACAATTATGAGCCTAAGTGAAAAGCAAACCCTCAGGTGCTCTCCAAGACTCACTGTCAGTTACCACATGGTTTGTAAAGTGATCTGTCTGCTTTTGTCCTGGCAGCTGTACTCCTACAGTTTATGGTTTATTTTCCCAAATGGTAATGGTAAATGGACTGTACTGATATAACACCTTTCTAGTCTTCAGACCACTCAAAGCACTTTTACACTACAAATCTCATTCACCCATTCACACACATTCATACACTGATGGCACAGCCTTCAGGAGCAATTTGGGGTTCAGTATCTTGGCCAAGGACATTTCGACATGCAGACTGGAGGAGCTGGGGATCAAACCGATGATCATCTGATTGGCGGATGACCGACTCTACCTCTTCCTTGAGCCACAGTCATGTGCACAGATGTGCATGTAATGATGATCCAGGATGACCTTTTATCCCTCCTCTGCAACGGAATGCTCATAAATGGAAGAAGAAAGAGTGACATTTCACTCTTGCAATCATTTGTGTAACATTTAACGTTTGAGTCAAATTATAGCTCCCATATGTGATCATTAACCTTGAGAGCAGCAATGCAATGACTCTTTGCATTAAGTTTGTTTGTCTTTATGTTGCTAATGCACATATCTATTTTTCCTGTCTCAGGTTCCCACGAAATACATGCTCATCATAGTCTAGATCTGGCCCTGCGTGACAGGCACAGGCTCACTTTACGGTAAGCGTATTCTGTCACTTCCGGTTATCAGTGTTACTGCCACGGTGCTCTCTGCTCTGCTCACCTAAACAGATTTTCTCACATCAGCGATTATCTACATATCTCTACACTATCCTTAGACTTGTTCTGTTTGTGCACGAACAGGTCTCTTAACTTTAGTAACCACAATCCGATAGTTTTACATGTTTCTGTTAGTCACACTAACTAGCCTAGCTATAGCAATGGCTTCTCTCTCTCTGCTCTCTCCTCTCCTGCTCTCTCCTCTCCTCCTCTCTCCTCTCCTGTTCTCTCCTCTCCTCCTCTCCTGCTCTCTCCTGCCCGGTGTGCCACATGTTTAGCTACTCCTCGTCCTCCTTTAGCGATAACGGTACTTGTAATAAATGTAGTTTATTTGTAGCTTTGGAGGCGAGGCTCAGTGATTTAGAGGCAGGGTACCGCACCACCGAACAGTCAGTAGCTGCTATAGTTAGCAAGTCCCCTGTAGCCGGTGCAGTACCACTGAAGGTAGCTTCAGCTAGCCGTCCCCGGCAGTTCGAGCAGCCGGGAGGCTGGGTGACTGTCCGAAGGAGGCTTAGCCCCAAACTGAAGCCCACGGTACACCACCAACCGCTCCACGTTTCAAACAGATATTCCCCACTCAGCGACACACCCGCTGAGAGGCCAACTCTGGTCATTGGCAGCTCCATTTTACGAAACGTGAAGTTAGCGACACCGGGGGCCATAGTTAAATGCATCCCGGGGCCATAGTTAAATGCATCCCGGGGGCCAGAGCGGCGACATCGAGTCTAATTTGAAACTGCTGGCTAAAGATAAACGTAAATACAGTAAGATTGTTATTCACGCCAGCGTAATGACACCCGGTTACGCCAATCGGAGGTCACTAATGTGCATGGTCATTATTGTTTCATCGGTGTGTGCATACGCCAAAACGATGTCGGACTCCGTAGTTTTCTCTGGACCCCTGCCCAATGTGACCAGTGATGACATGTATAGCCGCATGTCGTCATTCCACCGCTGGCTGTCGAGGTGGTGTCCAGCAAACGATGTGGGCTTCATAGATAATTGGACACCTTTCTGGGGAAAACCTGGTCTGATTAGGAGAGACGGCATCCATCCCACTTTGGATGGAGCAGCTCTCATATCTAGAAATATGGCCAAGTTTATTAATCAACCCAGAGTTGAGACCAGGAAGCAGAGCTGCAGTCTTACACGCTTCTCTGCCTCCATTAGAGCAGCTGCCCACCAAGTCCTTTAGTATAGAGACTGTCTGTCCCCAGTCCACCTACATTATTTAAAGATAAAACAAACAGAAGAGGAGTTCATCATAAAAACTTAATAAAAATTAAATCAACATCTCCAACAGTCCAAAATAAGAGAATTAAATGTAGACTCCTGAATATCAGGTCCTTGTCCTCTAAAGCTGTTTTAGTCAATGAATTAATATCTGATTATGATATTGATTTGTTTTGTCTCACTGAAACCTGGCTGCAGGAGGATGAATATGTTAGCAAATGAATCCACTCCTCCCAGTCATTGTAATACTCATATTCCTCAAGTACCGGTCGAGGTGGTGGAGTTGGAGCCATATTTGACTCAAGTCTATTAATAAATCCTAAACCTAAACTAAATTATAATTCATTTGAAAGTCTTGTTCTTAGCCACACTCACCCAACCCAGAAAGCATTACAGCCAATTTTATTTGTTACAGTATATCGTGCTCCAGGTCCTTAATCTGAATTTTTATCTGAATTTGCAGAATTTGCATCAGGCTTGATCCTTAAAACAGATAAAGTAATGATTGTAGGTGATTTTAATATTCATGTGGACAACTACAATGATAGTCTTAGTACTGCGTTTATCTCTATTAGATTCAATCGGCTTCTGTCAGAGTGTAAATAAACCATTGTCTGAACCACACTCTTGATCTTGTTCTCTCATATGGCATTGAAATTGATCATCTAATAGTCTTTCCACAGAATCCTCTTCTGTCTGACCATTTTTAATAACCTTTGAGTTCATATTACTGGACTATAAGCCTTTTGGCAAAACTCCTACAGCAGATGTCTGATATCTGATAGTGCTGTAGCCAAATTTAAGGAAATGATTCCTTCAGTATTGAATTCAATGCCATGTCTCAATGTAGCAGAGGACTTGTCTGCTTCCTTTAGCCCCTCACAAATAGATCATCTTGTTGATAATACTACAGGCTGATTACAAACAACTCTAGACTCTATTGCACCTCTGAAAAAGAAGATAATTAAACAAAGGAGGTTAGCACCATGGTATAGCCAGCAGACTCGTAAAGCAAGAGGCACGTAAATCTGAACACAAATGGCGTGCCACTAAACTGGAAGAATCTCGTTTAGTCTGGCAAGATAATCTTAAAACATACAGGAAGGCTCTCCGTAATGCCAGAACAGCCTATTACTCTTCACTAATAGAGGAAAATAAGAACAATCCCAGGTTTCTCTTCAGCACTGTAGCCAGGCTAACAGAGAGCCACAGCTCTATTGAGCCATCTATTCCTTTAGGTCTAACTAGTAATGACTTCATGAGATTCTTTAATGATAAAATTATAACTATTAGAGACAAAATTCATCACCTCTTGCCCTCAACAGGCACTGATCTGCATTCTGATACAGCAAGTTTGGAAACAGCTGTAAAACCTGATATATATTTAGACTCTCTCTCTCCCATCGACCTTCATCAAATAACTTCAATAATTCCTTCATCTAAGCTGTCAACCTGTCTCTTAGACCCCATCCCAACCAGGCTGCTCAAGGATGTTTTACCTCTAGTTAGCCCTTCTTTATTGGATATGATTAATCTGTCTTTATTATCGGGATATGTACCACAGTCCTTTAAAGTAGCTGTAATTAAACCTCTTCTTAAAAGCCAACTCTAGATCCGGAGGCTTTAGCCAATTACAGACCAATATCAAACCTTCCCTTTCTCTCTAAGATACCTGAGAAAGCTGTAGCCAATCAGCTGTGTGACTTTCTCCATAAGAACAGTTTATTTGAGGATTTTCAGTCAGGATTTAGAGTGCATCATAGCACAGAGACCGCATTAGTCAAAGTTAATGGCATACTAATGGCATCAGACAAAGGACTCATCTCTGTACTTCCTGTCTTCTGTCTGCGTCCTGTTCTTCTATTCAGTTTATATATGCTTCCTCTAGGGAACATTATTAGGAATCACTCCATTAATTTTCATTGTTATGCTGACGACACCCAATTATATTTATCGATCAAGCCTGATGAAACCATCAGTTAACTAAACTCCAAGCATGCCTTAAGGATATAAAAAGTTGGATGACTTACAATTTTGTGATGTTAAATTCAGACAAAACTGAAGTTTTTGTAATTGGACCCAAACACCTCAGAAACTCTCTTTCTAGAGACTTAGTTACTTTAGACGGGATCACCCTGGCCTCCAGCTCCACTGTAAAGAATCTTGGCGTTGATTTTGATCAGGATTTGTCCTTTAACGTCCACATAAAACAAATTTCGAGGACTGCAATCTTCCACTTACGTAACATCGCCAAAATCAGATGCATTGTATCTCAAGTGGATGCAGAAAAACTAGTCCACGCATTTGTTACTTCTAGGCTGGACTATTGTAACTCTTTGTTATCAGGCTGCTCCAATAAGTCTCTTAGGACTTTAATTAATTTGCACTGGCTACCTGTTAAATCTAGAATAGAATTTAAAATTCTTCTCCTTATATACAAAGCGTCAGGCACCATCATATCTAAATCAGAATCAGAATCAGAATCAGAAGTACTTTATTAATCCCCGCAGGGAAATTGTTTTTGTTACAGCAGCTCCCAAACGGTAAGTGAGATGGTAAGAAAACAATAGTAAGAAAACAAAACTTTAACAATATACACCTATACAATATCCTATTTTAGCACTATATACACACTATGTACACATGTTTAAATACCAGTTAAATAGAACCAGTAACAGTAAAATAAAAACCAAGTAACGGTGAGATGTGCAGTATGTAAATCTAAACCTTATAAAGAATTTAGTCTTTGAAATAAATAACAGTTAAGTAGAACCAGTAACAGTAGATTAAAAACCAAGTAACAGTGAACTATGCAATATGTAAATCTAAAACCTTTTATTAAGAATTTAGGGAGGAGTTGTATAGACTGATGCTCACAGGTAGGAAAGACTTCTTGTGTCTCTCTGTGGAGCATCTTGGTACCCGCAGTCTCTGGCTGAAGGTGCTCCTGAGTCTGTCCAGCACCCCTTGAAGTGGGTGGGAGTCATTGTCCAAGATAGCCTGCACCTTAGACAGCATCCTCCTTTCCAACACCACAGACAGCAAGTCTATTTGCACCCCACAACATCACTGGCCTTACGGACAAGTCTGTTCAACCTGTTGGCTTCACCTACCTTCAAACCACTGCCCCAGCACACAATGGCAAAGAAGGTAGCGCTGGCCACCACCGACTTGTAGAACATCCTCAGCATCGTCCCACAGATGTTAATAGATCTCAGCCTCCTCAGGAAATAGAGGCGGCTCTGACCCTTTCTGTAGAAAGCTTCAGTGTTCTTATTCCAGTCCAGTTTGTTGCTTAAGTACACTCCTAAGTACTTGTACTCCTCCACAATGTCCACCGAGGCCCCCCGAATGGAGATAGGGGTTACCTGTGTTTTTATCCTCCTCAGGTCCACTACCAGCTCCTTGGTCTTTGTCACACTGAGCTGTAGATGGTTTAGCTCACACCATGTAACAAAGTTCTGCACTAAAAGAGCTCATAGTACTTTACTACCCCTCTAGAACACTGCGCTCTCAGGATGCTGGGTTCCTTGTGGTTCCTATAGTTTCCAAAAGTAGATTGGGAGCCAGAGCTTTCAGCTATCAAGCTCCTCTTCTGTGGAACAAACTACCATTCTGGGTTCAGGAGGCAGACACGGTCAACACTTTTAAGAGTAGACTTAGAGTTATGCTGCCATAGGACTAGACTGCCAGGGGACTCCCCCTCCCTCCCCTCTCTTTCTCTATCTCTCTCCCTCCATCACCATCACCATCACCACCACCATCTGTAAACATACATGTCTCATTAATGCATGTTACTAACTAAACTTCTTCCCCGGAGTTTCTGTGCTCTCTCGTCCAGCAGGTTCTCATGGATCGTGGCTGTTGCTGTGCATCTGTGTCTCTCTATCTCTATCACAGGTTCCACTGCTACTGTAATCATTTTATCATTCATTGTAATTCATTGTCATTTTATCATTCATTGTAATTGTACAATATGTTTGTGTTGATTTGTTCTGTACACGTGACATCTATTGCACGTCTGTCCGTCCTGGGAGAGGGATCCCTCCTCTGTGGCTCTTCCTGAGGTTTCTTCCACCTTTTTTCCCTGTTAAAAGGGTTTTTTGTGGGCAAGTTTTTCCTCACTCGAACCGAGGGTCTAAGGACAGAGGGTGTCACTCCCTGTACAGATTGTAAAGCCCTCTGAGGCAAATGTACTTTGTGACTTTGGGCTATACAAATAAAATTTGATTTGATTTGATTTGATCATCAAAGCACTGCAAATACATGTAGAAATAATTAAACATTGAAAAGGGTAGAGAAATAGCTTTCCTTTCCATTTGCATCTATAATATTTCTATTTATGATATTCTAAAGATATAACTAATTGAACAGGATGGACATGGATGTAGTCCCATGAAGAGCCTAGTAAGGCCTCTGGGTCTGCTGAGAGGAGCTGGAGGACATGGCTGGGTGAAGGCCATCTAGGCTACTCTGCTGTCTCTGTAAGTCACACCTGAATAATCTTCAGAACACATTTAAATTGTTGTTCTGCCATGACAGCAGTAGCAGCTCATCTTGAAGGTGTTTTCTGAATTCAAAATGAATTTCAAAGACAGAGAACTGCAAAATAAGCAGACAAATTCCATTTGTCAGCACAAAGAGCACAAGTTGAAAATGTTAACTAGGGAAGTTCAACTCGAGAACAAACAAGACAAGAGGAGAGAAATAACAGAGAGAGTTCCTAGTAAATTTTGATCTCAGTCACTTTGTGAACTGACAATATAAAGACACACAGCTGTAAAACTACACGCTGTATGTTGGCTGTCTGGGTTGGATTGCTAAAACATTAAAATAGTCGAATTCACTTGAAAGATTTCCATTTCAAAGGAAAATGCTAATTATTTTCCATCTACTATTATGTGCTGGTGGAATCAAAGGAGTGCCCGTCAAAGTTTAAATGGAGAAAAAGCAAGGAGGAACATGATGGACATTTCAGTTGTTTGATATTTGAGGAAGCTTTACAGTCTCCTCGTCTTTGTTTTTGTCTCCACAGTGAAGAAGAAGCTTCAGAGTATGTTTAAGCCACAGGCTTCATGTTTCATGTTTTCATTTCACTTTTTCACAATTAGCTTGTGTTGACGCAGGTTTCAGTTTCACTCAAAACACTGAGTCCTTGAAAATTCTTAGAATACTGATGCAGAAGATTTATTTTTAGCTCAAACAAGTCACCCTGTCATTTATCTGAATAGACGGCTGTGGTTCGGAGGTAGAGCGGGTCCACTAATCAGAAGATCGGCGGTTCGATCCCTGGTTCAATCGCCTCCAGCTAAATGTCAAATGTCTAAAACTGTATGAAACAATCTGAAATTCACTAACTCAAACTATTGAATATATAAATATTCACATTTTCAAAATGGCCTTTTGAATAATTTTCCATAAAAACTTATCTTTAATGCCAGAAGGACTTTAATCTGTGTAGGTGTCTTGTTTTTTTTCCTTCTTTTTCTTCATCTATCTTGCGTGGGAACAGCTTTTCAGATATTCCCTTCATGTTAGTTATTTCATCAGGCCATCACTCACCAGCTTTTGGATGCAAATTGAAATTCCAGCAGCACAGACCCACATCGAACAGAGAGCCAAATGAGACAGAGATGACATGAAGCAAAAATGTGACCCACTTATGTCTCTGGGAAAAACATAAAACACTCTGACTCAGGAATGTGGAGATGCTTTATGTTTATCTGCACTCCATCAGTACACACACACACACACACACACACACACACACACACACACACACACACACACACACTCATTAGAGGATTCCAGCTGTACTGACCACCCAGCTGGCAGATCAATATGCTGGCTGCCTCTGGCTCTCACCACATAATAGTTTCATCAGCTGAGGCTGCAGTCAGTGCTGATAGAAGAACAGTAACTACAAGCTCAATATAACATTTAACCAGACAAAGCTTCACTGCTTTCTACTGAACCCCAAATACAGTATAGATAAGGTGAAGACTTAAGAATCCTGATTTGGGCAGATCGCCTGGAGCCAAATAGATGCATGTACTAAATGAAATTATGGCAACTTTGGTCCAACACCCACTGAAAACATGCTTGACTTTGTGCAGAGAATAGGGCCACAGTTCTTACTTTGGTTATACAAGGACCAGATAGCTCGTAGCATGGCCACATGCCTTCTTATGATCGCATCCCTCAGGAAACCTTGTTGGAAGAAGCCTCTGTAGACTGGATGGTCAAATGATTCTGAGTTGTTAAGTGCTTTGCCAAATCTCCTTTCCTGCTTTTAAAGTAAAAGTAACATTACCAAGGTGAGAAATAGTATAGTGACACGCCAAGATGGGATCGACTAATGAGTTGAGTCAATGAATCTTTGATTAAGTCAGGAAGTCAGGAGTTTAGAAGTCTCCCTGATGTGCACTTGTCGATGAATGAGAAAACACAGCCTAGCTAACACACACACACGCGCACGCACACACACACACACACACACACAGGCTTCAAGCAAAACATAAAAAAGGGTGAAATGGTAATTAAAAATAGATGGCTTAGCTTACAGGAGTTCCAGCAAATTTGCATACATTACTCAACACACTGAGGGCAATTGCATGTACATGCAACATGCAGACAGCACAGTGTGTTGAACATGCACCTGCAGCCCAGCAGAGAATTTGACTTTTACTTCCTAAGTGGGAGTGGGGGAATAACTCTAAAAGTTTCTTACTCAGGGTCCATTATTCTCTTTGTCACTCCCTTTGTGTTTACATGGAGTTGGAAGATTGTAACATGAATGAATAAACAGGATACGCAGAGCAGGGGAAAAAAAGGGATTCCCTGTACAACAGCAGCTAGCACAGCACACCACTACCCTGTGATGACAGAGAGCAAACTATCTCTGTCACTGATCTAATGAGGTGAGCTACCTAAAAACCTAGCAGAACTGAACACCAGGGTGAGAATGGGCAGGAGTTCAAAGAAGCTGGTGTGGAAGGAGATGGCTGCCAAGCTGTTTAATAACTTGAAACTGATCTTTGAGCCAAAAATGGGCACCATTTAGTTTCAGTCATTAAAGACAAAAATGTCCACTTCCAAAGAACTGTTGAACTTCCAAAGAAAGTCACTGTTGTTATTTAAAAAAACCCACAATCAATGAGTTAGTTCCCCTTTTTTCATAGAGAACATCAAGTAACCAAACTGCCATTTAAAGGGTTAAAATCATCAAAAGGATTGAATGTTTGGTTTTTATAGCAGTTCTTTGGAAATGGACATGTTTGTAAGAAGGTAGTGCATTTTTTCCCACAGTGTTCTATTGATCTATTAGAAAAAAATTAAATATGAATTCCAAAATTTGTGAAAAGAGAGTCTGTGCCATGTGCACTAACACAGCCAAATTGATGACCAGATATAAAGAGGAAAAATTTGCCCAAATGGACAAAAATGGCTGTAGTGACGCACACGGGTTAACACACTGTGGTAATTACTACTGAAGGATTGGAAGTTGAGAATAATTAATTGGTAATTTTGACTAACGACTTGAACCAATCATGCACCTACAAACTGCAACAGCTCCAATCACATCTGCTCAGGAACATTTGTTACATGTTGCTCCATCATTTCACATTTCCTGTCATCTCTCATCTACCAAACTACAAAAACATATTTATATACTCATATATGTCATAACCACCTAATTGCATTAATGATGACAGTGTGACACTGAACTAGTGTGAACAACACCAGGACCCTGAAACTGGATCAACTGAATGGAATTCATTCATGTTATTACTTACACCTGCACATTTCCCCCTGTGACATGTGACAGTAAATGAAAGAGGCCTGTGAAGAACAACACACACTGACAGGTCTAATACAGTTACTGTCATGATCCGCTCCTGGTTTTTCATTCCTCCTGCCAGTACTTTTCCACTCACCTCCCGGCCACTCCCACCTGATCAGTGCAACCACCTTCACCTGTGTTCCCTCACCTGATTTAAACCCACTCCTTCCACTCTGTTTCTGCCAGATTGTCTTCAGCAGCATGCTACGCTCTCGCGCATTCATCTTCGGATTGCTTCCCCGGTTTTGACCCTACCTGTCCCTGACCAGGTAACTTGACCAGCCTTCCCTTACTCCTCTGCTTGCTCTCACCTTGTCTGTCTCCTGTTTGCTTGGATTCCCTCCCCCGGAGGTTTCTGCTGGAGAGTTGGACTATTTGGGCTGGCTCTGTTGGAGACTATTTCCTGAGTACCTGCTGTGGATTTTTGCGACCCTGTTTGGACAATAAATTGTTGAACTGTTCCAACACTGGTCTCAGTCTGTGCAGTTCTCGGGTCCAACCTCACACCCATTATAGTTACTGTATTCATTTTCACATATCAAAGGCCTCTGTTTATATATTACAGCTTTATTGGGATGAACAGGAACACATTCAGCATTCCAAACAGAAGCGTACAGAGAACGGCATAGAACAGCCGTCTTTGCAATTGTTTTTGATGCCATAATTACATGCCATGCCATAAGCATGGCTGTTCTTGGCTAACATTGATGGAATAATTCCAGCCCCACTTTATGATTCAGACTGATAAGACATCTACTATATAACTCTATATACATTTGTCACATATTAATGAATTAATTTATCGCTATTACTGTGCCCCATCCCTACCTGCCCTGTCTCTGCAGGAGGACTTTTAGCAGCTGTTCTGGAGCATTCAGTCATTTTGTTTCAATACATCACAGGTGGTAAAATACTGAAAGGAATTATCTAAAACTCAA
>CM071605.1:3612968-3657728 GCA_036365135.1 Miichthys miiuy
AATACTGCATCTGTAGTACTCTTTTTTGGCATGAAACCATACTGCTGCTCACAAATGCTCACTTCTGCCCTTAGTCTAGCTTCAACTACTCTTTCCCATAACTTCATTGTATGGCTCATCAGCTTTATTCCTCTGTAGTTGCCACAACTTTGCACATCTCCCTTGTTCTTAAAAATGGGCACCATCACACTTCTCCTCCATTCCTCTGGCATCTTCTCACTATCTAAGATCCTGTTGAACAACCCAGTCAAAAGTCTACTGCCATCTCTCCTAGACACTTCCATACCTCCACAGGTATATCATCAGGACCGAGTGCCTTTCCACTCTTCATCCTCTTCAATGCCCTCCTCACTTCATCCTTACTAATCTTTGCTACTTCCTGGTCCACAACAGTCACCTCTTCTACTCTTCGTTCTCTCTCATTTTCCTCATTCATCAACTCTTCAAAGTACTCTTTCCATCTTCCCAGAACACTACTGGCACCTGTCAGTACACTTCCATCCCTATCCTTACTCACCCTAACCTGCTGCACGTCCTTCCCATCTCTGTCTCTCTGCCTTGCCAACCTGTATAGATCAGTGTCTCCCTCCTTACTGTCCAACCTAGCATACAAGTCATCGTAAGCCCCTTGTTTGGCCTTTGCCACCTCAACTTTCACCTTATGCTGCATCTCCTGTACTCCTGTCTACTCTCTTCAGTCCTCTCAGTGTACCACTTCTTCTTAGCTAACCTTTTCTCCGTATACACTCCTTCACCTCCTCATTCCACCACCAAGTCTCCTTATCTACTTTCCTTCCAGATGACACACCAAGTACACTCCTATCTGTCTCCTGATCACATTAGCCGTAGTTGTCCAGTCGTTTGGAAGCACCTCCTGACCACCCAGAGCCTGTCTCAGCTCCTTCCTGAAAGTCATGCTACACTCTTCCTTTTTCAGCTTCCACCATTTTGTCCTCTGCTCTGCCTTTGCCCTCATCATCTTCCTCACCACCAGCTTCATCCTACACACCACCATCCTATGCTGTCTGGCTACACTCTCACTACCACTACTTTGCAGTCACTGATCTCCTTCAGATTACACCGTCTACACAAGATGTAGTCTACCTGTGTGCTCCTACCTCCACTCTTATAGGTCACCCTATGTTCCTGCCTCTTCTGAAAGAAAGTACTCACTACAGCCATTTCCATCCTTTTGCAAAATCAACCACCATCTGTCCTTCTGCTTCCTCTCCTGGATACCAAACCTGCCTCATCATCTCTGTTTCCTACACCAACATGTCCATTAAAGTCTGCACCAATGACAACTCTCTCACTTCTAGGGATGCTCTGCATCACTTCATCAAGGTCCAACCAGAATTTCTCCTTCTCCTCCAGCTCACATCCTACCTGTGGAGCATACCAACTAACAACATTGAACATCACACCTTTGATTTCTAGCTTCAGACTCATCACTCTATCTCTCTACTCTCTCTCCTCGAACGCGCTTCCTCCTCTCCTTCTTCGACCAACAGTAGTCCAATTTCCACCGGCACCCTGTAGGTGAACAGCACCGATGGCCGTCATTGTTAACCCGGCCTCGACCGGTCCAGTATGGAAGTCATAGATTCGATTTGCATGTTTGATTTGGCAAGTTTTACGTCGGATGCCACAACCCTCTGTATTTATCCGGACTTGGGACCGGCACAGTAAGGCACTGGCTTGTGCCCCCTTGTGGCTACATTCTAATCTAATCTAATCTAATTCCGTGGCCACGAATTAATAACGCGTCGGAACGAGGTTATTCAAGTTCCAGATTGATGGGATGGTGCCCAGTTTTGGAGCGGTCGTCAAGCAGTAAATACAGGTAATTATACTTTATATTCAAGATCATAAACCTATAACTCAACTAGGATCGTGGCTATACATTAAAACACTCTGTTGACCTGAATGGTTTCTCAACTAGGTAAAATTAGTACACTGGTGAAAATATGCTTGTATGTTTTAATACTTTTAATATATTTTTACATATGTTTACATATTAACCTATAAGATCTATCAAAGTACATCTCACACTATGGAGACAGATTGGCAGCTGTTGTCGTCTGTCGCAACAGCTATCATTCCGATCCAGGAACGTCCAGGAGAAGCTGCTTGAAAGAATAAGGGCTTATTGAGATAATGCCAATGACACCAAAACGGTTAAGGAACTTCTGAAATTTCCAGAACAGATGAATGCACTTCAGAACATTGTGGCAAGACATTTGAAGAGGTACATAAGGGAATCAGACAACACTATGCTGAAATCTTTCCTCCGCCACCACCTACGTCAACACCACATCACAGTTCAATTCATTGAGACTTCTGAGTTCCAGTGTCGACCTCAGGCACATACTTGTGGGTGCTATTTGATGTTACCTATCAACTACCAAAACTACCCAGATCTTCGTAATGATTTTGATCTTGTGCTAAGGAGCTCCATCTGGGTAATGGACATAATATAAATATTTGAAGCATACTAAGGCAGATTAAATTGTTACTGTGAGTTTGTCTGTTATCCAGTATCAGAAACTAAGTGATTTATGATCTGCCATTTTGGAGGGAACCACACAACAGACCACTGCTTTGTCTTTCCGGAGTTCCACATTTTCTGAAAAATGCTGACATGCATATTTGTTAGTTACTGTTAAACTACAATCCTGTTTATGCACCAAGTTCACATTAATACTGACTCACAAAACTAATTTAGGTAGGTGGGCAGTACAGGTCAGTTCTTACCTGCTTAGTGGTATATTCACTACTAAAGTATGTTAATTTTTCATCTTCATACAGCTGTTGAAATAAAAACTGTTGAACACTATTTTGTTTATACCATCATTGCACACTAACACTATACCTGCTGGTATACTTTAAACAGAGTTTGGTCACATCATTAGAGACGGCCCAAATTCCAGCAAACACAAACGTATCAGTGACATCAAAAGTCTAAAGAAGATTAACTATATCAATCAATTACCAATTTGAATATATCAATCGGAATCCTGTTAAGCCTTGATATAAAATTAGGTACAAATATTGTTGGATATTTTCTCTGCTGAATACAATAGGCCAATAAACATTAACTCAGCATATGTTAAGATTTCCCCTGTATTATTAATTAATAAGAGTCATGTTGCCTTCAAACCATTAAAAAAAGCAAGAGCAGAAACAGAATGCAAAGCCTTTAAATCACTAAAAATAAAGATTAATGCAATTTCACATCTGGAACATTTAATGGTTTTAGTCTCTTATACAGTTTGTTAGGCTGCTCAGTTAAAGATGAGAGAGCAAAGAGTCTTTCGAATTGTCAAGTAAATCTCTTGAGCTTCTGATAAGTTACTGGGAAAAGTAAGCCCAGACTCTGACATGACTATATTACACAAGTCAAATATATCGCCGTCGCACGGGACAGGTGAGAGGAACTTGCATGCCTATCTGCAGTCATCAAGGTCACTGTGTGAAACCAGTCCTCAGTACCCCACAGTGTGCATCACTTCCAGAATTCCACTGGGTACACTGGGATTTCTTGTTGGCCGGATGCGGTGGCTGTTCCAGACTGCCTTGATCTCATCGAGCTGTTCCTGAGAATATGTATGGTCAAAACAAAGGTTTAAAGCAGGGGTGGGCAAACTTTTTGGCTCAGGGGCCACATTGACTTTTAAAATTTGACAGACGGGCTGGGCCAGCTCCAGATGCATTCATATCAAACATAAACATATAAGGCATTACGGCGTTAATACTTACATTCACTTTTAGTGGGAACAGTGTTGTTGATCCCCTTTTGCCAGTGCATCGAAGTCTGGTGTTAGTTTTGTTGTGGCAATTCTCAGAACAGATCTGAGGTGTTCATCACTCAACTGGGATCTGTGGGTGCTTTGTTGGTGTTCATCACACTAAAAGTCTGTTCACACACATACGTAGAGCCAAACAACACCAGCATCCTCTGTGCCATCTTCTGGATGTTTGGAAATTTGGCTGCGCTTAATGAAGCATAAAACTCATCCAGTTTAAGAGAGTTGAACTTCTCCTTTAAGACAATGTCACATTGGAGATCAATCAGTTCCAACTCCTGTGGCACCTTTTCAGGGTCTTGTGTGAAGGGACAAGACACCAGCTGAAGTGACTTGTCAATTTTTCCAAAATCGGAGAACCGACGGCAGAATTCTCCATGCACGTCGTCCAGTGATTTCCTATATTTTTTCACATGTCGAGGGGCCTCTTTCAGTGTAGCCAGTGTGTGGAAATGAGCGAATGACTTGTTTGACATTTGCTTTGAGAAAAAAGCTAGCTTGGTTTTGAAGGCTCTCACGTTTGTGTACATTTCATGCACAAACTGATCTTTCCCTTGTAGCTTCACATTCAGCTCATTCATGTGTGTCAGTATGTCCGCAGCAAAAGCTAAATCACAAAGCCAGTCTGTGTCACTCAGTTCAGGAAAATCGTCAGCTTTCTCAAGTAGCTCCAAAAATTAGATGATCTCCTGTTTGAGCTCCCACACTCGTTGACATACTTTCCCTAAACTTAACCAGCGGACATTGGAGTGGTAAAGCAAGTCCTGGTGATCAGCGTCAGTTTCTTCAAGAAACTTCATAAACTGACGATGCTGAAGTATCCTTGCTTGAATATAGTTAACGACTTTTAGAACTGGCTTCACTACGTGGTCAAGCTGCAGTACGGATTTACACAGTGCTTCCTGGTGGATTATGCAGTGTAGGAAAATGACCTCCTGCTCAGGGTTGTCCTCTTTCACCCTCTCCTGGATTCTTTTGAGCAGCCCGACGTTTTTTCCAGTCAGATTTGGCGATCCATCTGTGGTAACATTGGCAATCGAACTCCAAGGTAGCTTGTGCCTCTTGATGACCCCGACACGCTGTCATACAAGTCCTCTCCCTGTGTTGTCCCCTTTAGGGATTCCATGGCCAAAAACTCCTCCGTTATCTCAAAATTGTCATTAATCTAATTAAAAGCTGAGCGGTGTCCTTTATGTCAGTACTTTCGTCCAGTGCCAAGGAAATTAATGTAAATGACTCCACTTTTTTGTTTAGCTTGCTAGCTAAATCTTCATCAATTAGCTCAACACAGCGAGTCACTGTCCTGCGTGATAAGCTAATTTTTTCAAATTTGCTCTTGCTCTCAGGACACCAGACACGTGCTGTCTCAACCATGCACTCTTTGAGAAACTCCCCTTCGGAGAAAGGCTTGCTGGTCTTTGCTAATTTGAATGCCAGCAAATAACTTCTTCGCCTTCGTGCTTGATTCTTGGATGGCAGTTAGTCGGATAAAGGTGTTTTGCTGAGCCTGCAAACTAGCTGCCAACCTGGTTGTTAGCGTAATTAGCATGCTTGGTGGAAAAGTGATGGCTTATGTTGTATTCCTTTAAAACTGCAAGGGTTTCATGGCAAATAAGACAAACAGCCTTGGACCGTACTTCAGTGAAAAAGTACTTCATTGTCCATTCCACTGTCCACTTTTGGCACACTCATTGTTGCAGATGAGTTCAGAGTAGTAGCAGAGTAATAACAGAGAGTAGCCCCGCAAAATCAAGTCAATGTGTCGCTGCGCCTAATGTGCCACCTGGTGGAACGTCAGGCATTACAGGACAAGGTCAAATGAATGCAGTCATAATTGTGATATGATTTGATTTGGACAATTCTGTACCAATTTTCGGCGGGCCGGATTAAAAGGACCAACGGGCTGGATGTGGCCCGCGGGCCGTAGTTTGCCCACCAGGCTAACCAGAAGATGTCACAAAAAAGCAGAAAATACACGCATGCTTGTTGAGACATGAATTTTGTGACGCTACATACTTCAGATAACATTTTACACTTCATACAACACAAAATTTAGTTTTTTTTTTCATATGAATCACAAGTTCATTTCAATGGCATCTAAAACTGTACTACTGCTTATAATGATTTTTCTGTACTTGAATAGTTGACCGTAGTGTATAATTAATCAATTAATTAATTAATAGTAAATAGACAGAAAAGTAGTTTTCAAGTTACCCACTGTCATTTTTCACAGAGACGCTGTGTCAATGTGTGCATCCCACAGCTGAATCTTAAAATAATTAGCCCAAAGCCATAATATTATGGTTTCGCAGAATTGCATCCAATAATTTCCTGTATATGTATTGTATACGTCCTACTACATACTACTAAATACATACTACATATAAAATAATAATAATAATAATACATTTTATTTAAAAGCACTTTTCTAGATACTCAAAGACACTGTACATAAAAAGAACATAAAATCAGCAAAACAACATAAAACAGTACACTAAAAACACATTAGACTGAGCTAAACATTGAAAGCAATTTTATAAAGGTGTGTTTTTGTCAGAGAATTGAAGGTGGATGTGTCTGGCAGAGAGTTCCAGAGGGAGGGGGCAGCTACAGAGAACGTTGTCTCCCCAGGTTCAGTGCTTGGTCCTGGGTGGTGGAGTCAGGAGGTTTGCATCAGATGAATGGAGTCTGCGGGATGGATTGTGGCGATGGAGCAAGTCAGTGAGGTAGGAAGGAGCCTGGTTATGGAGGGCTTTGTGTGTGAGGAGGAGGATTTTGAACTGAATACGCTATGAAACTGGGAGCCAGTGGAGGTTCTGGTGGACAGCGATGTGATCATGGGTGTGGGTGAGCAGACGGACAGCAGAGTTTTGGATGTACTGTAGTTTTTTTTAGTGAATAAGGGTTTCAGCCTTCAGAGAGTGATATGCGGAGTCGGGCAATGTTCTTGAGGTGAAAGAAGGCAGTTCTGGTGATTTGGTTTATGTGATGTTCAAAGGAGAGGTTACTGTCAAAGATGACTCCAAGGTTGCAACTGTGGGGGCATGGAGACAAGGTGGACAGGAGAGTGCAGTACCAGTGATGCTGAGGGAGGACTTAAGGCGGGAGAGGAGAATGGTGTGGTTAATGGTGTCGAAAGCTGCAGTGAGGTCCAGGAGGATGAGGATGGTGAGGTGGCCGGAGTATGCATAGAGGAGGATGTCGTTGGTGACTTTCAGTGTTTCGTGTTGTGAACGGAAACCGGATTGAAATGGTCCGAACGGGTCATTTGAGTAGAGGTGGGCTTTGAGTTGTGTGGCGACAATACGTTCCAGTATTTTGGACAGAAAGGGGAGATTGGAGATGGGCCGAAAGTTTGACATAATGTCAGGGCTGAGTCCAGGTTTTTTGAGGATGGGGGTGACAGCAGCCAGTTTGAGTGAACGGAGGACTGAGCCAGATCTGAGGGAGGAGGATTTCTGTGATGAGTTTGGAGATGGCTGGTAAAGAGTCCTTAATGAGTTGAGATGGATGGATCCAGGACACATGTAGAAGTTTTATGCCTGTCATATTTTTGGGCAGCTCCTGGTGACACGGGGAGAACTGAGACAGAGGCTGAGAGGTGAGGGGGGGAGGAGCAGATGAGGGAGTGGGAGTGCAGGCCGTGGGGGGCAGGAAAGGAGGACAAGTTGTTATAAATGGTGCCAATTTTTGTTTGAAAGAATGAGAGAAAGGAGTTGCATTTGTCAGTGGTGAATGAGTTGGAGGTATTGTCGTTGGTCTTGAGGAGTTTATTTACTGTAGAAAACAGAGCCTTGGGGTTGGTGGAGCATATGAGGTGAGAGTAGTAGGTGGACCGGGTGGTATTGAGAGCATCTTTGTACTGCTGGAGGTAATCGGTAAAAGTTTGGAGATGAACCGGTTTTCATGTGAAGTCTTTCAAGCTGTCGTTTGTGTGATTTCATTTTGTGCAGTTCAGGAGTGTACCAGGGAGCAGAGTGAGTGAATGAGACAGTTTTGGTTTTGATGGGGGTCAGCTGATTGAGACAGGGTTGAGGTTTCTGAAAGATATTGTCGCAGACCAGATCCAGGATGTGACCACGGCTGTGGGTGGGAAAGTTGACATGTTGAGTGAAGTATAAATAAAAGAGCATAAGCCACAGTTTGCGGCTGAAGCTACTGATGCCAGAAAGTCAACAGTCTCACTGATGAAATGACTAACATTTCCCGTGGCCATGCAAAATTACCACCCCTTATTAATTCGTGGCTACCTAATAGTTACACAAGTTTACTCACATTATGTTTATTTATTTTTGTCTATTAAAATTTAGATTTCATATATTTCATTTACATTTTTTTTAGTGTACATTACTTCTATAAAAAACATTATTCTTATGTTTTCTATCTGATTTTACACTATTTACAATTGAACAAATAGGAGGTCATGGAAATATATTTCTATACTCTTCTATACACTGTCGTGTCAAGTAAATTTTCTTCATTGAGCCCAGTCTCAATGAATCTATTAAGCCTAGTACTACTCAATGCTATTTCAAGGTTCAAGGTTCAAAGAATCTTTATTATCCCCGAGGGGCAATTTGTTGTGCAGCAGCAGGATGTAACATAAATAACACAACACATATACAAACAAAGGTAACAGCAATCATTAAAAGACAGAATAAATACATACTACATAGAAGTTCCACATCATCATTGAGTTATTAAAAAAGCCTATAGCATGGCAACAACATGAAGCAGCCATTCAGGGGTGACTTGGGTCTGCCAGTACTGACTGTGCCCTCCTAAGGGTCCTAGTCTCATGTAAAGTATTTAAATCAGTCAGAGGGCTGTGGGCAATTTTGCCACACACCTTAACTATGTACTTCAACCTGTTTTTGTTTTTAAGAGTGAGGGACCCAAACCAGCTCATGAAAGCAATAAAACAACAGTAAAACATCCTCATAAGAGTTGTCCACATTAAAATTGCGTAGTTTACGATAAAAAAAAACATGCGCTGATGAGATTTTTTACAGACAGCGTCAACTTGTGGCTCAAAGGTGAGTTCACTCAATGTTATTCCTTACAACGACAAAGCAAAACTTTCTGAAAACTACTGCATCTCTCTAAACCTCAGTCTCATAAGTGCTTCACATATATGTGATTGGGTTTATTTTGAACCTTATATCTGTTTTTAATATCAAACATTCATCTCCTGTAAAGTTGAGGGGTAAAAGGATAGTATTAGGAGTGCCATTTTAAACTAGAGTCTTATTCTGGCACAGGCCTGGACAATGAGGGTGCCATAGATGACTGCAATTATCTTAAGCTAGAGGAATACAGAAAGATGATTGCTACTTAATTCTCTTTATTGCATGGGAATATAATGGGACTACTATTATAGGCTGAAACATCAGACTCTTTTATCTTCCTACATTTTGTCTCCATGCAGCAGCTGAATGAAACACGAGCTGCAGCCTCTACATCTGTTCTGCTTCAATGGTGGGAGAGTCTGAGTGAAAAGCATCCCAGGTTTATCCTGATACCTGACAGTGACAGACAACCAGACAATAAAAAGCCAGACAGTAGGGAGCTCGGTTCAGGTGACCGTTGGCCACCATCATTGAATGGGCCAGAGTGGCAGCCAACTACTTTTACATCAAGGGTTAGAGTTAGAGCATTACAGTGTGACATTACAAACACTTTAGTGTTATCTCATTTAGAGCAATTTTAGCACTGCTATTTGCTGTTTAGCCTCTGAATTGTGAGTTGTGCCTCCATGCTTTCATTTTCTTTGTTTTATTAATCATTTTTCTTCGGCTGTGTACTACCTAATGTAATTTACAGGACCAGCAGAAATAAGATACATCCACAAGTCAGCCAATTTCTTGCTAGAGAGGATAATTTTATATATTTAATATTGCAAAGTAGAGAAAAACATGTAGTTATGTTTATGCATGTATATATTTTTTCCATTTTTTAAAATTCTGTTTCTAGGCTGTCTTGAAATGTACCATAACATGTTTATTTAATCGAAAGGAAAACATTTTACTACTTTACTGTACCTATGACTGGAGTAGAGTGACATTGAAAGGACATGACTGAAAACAGACTTTTCAGTATTATTCAATTGTTGTTGCAGTCTGTTACAGCTGCAAGTCACTTTATTTGAGTCTGTATGTTCTGTACACTACAACATAAAACACAGATAACAGATGTTTTTGATTGGCAGCTTCTCTTTATTCATAATGCCTCAATGACCATTTCTGTAAAGTCACAAGTGACTTGAGTGCTTGTTCAATGTATGTGGTACAAAGAAAATGGTGACATGCTGCTCAGTGCACAGTGGTTAAAAGACAAGACAAGACTCTTTCTTTCTATAGAGAAAGCCTACATTTATGAATATATTACATTACTGATCTTCTTAAATTTAAAAATTTAAGAGGTGTGTCCCAAAAAGCATCAAAACTCACGACATTCTTAGAAATTATTGTAGATCTCCTACCCACTTCTAGTAACTTGAGATTTTCTTCAGAACAGCACAAACCAAGTGTCATGTTTTATCATGTGTTTATTTTTTCTGTTCATTTTAGTCTATACTTTTGTCAAACAGAAATGTCCTCAGAAAAACACACACACACACACACACACACACACACACACACACACACATTCATTTGACATTTGATATGCACAAATCGTGCCTGTGCCATCATCTGCAGGCAGAGAAGTAGGTGTCGGGTGCTTTACCAGCCGGGCAGCAAGCAAAGGTGGGGACCTGGGTGCGTTGTTTATTTTCCGGAATCAATCAATCAATCAATCAAACTTTATTTGTATAGCACTTTTCATACAAAAAATGTAACACAAAGTGCTTCACATAAAAACATAAAACATAAAAACAAGCAAACACCCTCCACCAATCCCAGAGCTGAACCCCAATTCTACATCCCAAACCCTCCATCCCACCCATCCCATTATAAACAAAGCAGAAACTGAGGAAGTGTCATCTCATCATCAAGCAGTGAGGAAACACTGGAGGCAGGTTAGAAATGAATTAGATAAAAATAAATAAAATAAAATAAAATAAGATCAAATAAAAATAATACCAATAGTAATAAATAATAATAATAATTAATAATTAATAAAGATAGATAAAAAGGATAAAAAATAAATAAATAAATAAATAATTAAAAAGTAAAGCATAATAAAATATATAGATAGCTTCAGTAATGGATGATATATATAAGTAGACAAATAAATAATAGCAAATAAATAAATAAAAGAGAAAATGTTGTAACATTAAAATACATAAGGAGAAACATATTTTAAAATGGTTCAAGTAAAAGCCAAATTAAAAATATAAGTCTTAAGTTTGCTCTTAAAAATATGAACATTCTGTGATGCCCTCAGGTCTTCAGGTCTTCAGGTCGTTCCACAGATGTGGACCACAGTGAGAAAATGACGCCTCACCGTGGGTTTTCGTTCTGACTTTTGGTATTATTAAAAGGCCACTCCCAGAAGACCTGAGGGTCCTCGAGGGTTCATAGGGTAAAAGTAAATCAGATAAATAGGCTGGACTAAGACCATTAAGAGATTTATTAACCAGTAAAAGAATCTTAAAATCAATTCTGAAGCACACAGGCAGCCAATGCAGAGACTTTAAAATGGATGTAATGTGTGCTCTCTTTCTGGTCTTCGTCAACAGACAAGCAGCTGAATTTTGTAGTAACTGTAGTTGATCAGATTTTTTGTTAGGTAGACCAGAAAGTAGAGCGTTACAATAGTCAAGTCTACAAGTAATAAAAGTATGCATTAATGTGTCTGTATTGGCTTGAGAGAGAAACAGCCATACTTTGGCAATGTTCTTAAGATGATAAAAGGCAGTTTTAGTAATATTTTTAATGTGGGGCTCAATGTTAAGATCACAATCAATGATAACTCCCAGGTTTTTAACTTGTTGATAAGGGTTTAAATTCAGTGCTTGGAGTTTCATAGTTAGTTTCTCTCTCTGAGCTTCAGTACCGATAATTAAAACTTCAGTTTTGTCCTGGTTGAGCTGTTAAAAACTCTCTGCCATCCATAGTTTTATGTCTAAAATGCAGAAGGGCATCTATTGGCCCTGAGTCATCAGGAGACGCGGCAATGTGAAGCTGTGTGTCATCAGCATAGATATGGAAATTAATGTCGTGTCTCCTGATGACGTCCCTAAGAGGCAGCATGTAAAGGTTAAAAAGAGTAGGTCCTAAATTTGAGCCTTGGGGAACACCACAATTAATTTTATATCTATCTGATGAACAGTCACCTATACTTACAAAACATTCTCTGTCATTGAGGTAAGATTTAAACCAGTTAAAAACAGTACCAGAGATGCCAATCAAATTATTATGTCTACCTAAAAGAATTGTTCGTATCAAAGGCTGCAGTTAAATCAAGTAACACTGAGATACAGGGTTTTTCATATCCATATTGCATCTGAGATCATTTACAAGCTTTACTAGTGCTATCTCAGTGCTCAGTGCAGATTTAAACTTTTCAAAAATGTTATTGGAGTTCATAAAATCATTTAACTGATTAAAAACAAGCTTCTCTAAAATTTTGCTTAAAAATGGCAAGTTTGATCCTGGTCTGTAATTACTAATAACTGAATAATCGAGATTGTTTCTTTTCAGAAGAGGTTTAACTATGGCTATTAGCACTATTTAAATGTGCTATATAAATAAAATTGACTTGACTTGACTATGGCGGTCTTTAGGCTAGTAGGAAAAGTGCCCATCTGAAGAGAATAATTCACAATTGTGAGCAACTGTTCTTCTAAAATACCATAAACAGTTTTTAAAAAGGATGTGGGAATCAGATCTAAAATACATGTTGAAGTTTTTAGCTGGGACATAACCTTACCAAGCATTTCAGCATCAACCAGGACAAATTTCTCCAGTGTTTCCTCACATAAAAGCAATGCTTCTTGGGTGTTTTTATTCGTAGGCTGAAATTGACATAAATCCAATCTAATCATGTCTATTGTTTCTGAAGTGGACTGCAAATTCCTCACATCTGATGTTCGTAGACAAAGTGCTCGGCTTCATTAAAACAGGATTGGTTAAACGATCAATAGTTGAAAAAAGGATTTTGGGTTATTGTGGTTGTCGGATATCAATTTTGAAAAGTGTACCTGTCTTGCGTGTTTAATTTCCTTGTTGTAGATGGTCAGTTGTTCTAGCAGTATTTCATAGTTTACCATCACTTTGTTCTTTCTCCAATTTCTTTCTGCTTTGCGACAATTTCTCTTTAGTTGTTTAATTTTCTAATTTTTCCACAGAGGTATTGGTTCAGAGGTAATTTTCTTAATCTTAGAGGAGCCACTTTGTCAATCACTAACCTTCGTATACTGTTAAAACGTTCTACAATAAAATCACAAGAGGAAGGTAAAATGTGGTGGCTGTGGCTCAGAGGTAGAGTGGATCGTCTGCTAGTCACATGATTGGAGGTTCGATCCCCTCCAGTCTGCATGTCGAAGTGTCCTTGGGCAAGATACTGAACCGCAATTTGCTCCCGAAGTGTGTGAATGTGTATGAATGGTTAGCTCCTCAAACTGATGAGCACTTGGCACCTTGCATGGCAGCCAATGCAATCAGTGTTTGAGTGGTCAGAAGACTAGAAATTTTTACCATTTCTGCAGTAGTTTTGCTTAAAAGATCAATAAAATTTGCAGCCACTTCAGTGTTAAGATGGCACTTCCTCACAGTTTGTTCTGAAAAGTCCTGCTGAATAAAACCAATGATAGTAAAAAAGACACAGAAATGGTCAGATATCCCTACATCAGCAACAGAAGTGATATTTGCAGATAGTCCATATGTTATGACAAGATCTAAAGTGTGACCTCTGTTGTGAGTCGGTTGATAATTAGTTATTTAAAATTCATACAGTGCAGCATATTCACAAAGTCCAGAGTAAAAGAGTCTGATTGATTGTCCACATGTAAGTTAGAATCGCCTAATGCTAGAATTCGGTTGTATTTGGTGTGGATAATTGACAGCAGTTCTGAGAAATCTGAGACAAATGAAGAGCAACGTTTGGGTGGCCTGTAAACTGTCATGCACAGTATGGGAGGACTGCTAAAAATGATGGCATGATATTCAAAAGATGTGTAGTCACCAAATGTTATGTCTTTAGGAGCCAGTGATTGTGAGAAGATAGATGCTGTACCACCACCTCTTTTGTTTTTCCTGTATGAATGTGTGAAATGGTAGCTGGGTGGTGAGGCTTCAATGAGTGTTGCTGGTCCATCGGTGCTAAGCTAAGTCTCAGTTAAAAACATACAATCAATACTATTGTCTAAAATAAGATCATTAGTTAGAAATGACTTATTTAGGAGAGATCTAACATTTAAAAGTGTCATGTTCAGAGACACAAGTGAAGTGGCCTTAGGTGACGGGGTAGTGGATGGTGGTTTATGTGTGTGCAGAGGTATGAAATTGTCAAAGTTTACACCATTAGTGCGTTTGTAATTGTGCCTGGCATTGATTATCAGCGGGATTGATATGTAGGGGGAGCTAGTCGTGTAGAGTGTGACCAGACCGAGGACCCGTGCTGCCGACAGGTGGAATCCAAGGGCTCCCTTCGGACCGAGAGTTTCCAGCGATGGGTCTTGCTGGATGGAGGAGACACCCGGGGTCTGGAAACCGGCTGGGTGAATACACCAGCGGTGTGGAGGCTTGAACACAGAGTGAACAAGGGGGTGAGAGCCCCTGACTGAGTGCCACGGTGTTGAAATTCTCCCTGGGGAAGGAGAGGGTCACCTCCATGCCACTGCAAATCACTGGGGAGAAGGTTCTAGCTGTTGTTTGTGCTTATGCACCGAACAGCAGCTGAGATTACCTGGCCTTTTTAGAGTCACTGGGTGGGGTCCTGAAAAGGATTCCACCTGGTGATTCCATAGTTCTGCTGGGAAACTTCAACGCCCATGTGGGTGACAATAGAGAACTTAAACCCGAACCCGAGTGGTGCTTTATTATTGGATTTATGTGCTAGCCATTAATTGAGGCTGCAAGAAGTTGTGGTCAGAAGGTCACCGTTGCCAGTCGTGGCAGCAACCTAACTGGGAAAATCCACCAGGCCCATCTGCGGCGCATTGCGTGGCGCCACGTATTTGATCCATCCTGCACGCAACTTCAAACCCCACCGAACGTTTCAGAAGCGGCGTTTAGCCCGCCAAACTTTGTTTACTTGCTCAGATTTGGACATTTTCCGGTGTATATTCTTCTAAACATGCTTCTACATGTGTAAATATTTTACGTAGTTAATTAGTTTAACTTTTGTCTGTTTTTACGACCGCAGTTTGCACAGGGTATTTTATTTTGAAAATCCACTGGCTTCTCTTTGCTTTTTCTGTGCCTGGCTTCCGTCCGCTCGAGGTGGTCTGTGTAAACTGATGCGTGCTACTCGTCAAGGGTCAAAAATAGAACAGACGCGTAATTCACGCGTAGTCGCGTCTAGACACTTCTGGGACGCATCTGAAATGGACCACGACGGAGCCGGTGGGGTTTGATACATTGACTAGAATGGCTGCGTATTTCTCGCGATGATGCGACGCTCACGAGACACGCCGTGGACCGGTGGATTTTGGGGGTAAGAACCTGCTGGTGGACACTGGCAGTGAAGAAGGCTGTCAAGCTGAAGAAGGAAGTCTTTTAGGCTTGGTTGTCCCATGGGTTTCCTGAGGCAGCAGATGGGTACTGGGAGGCTAGAAGGTCTGCGGCTTCAGTAGTCACAAAGGGAAAAACACTGATGTGGAAGTTCGGGGAGGCCATGGAGAAGGACTTTCGGCTGGCCTCAAGGAAGTTCTGGCAAACCATCCAACGACTTAGGAAGGGGAAGCAGGGCTTGGCCCAGGCTGTGTATAGCTGGGGTGGAGAACTGCTGACCCAGACTGGGGATATTCTTGGGCAGTGGAAGGAGCACTTTGAGGAACTCCTGAATCCAACCAACACCTCCTCTGTGGAAGAGGCACAGTCTGAAGATTCAGGGGAAGCCTCACCCATATCTCTGGCAGAGGTCACCAAGGTTGTCTCCTATCCTGTTCGTGATATTCATGGACCAGATAGCAAGGCGCAGGAGGAGGAGGGTGTCCGTTTGGGAACCTCGAATTGCATCTCTGTTGTTTGCAGATGATGTGGCTCTTCAGCACTCACTGGGGTGATTTGCAGCCGAGTGTCAAGCAGAAAGGATGAGAGATAGCGTGTTAGGCCGTGGTTATCTGCTGGAAAATGGTGGAATGCTCCCTCTGGGTTTGCTACCCCAAGCGAGGGAGTTCAAGTATCGTGGGGTCTTGTTCACGAGTGATGGCAAAATGGAGTGTAAGATGGACCGGCTTTGGTTTTGGTGGTGACCATTGCAGGGAAGAGGGAGCTGTTTTTGATTGGCAGCTTCTCTTAATTCATAATTCCTCAATGTCTCCCATTTCTGTAAAATCACAAGTGACTTGAGTGCTTGTTCAATGTATGTGGTACAAAGAACATGGTGACATTCTGCTCAGTGCACAGTGGTTAAAAGACAAGACAAGACTCTTTCTTTCTATAGAGAAAGCCTACATTTATGAATATATTACATTACTGACTAGTAGCGTAGAGTAGAATTAAAGCCAAGGTACATTAAAGGCCTTCTGGTAGCACCTTACGAATGCACAGCATTCATTTGTTTGTAAGAAACTACTCTTTTGATCTTTCAGTAGTTATATGCTTTAAGAGAAAGTGACGTCATCTCTATTGCACTGGCTGTTAAACTAAGCTGCTGTGATAATTGCTTGAAAACATTAAAAAAACCTGCATGTGCATCTCCCACTGTCTGTAAGCTAGGCTGTAAAAAGCTCCTACTGTCCTAGCTTTGCAGACTCCTGCCTTGGTTTTGATAAATACATTAAATGGTGGCTAGTTTAAGTTATCACTTCAGTAAAAGTACTCTTAACTGGAATCAAATCTGATTGTTCTGGAAAATCACATAGAGAGTTGCAACAAGAGTTATTGAGAAGAGAAAAGCAGGGAAATCAATGTGCAATAACACTGATGTTTTAGCAGACAGATGGCCCAACTCATCACCCTTATGTTTAACATTATTAAATAGCACTGATACAACAGAATTTTATGGCTCTTAGCGCAATTAATTGAATGCTATGAGAGTATAATTAATTTAAGGAAATACCACGGTTCTGGGCAATGACGCATTGTTCTCTCTCAGTGAAGGACTGAATGTTGAATTTGTGTAATAAATTATTTAAGTACTTTTATTAAGTAGGTACTACTTACTAAAGAACAGATTTTCAGATTTGCTTTATGTGACGTGGCCTTGACACAACTTAAACCAAACACACACTAAACAAATTATATTCTTATATATCATAAACCAGTAAACCAACTTCAGTGTCACTAAAGACTTCTTAATAGTAAACTCAAAAGTTATTGGGGGGGAGGGGGTTAAACATAATGCATTTTGATAGCACAGATACCAACAAAGTGATATAGTTCAATAATGTGCAGGTACATAGAAGAACTGTTTCAGCCTGACTGACTGAGCTAGCCTCTTGATGCTATCACAGAAGAAAGAATCATACCACCCTGCTTGAACTCAACGTTCTCATAGATTAAGCAGCAGTCAGCGCCATCTTTCTCATTATACTGGTCACTCACCTTCTTTTGATTCTTCATGTAACTGCCAAAAAAGTCAAAAACACTTAATTTAGAGTAGTCTAGCTTTACCAACGGCTCATCAGTGTTTTTCCAGACTCAAACACACACATTTATCAAAACTGTTAAACGGAGATGCGTTTCTGGCAGATGTGATTTAGCACGTTGTCTGCCTCTTTCTCACTTCCTGTTTTCCTTCTATAGATCCCTGCAATTGCAGCTCTCAAGCTGTTGATTTTGGCTCTATGCTGTATTTACCACTCCCCCTGACTCTAAAATAGACCTATTAATACCAGAGACTGGCAAATTACTATAAGCTGATTAAGGTCCTCTTCAAGAAGAAACAAAGGGCAAAATATGTCCCTATGTACACTAACTGGTTCAATTTAAACACTAGATTAGACCAGCAGAAGGCTAGCCATTTGTTTCCAGCTAGCACCTGTTCTCACTAAGATATTACATCTCTACCTACTGCCCACGTCCTAACTGTGTCTAATGACTGAAACCCATGTATACATAGTGTATTTTATGCTACCACACTCAGATCTAGCTGTTTATTTTGTATGTATTGCTGACACACACACACTAATCAAATCAAATCAAATCAGATTTTATTTGTATAGCCCAAAGTCACAAAGTACATTTGCCTCGGAGGGCTTTACAATCTGTACAGGGAGTGACACCCTCTGTCCTTAGACCCTCGGTTCGAGTGAGGAAAAACTTGCCCACAAAAAAACGTTTTAACAGGGAAAAAAGGTGGAAGAAACCTCAGGAAGAGCCACAGAGGAGGGATCCCTCTCCCAGGACGGACAGACGTGCAATAGATGTCACGTGTACAGAACAAATCAACAGAGACATATTGTACAATTACAATGAATGATAAAATGACAATGAATTACAATGAATGATAAAATGATTACAGTAGCAGTGGAACCTGTGATAGAGATAGAGAGACACAGATGCACAGCAGCAGCAAATCATAAACTAACTATAAACTGTAATGGAGATATGGTAGCAATAATGACAGCAGCAATACATGCAGCGGACGCCGTGCAGGACCACAGCAGCAGCCACGATCCATGAGAACCTGCTGGACGAGAGAGCACAGAAACTCCGGGGAAGAAGTTTAGTTAGTAACATGCATTAACATGCATTAATGAGACATGTATGTTTACAGATGGTGTAAGAGAGAGAGATATGGTAGCGAGAGAGATAGAGAGAGAGAGAGAGAGAGAGAGAGAGAGAGAGAGTTTTCAGTAAAGGGAGATGTGACTGCATCTTCAACCAATACCGTGCCTGACTAGGCATAACCCTGAAAGAGACAGACAGAGAGAGACTCAGAGAGAAAGAGAGAGAGAGATCTAACTGCTGCTTATACTGTACATTCTGTACATTCTTATATTCTATATATTTTATACATATTCATTCACTGTATATATCCTATAGCATATTCAATTCATACCTGCACTGTATTTATATATCCTGTTCATATGTATATACTTTTGCACTTTACTACTCTGCACTTCTGGTTAGATGCTAAACTGCATTTCGTTGTCCAAGTACCTGTTACTTGTTCAATGACAGTAAAGTTGAATCTAATCTAATCTAATTCCACACCAATCTGAGGTGCTATTTGGTGAGCATATGTGTTTTATTGCTTCAAGTGGTTGTAAACACTGTAAACACAGTAATGATTTCATTCTGAAAGTCCATTTCACAAAGCAATTTATTATAATATATCTCAGCAGTTGCAAACAATTTGTTTCATACGGACTCAGATTTAGCATATGCTCTATCAGCCTGGGCAGATGGCTTAGTGGGGCAGATGGCTGCTGGTTAATTTAGCATGAGCCCTGAACCTGCACCACCTTTTTCATGCTCATAAACAGTCTACACAGAGGACCATAGTGCTACACCAGCTCAGGCAATAGGTCTCAATTAGGTGCGTGACAACTGGAGATTTTCTGTAGGGCAAAGGAAATAACTCAACTCAGCACCCCAATCTGTGGCTTATTGGTGAGTCAATGTGCAGGCCAATGTGCTAGATATAGACTAGTATAGCTAGTAGTTACTATGAGCTTTCTATGAGAGTGGATTATGGTTTATTAACTTTCTATTGGTGCTTGTAAAGTGAAACTTTATATTCTGGTAAAGAGTGTGTTTCTCTCAGATAATGCAAGATTTCCTTCTATCTCATACGAATCATCCTGTCTTAACAGTCTGATCTGTAATATTTCCATAGATTTTCACTATATTGATTCTCATAAATTCAGAACAGAGCCTGACCCATATCAATACAAAATATGTGGTTTGCAACCCTATTATGTAGTTTATCCACTGGATACAATCTTAAAAAGTTTCCCCCATGTCTTTAAAATCAGATGAAGATATAAAACATCAGATAGCATTTTCCTATGCTTGCATCAGCTCCACAACCTGTTACTGTGGTTATACACAATTCCATTGTAACCCAAATCAATGAAGCTGCAGAGCACATTCTTCTTCCTCTCTCTTCTTCTTCTGCATGTTCCTGAGCTGCCTTTTTCTTAAGAGATAAGTCAACCAAAAGAAGCCTCAAATGACTCACCAGTGATGCCCCAGGAAGTAAAAGTGATTGTGGGGGAGCACCGCAAAGGCCTTAAGGCTGCCAGTACTTCATCACTCATGCAGGGCAGCGCTATGAGGGAAGAGCTGCAGGTTGCTGGAAGTGATGGATACCAGGGCCCCTTTATAATCTTTCACCCTTTCAAAAATTGTTTGAGAAGCAAGCTGTCAAAGGTCCACTGCAAAGCAGACCCTCGCTGCCTTTGGCAGAACTTTAATGTCAGCTCATGACTGTGTCTGGGGACAACGCAAAATTGAAATCTCAGTCCTGGTGGTAGCCAACTGACAGAGTGGTTATTGTACAGCTTATCAGGAGGAAAGTGAAAGGGAAAGATTTGCTTCTCTCTCCCTCTCTCTAGGGAATATTTCACTCCATCAAAATGTTAAAAGGAAACAGCTGACATCAACTTCTCAGAAGTGAGTTGTTAGCGAAAAGCACATTTTCAACACCACTTGCCACTATCCTGAAAGAAGAAAATAAGTATGCTTTCTAAAATTCAGCAGCTCCTTCTTTGGAGTAACCGATCATTCATGGGAAAATTTTGATTAAAGAGGATATGCACCGCCATCTGTGAACATACATGTCTCATTAATGCATGTTACTAACTAAACTTCTTCCCTGGAGTTTCTGTGCTCTCTCGTCCAGCAGGTTCTCATGGATCGTGGCTGCTGCTGTGGTCCTGCATGACATCCACTACATATATTATTACTGTCATTATTGCTACCATATCTCCATTACAGTTTATAGTTAGTTAATGATTTGCTGCTGCTGTGCATCTGTGTCTCTCTATCTCTATCACAGGTTCCACTGCTACTGTAATCATTTTATCATTCATTGTAATTCATTGTCATTTTATCATTCATTGTAATTGTACAATATGTTTGTGTTGATTTGTTCTGTACACGTGACATCTATTGCACGTCTGTCCGTCCTGGGAGAGGGATCCCTCCTCTGTGGCTCTTCCTGAGGTTTCTTCCACCTTTTTTCCCTGTTAAAAGGGTTTTTTATGGGCAAGTTTTTCCTCACTCGAACCGAGGGTCTAAGGACAGAGGGTGTCACTCCCTGTACAGATTGTAAAGCCCTCCGAGGCAAATGTACTTGATGACTTTGGGCTATACAAATAAAATCTGATTTGATTTGATTTGATATGGAAATGTGATTCAATGAGTGCAGGGTGACATTTATTTTCTCTTGGCCTTTTGCTCTGAGGAATATTTATAGAGGAGTTAACTCAATTGTGAGAGCGAGGCAATGAAGACAGCCATTTTTCATACCACAATAAGATTAGTACAACATGACAGTGATTACACAGGGTGCTCATAATTTGCAGCAACAGGGCTGACTTGGTACAGCCATAATCACACTAAGGACTGTTGATTCAATTTTTAAGAAATTAGACACTTAAATTCTATTGATTTCAGACAAATCAGACACCTCAAAGTCTCAGTCACTGTTAAGGTCCTGAGTTGTGTTGATTCTGAAATCAATTCAAATTCTTGAAAACACAGTAAGACTGTAATGTATCTGCATGGAGGAGAGTGTAAGGCAGGGTCGGCAATTAGCGGCCCGCCAGAACTGGCCCGCCATCAATTATATCTGGACCGCTAGATGACGTTGATTTATTTTAAAATATATATATTTTTTAATATATATTTTTGTTTTCTGTCAAAAATACAAAAATTCCACAGATTTATTGAAAAGTAGCTGATAAGTAACGTGACAAAACAGCAGCCAGAACATCCTTGCAGCCTCTTTACTTGACGCACAGGTTGGAACGCTAATTGGCACGTGCGTGCGCTGTAACCTGTGGACAATAAAAGTGTCCTGTGTCCCTCTTGCAACGGACAACGTGAACAAATATGTTTCATTAAATAAAAAAAACAAAAACAAACAAGGTCAGCTCAAATATCAAATAGCCTAATTAAAAATGTGAATGCACATCAGCGGCATGGGGAAACAGATCTGCGCTGCTGTATACATTAGTTACAGCAGGTTGCTAGGGCAGGTTGTCTGTTTCATGACAGACGCCAGGAGATGCAGCAGTGGGCGTAATAACAGCACATAGAAGCAAATGAATGTTTTAAATTAAATTAAATGCATTTTTAAAGTTAAATAACGTTTATTTTTAATAGAATAGAAACAATAGAAAACCTTTTCCAGTAGGAAAGCATGGTCATGGCCCGCGATGGAATTGTCAGAAAAAAAAATTGGCCCGGGTCCAAACTTATTTGGACCCCTGGTGTAAGGCATACTGTTGTATAATGATGTGAAAATATCAGATGGTTTTTATTAACATTCCTCACTCTCCTACTAACTGTGGATGAACAGCAGGCAGTGTTTTATGAGGTATATTCATGTCCAATATTTGTTTATAATATGTATGTCTGTTTGATTCCAGGCCTGAAACGGAGCTATACCTGTGAAGTCTGCAGCATCACACTGAACTCTGTGGCACAGTACCATGCACATCTGCAGGGCTCAAAGCACCAAAACAAGTGAGTGGATCACACTACACTGCGGAAGCAGAGCTAATTTCCACTTTTAACTATTAATGCTGCAGTGTTAAATCTTATTGTTGACTGTAATGTTGTTCTCTTTGCTTTCGTCTACATCCTTGAAATCCTGTGCTTCTTAAGAAGCACAGTGCTCTTAGACACAGTTCATTACACATTGTATCATTTTCTTATTGTACTGAGCTGCATTGCTGACACTGAAACAGAAGGGCTCAAGTCATGATTTTTATTTCCCATATTACATCATCCTACAATTTAAAGGAAACATCTCTAAAATCTCCCTTTTCCTCTTCAGTAGACTGTTGAAAAAGAAGCTATAAAACAAAGCTTGTTTTAAAAAACTACACAGCCAGTTCCCTGCTAGTCATGCAGGTATATTAAATTATTATTATTATTATTATTTTGAAGATTCAAGCACCATTAAGCAAATCTACATGTTAAGCTAACACAAAGTACTGGGACATGAATGTGTACAGATAAAGAGAGCGTGAAGAAGAGAGGTGCATCATGGGAAGTCCCTCAGCAGTCTAGGTGTAGAGCAGCATCACTAAGGGATGGTTCAGGACTCACCTGAGCCAGCCCTGACTGTGGGCTCTGTCTTCAAATGAGGAGAGGGAGTCTGCCTCCAGAACTAGAACTTGATAGGTTGATAGCTGATGGCCCTAGCTCCAATTCTGCTACAGGGAGCACAAAGAACCCTGTATTCTGAAAGAGTTCTAGTTGGGTAATAAGGTACTATGACTTTAAGATATGATGGTGCCTGACCATGAAGAGCTTTGTAAGTAAGGAGAAAGATTTTAAATTCTATTCTAGATTTAACAGGTAGCCAATGCAAGGAAGCCAACATCCTTTGTTGTTAGCTGTGACAAGCCACTATTAAACTACAACTAACTGGTTCACTGTTCACAGTCTCCTGGCTCTATGGTTGTACTTAGCTGCCAGATTGGAGAGTTACACCAATCTCCTCATCTAACTCTCAGCAAGAAAGCACATTTAAGTGAAAAAGGTCTAAAGTACAACTACAGTAAACATGATGAGTAACATGGTGTTCTAATAGGCAGCGATGTCCTTCACAGTGTTTTGCGTCAAACTACAGTCTTGTATGCTTCTTTACTCTTTTATCTTCTTGGACTCTCCTTTGCATCGATTACTTCTGGGCCCTGGGCAGTAGGTGTGAATTGATGGGGCTTACATGGTACATGTCAAATCAAATCAAATCAAATCAAATCAAATTTGCATAGCCCAAAGTCACAAAGTACATTTGCCTCTGAGGGCTTTACAATCTGTACAGGGAGTGACACCTCTGTCCTTAGACCCTCAGTTCGAGTGAGGAAAAACTTGCCCACAAAAACCCTTTTAACAGGGAAAAAGGTGGAAGAAACCTCAGGAAGAGCCACAGAGGAGGGATCCTCTCCCAGGACGGACAGACGTGCAATAGATGTCACGTGTACAGAACAAATCAACACAAACATATTGTACAATTACAATGACTGATAAAATGACAATGAATTACAATGAATGATAAAATGATTACAGTAGCAGTGGAACCTGTGATAGAGATAGAGAGACACAGATGCACAGCAGCAGCAAATCATTAACTAACTATAAACTGTAATGGAGATATGGTAACAATAATGACAGTAATAATATATGTAGTAGACGTCGTGCAGGACCACAGCAGCAGCCACGATCCATGTCCTGGAATTAATTCCCCCTGTTGGCCAGTTTCTGACTGCACGCTTCCACAGGGATGCTGACATCAGGAGACGTGACATGTCGTTTAACAACCCTGTGCTTAAGTCACGGATGGCTGCACTGCCCTGTCGGAGCCACTGGGTTTCTATGCAGAACCCATCATATTGTCACACACCCATCCCCACCCTAAGCAGGCAGAGTCCCTGCAGGGAACTCAGGCCACACATGAGCCCCAATTCGCTACCTTCACCTTGAAAAGCCTGATTTCATCCTTATAGCCCACAACAGTGCCTCAGGTCTGTTTAGGTCATTTGCTTAATGCCAGTTTACACAGAGAGAATAAAGGCTTCTCTGTTTCAACAGCAGGGTGAGAATAATGTCTGTGTGTCTGTGTCCTTATCACTACAGGACTGGAAAAAATGATACAGCAGCATTTACAGTCTGATTGATCACAAAACAAAAGCATGTTTTAAAAGGGCAAAATGTCACAACACATGTGATTAATAATAAAATAATAATAATAATAAATAAATAATAAATCATCATCATCATGCATTTAGTCAACTTACAACTGCTAGTTGATCTCTGTAATGGTGTGCTCTTTTCACTTAGCCAAAGATTTTGTAGAAGAAAAACACTTGTCTGTATGATATTACATATTGAAAACTTGGAGTGAGGTGTTGAAGAGCAACAGGCACTACTAGCTCAAAACTTATTCATAAATAAATGAATAAAATAAATCTCCAAATTCAAATACTTCAAAGAAAGCATGCGTAAAAACACACATGGAAAGGGTAAGAAGACAGAAAAACATCAAAAATCTGGCGAAACAACTCAAACCAATGTAGACTGAGGAGACATGTCAGACAAAGACAGCAGTGAAAAGGATGAACACATGGAGTCTGAAGCAGTCGATGTGATATACTGAGGTTTGAAAAATTGTTAAAGAAAATTATGGACTTCACAACTGAACTGAAAAAAGAGTTTGGCACAATTAAAGAAGAAATCCAAAAAGAAATAAAGAAAAAAAAGATTTAAGAAGAAACCTCAACAAAACAAGGAAGCAGCGAGCCTCACAAGCGACAAGGACTGATGGAGCTGAACAGAGAATTGTCGACTACTGTTGTTTTGGTGTTTCTTAATCTATCCTTAATTAACACTTAAGCACTACTAGCAAAAGTTTGAGCCTGAACGAATCTTTACAACTTAATTAATTAATGACCCCAAGTATCCAAAACATGCAATTAATGTAAAAAAAAGAAAAACGACACAGGACATAATGTTAAAGCAAGTTTATTATTGGTCTTATTATTTGATTATTTTCAGGAAGAAACAAGACAAGTTTGTGGCTTACATAATCACAGTATTGTTTAGATCCATTAGTGTTACTCATTCATAAGCTCAGCTAAGGTGGCTCATCTAGGCTGGTGGACTACAAAATAGTAAACAAAGCCCACAAACTGCACGGCTATATGGTCGTTCTTTGCTAAGATGAATTAAGGGCAAGAAAGCGATGAGGAAATTGAATTTTGACTCAGGAGGAGAACAAATTACCAGTTCATGACAGGGGTACTAATGAGAAGTGTGATCGATACTCCTCTAACAAGCCAGCGACATGAGTACAACAGCCCCGATGCCTAAACCCTCTGATAAGCTGCTGGCACCCAAAGCAGAAAACTCAATCCTATAATGGAATTTGTCTGAAGATTTACTAGTTTGATTTGTCTTTATGGCATTTTCTCTTTCCTTCCCTCACAGTTCGGTCGTGCTTTCGCCTCCTCAGCTGTTATTTTTAACTGTTGATCTTTGCAGCTTTGTCTTCAGTCATTTTACACTGTAAAATGTAGAAACAAAATGTGATGATGTGCAAAACATTGAAACCTCACATTTAATTGAAAATAGCACAAAGACAACTCATCAAATGTTGAATCTGAGAAACTGTAAAATGATATGCCCATTTAATGTCCAAATATTTTGGACAATGTCGATAAAAGACACTGTAAAAGTTGTGAAATGCTTAAAGCGAACAGCTGGTGGAACATCTGACAGTTGTATGATGTTAATTGGCAACAGGTTAGTAACATGTTTATATGTTCTATACATGTTTGGGTGTAAAAAGCATCCCAGACAGCTTCTGTGGATCCGAGCTCATTTAAGATGGACTGAGGTGAAGGAAAAACTGTCCTGTGGTCTGATGATTCCAAATTTGAAATTCTATTTGAAAATCATGGATGCCGCATCCTCTGCTGAAAAGGAGACAGACCATTATGTTTTACACAGCAACTTTTTTGGAATCACAGTAGAGCATCTAAACACCCAACTTCACACACTTCTTCACAAATTAAAACATTTCATTAAAATCCATGACACACACACAAACACACACACACACACACGCAAACACACACACACACACACACACACACCTTGCTGCTAACACTCCTTGCCCCTAACAGCTCTATCAGACAGTTCCTCTAGTGAAACTGACAAACAAATTTTCAGATATTTCAATGCCAAGATTTAACATCTGACAGCCACTCAGATTTCACAGAATTGTAGTTAACTTATTGCAGCATACATACTGACTGGATCCGAATCCTGTCTGACTCAAGTGACCTGAGGCATCTTGATTATTGTTCAAAGCAGTGACTGTGACTTCAGCCACACAGTCTTTGGGTTAGTTGAGACACATTCAGTGGAATGAGTAAGATCACAATTCAGTTCTGATGATGTATCCATGACTTCTCTCAGAGCCAGCAAAAACCCTTCAAGGAGCAAAAAACACACAACACAGCAACTTCAATATTACCCAGTGTGTTTTACAGTCAGTGCAAAATACACACCCGCAGTCAAAGCACATAGAATCTTTTAGAGACATAGAGTCTTTTCCTAAAATACAAAACCCAAAATTTAAAAGCACAATAACTGAGTCCTTTCTATATAAAAATTCCTCTTTACCCAAGATACAGAATCATGGACTTGTTGGAGTTGTTGCCAGGAGGATGCGTGCCATTTGCTTTCAAACATCGCCATAGTTATTCCCTCAGTCAATTGGTGGGTGTGCGTGTGATGCAGGGGTGTGAACTGCTTAAAGACACTGAACGCTATAATTGGTTAGAGGCAATACCTGAAGTTAACTATAAGCCGATTCTTGCCCTTGAAAGTCTAACATCCATTCATCAGAGACTACTGTTGTGGAAAAGCAATGTATAACTATAACTATAAATGTATTGTTTTTCTCACTGCTGAGTTGTTTTCCTGACCTTCGGGTACTGTATAATGTCAGATGTACACACCAGTGAAGATGAATCCCTCATTGTGACAAACCAGCAGAAAGCACGATAATGTGTGTAAATATGTGAAGCACCATCTAGATTTGGGATTTTTAGTTGCTCTGGCACATTGTGACAGTAAACTACTGATTTGGAAAAATATTCAGAAAATGGTAAGTCATGGATAATTAATGTCTCCAGACACAAAAAAATCTTAACATCATGATCGTAGTAGAGGAAAAGTCTGCTGATTAATAAGATTCATCCTCTGGGAAGCATGAATAACTGTACAATTCCACATTGTCATGCTGCAGTGCCACAGTACTATGTGTTTCATTTCTTGATGACGACATGATTATGTGTGGGTACAGTAGGGTGCGGCACAGTACTGCACCAAGAAAACATGCTGTAATATGAATTGCATTCAGCCAGGTTGAATCCTGCTGGACAGGAGCAGCAGGATGGAACCTGTTTAGTTTGCTCCATGGTCAGTTGTGAGACATGAAATAGAATGTGATATTGGAATGCATGAACCTGGATGCATTCAAATCAAATCAAATCAAATTTTATTTGTATAACCCAAAGTCACAAAGTACATTTGCCTCTGAGGGCTTTACAATCTGTGCAGGGAGTGACACCCTCTGTCCTTAGACACTCGGTTCGAGTGAGGAAAAACTTGCCCACAAAAAACCCTTTTAACAGGGAAAAAAGGTGAAAGAAACCTCAGGAAGAGCCACAGAGGAGGGATCCCTCTCTCTCAGGACGGACAGACGTGCAATAGATGTCAAATCAACACAAACTTATTGTACAATTACAATGAATGATAAAATGACAATGAATTATAATGAATGATAAAATGATTACAGTAGCAGTGGAACCTGTGATAGAGATAGAGAGACACAGACGCACAGCAGCAGCAAATCATTAACTAACTATAAACTGTAATGGAGATATGGTAGCAATAGAGAGAGAGAGAGAGTTTTCAGTAAAGGGAGATGTGACTGCATCTTCAACCAATACCGTGCCTGACTAGGCACAACCCTGAGATAGAGAGAGAGAGAGGAGGGAGGGGGAGTCCCCCAGCAGTCTAGTCCTATGGCAGCATAACTAAAGGATGACCTGAGCCAGCCCTAACTATAAACTCTATCAAAAAGGAAAGTCTTAAGTCTACTCTTAAAAGTGTTGACCGTGTCTACCTCCCAAACCCAGAATGGTAGTTTGTTCCACAGAAGAGGAGCTTGATAGCTGAAAGCTCTGGCTCCCAGTCTACTTTTGGAAACTATAGGAACCAAAAGGAACCCAGCATTCTGAGAGCGCAGTGTTCTAGAGGGGTAGTAAGGTACTATGAGCTCTTTTAGATATGATGGTGCCTGACCATGAAGAGCTTTGTATGTAAAGGAGAAGAATTTTAAATTCTATTTTAGATTTAACAGGTAGCCAATGCAAAGAAGCCAAAATGGGAGAGATGTGATCTGATGTTATCTCTGATAACAAAGAGTTACAATAGTCCAGCCTAGAAGTAACAAATACGTGTGTGACACCACCCAGGTTACAAAGGGGGGCAGATAGAAGAGAGCTATATCAGCCTTAAACACCGACCATCTGAGTGTGGACACAAGTTTTAAAGGGTTCAAAAGGAGGGAGTGCATTCAGTTCAAGGAATATTTATTTTAAAAAACAGAGCTATATTGTCAATGGACCTAAAAGAACAAGGGAAGAGACTGCCAAATTAGTCCAAATTATTTTATTGCACAATACTAAATGAATTAAAACTACTAATATATAAATAGCGAATGGCTTAACATGAAATACAGGGGAGAATAAAATGGCTACGGCAATAGACAGGACAGGGTACTTACTGCGGGGAGATTCTATCACAGACCCCAATAGGAACCACCATGTGTGCACATAAAATCACTGCAACCACTACAAAGACAAACCAACCTACAATCCAGTGAGGTGACCACTACACTTCACACCTACCACACTGCATGCAAGGAAGGGTGCATATCCCACGACTACTCCCGCAGGTCACCCTCTGACTTTGCCTAGAAAGGAGAAACTCCAAAAAGACACGAGTACACTGAAATTCAGTTGGTTCAGGTTCACAAATGTCAGTACAGTGCAATCAAATATATATATAGAAAAAGACAATCTTAAGCCATCTACATAGTAATTCAACTGTATATCTCAAACACATTTGCCAACAGCCTTGGTGAGCTGGCTCAGGCAAAGCAGCAGTCTGGCCTCAAATCCCAGTCAATGCTCAGCTAAAAAAACACCAATAGTTGCCGGCCTCCACTCTGGTTTAAAAACAGGGAAGAGCTGAGTCTTTTCCTCCTCAGCACAGGACCACAGAGCTCAATCTGGATAACCTCAGGACAGTCACACCACAACCGCACAGCCACAGCAACCCTGCCACACAACCAGGCCTCAGACAAAGAGGTACTAATTACCCTCACCTGTCCCTATAAAGGCGGAGCTACCTCTGGCCCCACCTGACAGGGCGGTGCTTTAAGGTAGATGCCAGCCCTCACATCTACCCCCATGTTTTTGTTGTCGTCCCGACAATGTACCTTTAAAGCCAGGGTCTATGAAGAGCTAAAATGGAATTGACGCTAGAGGCCTAACAGCCCTGGTTGTGGTAGGCGGTGAATGTTTGAATGCTGTCCAGCGGTAGAGCGTGTTGTTCTTCTAGGGTTAGCACTCGGGGCGGGAGGGAGAGGAATGGCCTGTACTATCAAGGGACCTGGCAGAGGATTAACTCTGGGTTGTAAATTCACTACAGTACCAGGCTGTTCAGATGCCTGTTCCAACTGTGGATCAACCCCAACAGGTGGGGATGACAGGTGTTCCCAGTTGGAGGCTCATGTTGTTGCCACACATAGATGTCTCCATCCTCCTCAGTTCTCCCCTGCATCTCAGGAAGGAGGGTGGGGCTAGTGGTCCTCTCAGCATCCCTAAAGTTTTCACAAAGGTTACTTGGAATTGGTTTGATGGACTGTCTATTAACATGTTTTACCTTTTAGGATGATCCAGGGTGCGACTGTATACACTGGACCAGCATTATCAGGGACTTTCAGGATACGATAGGGTGTGGGGCTCCAGTGATCTTGGATTTATGTCTGCCCTTCTGTTATGTTCTCTAAGGAACACCAGCTGATTTAGTTGCAATGGGTCTGAGGCTGGCACCACACAACGCTCTGCACGTTTATGAGCTGCCGTTTGCATCCGTTTCCTGGCTCCTCATAAGCAATGTTAAGGCGTTTCTGATGATCTTGTACCCAGCTGTGGACAGGGCCGTGCACTGGCTCTTCAACTCTTCCTAACAAGAAGTCAATGGGGAGCTGGGGTTCCAGGCCAAACATGAGAAAGTAGGGTTGTTCACCCGTAGATTGATGAACAGTGGTGTTATAGGCAAATGTAAGTTGTTGCAGGTAGGTGGGCCAATTACTTTTCTGCTCGGGGGCAAGGTTCGCAAAGATCATGCAATGTCCTGTTAAAGCGTTCACACTGCCCATTACCTTGTGGGTGATATGGAGTAGTGCGGTCTTTTCCACCATACAGCTGACACAGTTGTTGGATCACAGCCCCTTCAAAGCTCCTCCCTTGATCTGAATGGATCCTAGCAGGGACCCGAACGGTAAAACCACTCATAGACCAGTACCGGCTACAGTGGTTGCCTTTGGTCCCTGGTAGCAATAGCCTGTGTGTATTTAGAAAACACATCAGTTAGAATTAACACATTCTCCGCCATCCACAGAAGGTTCTAAATATGTAAAATCCATGGCTAGAATCTGGTTAGGTTTGGAGGCCAGAAGATGGCCCATTGTTGTCTTTGGTTTAGGATAAACTGCTTTGGCTAAGGCACAACGTTCACACTGCTGACAGTAATTTTGAATATCTTTCAGCATGCCTGGCCAATAGCATCTCTGCCGCACCAGGTCAAGGGTTCTGTCCAGCCCTGGTGGCCATGATCATTATGCAACTGATGCAAGACTTCACTTTTCAGGCTTTGTGGTAGCACTAGTTGGCGACGCCTCCCCATCAAGTCGAAATACCTGACGTTGGAGGACACCGTTACACTGTACCAGTTTCTTCCACTGACGCAACATTTCCAGCACTGTTTCAGGTAGATCTGTCCGTTCCTGTCGGTTTGGACCTGTCCCCCTTTGCCAAAATTTCAGGAACACACTGATAGTGGGGTCGTCTCTCTGTAAAGCAGCAAGATCAGCAGATGAGTGAGATGGCAGGACAGAGACAATGGATTGAGTTACCTGCTGATGAGGCGTCGTTTTAGTCTGGTGTAAAATGCCTGGAAGAGCGGTACCTGGCAACACAGCCTCAATTGGTGCCATTGACTCTGACTGTTCATACTGACGTGACAGTGCATCGGCATTGCCATTTGAGCGACCTGGGCGATACTTAATAGAAAAGTCAAATGATGAAAGTTGAGCAGCCCAGCGTTGTTCCAATGCACCTAGCTTTGCAGTGGACAGATGGCTTAGAGGATTGTTATCGGTATAGACAACACATTTATGACCCAATAGGTATTCTCTAAACTTCTCTGCCATAGCCCATTTCAAGGCCAAAAATTCAAGTTTCATAGAACTGTAGTTTGACATGTTGCGTTCAGTAGGTTTTAAACCTCTGCTAGCATATGCAACAGGGCGCACTGTGCCATCTTGCTGCTGCTGTGAAAGCACTGCACCTAGCCCTAAATGACTGGCATCAATTTCCAGAATGAAGGGGCATGAAAAATTTGCATATGCCAACACAGGGGAATTCACCAACCTGGCCTTCAGATTTTCAAAGCTGGTTTCACATTGTTCGGTCCACAATTCCTGGAGGGAGCGTTTGGATGGCTTTTTAGTCTTGGTGCCACCCAGCTCAGCCACTAGGTGATGAAGAGGTGCAGCCAGTTTTGCAAAACCTTGAACAAAGCGGCGATAATAGCTAGCGAAACCGAGAAATGATCTTAGCTCAGTTACAGTTTTTGGAGGTTGCCAATTCGCCACTACAGAGATCTTGTCAGGGTCAGTTGCTACACCATTTTTTGAGATGACATGGCCAAGGTATTTTACCTCTGTTTTTAGGAAACAACACTTCTCTAGTTTAGCTTTTAGGTTCTGCACCCGCAAGGTCTCCAACACAGCTCCCAGCCGCTGGATGTGCTCATCCACTGTAGCAGAAAAGACAATGACATCATCCAAGTAAAGCAATAATGACTGGTGATTGTGCAAGCCAAAGATCCTCTCCATCAGCCTTTGAAAAGTGCTGGGTGCATTACACAAACCAAAAGGCATCCTGTTAAATTCAAAGAGGCCAAAGGGGGTGCAAAAAAGCTGTTTTCATTTTGTCAGATTCAGCAACTGGAACTTGGTTATACCCACTGGCTAAATCCAATGTGGAGAACCAGTAGGCACCTGACAGAGTGTCGAGAGACTCCTCAATTCGAGGCAGAGGAAAAGCATCTTTCCTAGTTTTAGAGTTCAGGAGACGGTAGTCGACACAGAGCCTAAGGGTAGAATCTTTTTTCTTCACTACCACAATTGGAGAGGCAAATGGACTACAACTCTCACGGATTACTTTACTCTCTAGGAGCTGCTGAACATGTGCCTTAACGGCCTCATATTCTGACGGTGGAATACGCCTATACCGCTGGCGGACAGGTGTCTCATCTAGAAGAGGAATCTCATGAGCAATCAAATTTGTACACCCCAAATCACAATCATGGGAGGAAAAGACAGACTGATAGCCATGTAAAAGGGACCTTACCCTCTTCTGATCTTGAACTAAAAGAGTTGACAAATCAAGGGATTCAATGGCAGATGACAGGGGGTTTTCCTTCACAGTCTGCGTTGCCATAATAATGGTCTGTTCTCCAGATGGCCCTTCCTCTATAGTTTCAATGAGGCTTCCTGGTTGGCTGACAATTTCAGCTTGACAGAGGGTGCCAATCTGAATGTGGGGGAGGTAAAGTTACCTCTGTAGTCCCCACATTGGTTACAGGGATGAACGCTGTACCATTGAGCACTTTGACCAGAGCTGGGGAAGCGAGGAGACCATTTGGCAAACCTGAAACCGATGGTTCAAACAGGGCTGATCCTGTATGAACTGGAGATGTCTTTCTGCAGGTGGTGGGCACCATTTTCATTGTTCCTCCTGGAATTTGAATCTTTCTCCGGCCCTTAACTCTGACTGGGCCATGGACTTGGGGTCCGGGCTGGAGGTGGGCTCGGTGGCAGAACTGCAAAACATCTTGCCAAGGATTCTGCTTGACTGGGGGAAGATCAAACAGGGCAGGACCATGTTCCAAAAACAACTCTTTGTAGCACTCACGTATTACATTCATGCCAAGAACTCCACACACCTCTGGATTGGGGCTGGCGTCTGGTGTATCCCTGATGACTAATACACCACGTTTGGGGATCAACTTGCCTAAAACCTGAAAATCGACTTCCAAATAGCCAATATAAGGGATTTGAGCCCATTGGCTGCACGTAACCGCAGCCAGTGGCATGCCCTCAGCTTCTCTGGGCCCCTTGTCTCAAAATATTTGGCAAAGAAACTCTCTGTAATAGTGGTGACCATAGACCCAGTGTCTAATAAGCAAGAAATGTTCACCCCTCCCATAGTAATGGTGACCTTTGGACAGGAACCTACCAAGCTGGGTGTGGGGTCAGGAGGACCATTCCCGTTAGAGCCAATAATGCCCCCATCTGAAATGTGGCTCAGCATAACAGAGGGCGCTAGTTTTCCGATTGCTGGAACTGGAAGGGTTGGGTGACTGAGCCCTGGGTGGAGCCCCTAAGTTCAGAAGCTATGACCCTTTCATTATCACAGTCTTTGGCAAAATGTCCTGGTTGTTGACACCGTCGGCAGATGAGTGGCTCCCTCTTCCGAAAGGGCCTAGGCCTGACTGAAGTGTGGTTTAATCTTAGTTCTTGTGTAAGCTTATCAATTTGAGCCTGTTGCTGCTTCAACATTTCTTTAAGCTCTGCTAGCTCTGACCCTACAGTATCTTTCTGACCCCTAGCCTGGCCTGCATGCTGCATGCTATAAACTGAGGGGACGGAATAACTCCTGGGTCTGCCCAATTCTTCTCCAGATCTGCCCTCCCGCTCCCACCTAATGGCTTCATCCCTAATAGCATGAAGGTCATAGTCAGGATGTTCACGAGCAATTCTCCTAAGCTCCCGGCTCAAATTCCCATCCCCTACACTCTCTACAAACTGATCACGCAGCAATTTAGCAGCATCAGGATGCGTTTCTCTGACAACTCTGGATCATTTTGTCCATTAAAGAGAACAGAGCATGTGAGAATTCCCTCAATGATTCACCTTCTTGTTGCTTTCTAGCATAAAAGGCCTCTTTGACTGCAATGAAAGACATAGGACAGCTATACTGAGCAAGGAGGATCTCAAAAATGCGGTCAGGGTCTTCCCTCACTTGCTGCGGCCGATACTTGATCTCCGCACGAGCATCACCAATCAGATGATCATAAATAAAATGGGCCTTATCAATAGTAGCAAGTCTACGGGCACGCATAATAGCTTGTACCTCCTCAACCCAGGTCTGAACATTAATCTCACCTATGCCACTAAATAATGGGCAAGATCTTTCCGAGGATATAAACTAATCTTTCCCGAGTCATAGCCTCGCCTGAACTAAGGTCCTGCTGCCTATAGGAGCTAGAGGGGCCTGGCTGTGGCTGGGACACATTTAGTTGATCCATGTTGTACTGAAGGGGAATGAAATTAGGCCCACTGAATATTGACAGAACAAGGCTTTCAATACGCTTGCCAGCTGCTGCTTCGCCTAAATAAAAAAAGAGAAAAATTTAAAACAAAAAGGGAAAGAAAAAATTAGCAAAACTTAATACAATCCAACAATACAATAAAAAAATCATCCCATTGAACCAACTGATTTGAATGCACGTCTATAGGCTCTGAAAAACCCTGCTCACAGCGCCAGTTTGTGACACCACCCAGGTTACAAAGGGGGGCAGATAGAAGAGAGCTATATCAGCCTTAAACACCGACCATCTGAGTGTGGACACAAGTTTTAAAGGGTTCAAAAAGGAGCGGGAGACGTGCATTCAGTTCAAGGAATATTTATTTTAAAAACAGAGCTATATTGTCAATGGACCTAAAAGAACAAGGAAGAGACTGCCAAATTAGTCCAAATTATTTTATTGCACAATACTAAATGAATTAAAACTACTAATATATAAATAGCGAATGGCTTAACATGAAATACAGGGGAGAATAAAATGGCTACGGCAATAGACAGGACAGGGTACTTACTGCGGGGAGATTCTATCACAGACCCCAATAGGAACCACCATGTGTGCACATAAAATCACTGCAACCACTACAAAGACAAACCAACCTACAATCCAGTGAGGTGACCACTACACTTCACACCTACCACACTGCATGCAAGGAAGGGTGCATATCCCACGACTACTCCCCGCAGGTCACCCCTCTGACTTTGCCTAGAAAGGAGAAACTCCAAAAAGACACGAGTACACTGAAATTCAGTTGGTTCAGGTTCACAAATGTCAGTACAGTGCAATCAAATATATATATAGAAAAAGACAATCTTAAGCCATCTACATAGTAATTCAACTGTATATCTCAAACACATTTGCCAACAGCCTTGGTGAGCTGGCTCAGGCAAAGCAGCAGTCTGGCCTCAAATCCCAGTCAATGCTCAGCTAAAAAAACACCAATAGTTGCCGGCCTCCACTCTGGTTTAAAACAGGGAAGAGCTGAGTCTTTTCCTCTTCAGCACAGGACCACAGAGCTCAATCTGGATAACCTCAGGACAGTCACACCACAACCGCACAGCCACAGCAACCCTGCCACACAACCAGGCCTCAGACAAAGAGGTACTAATTACCCTCACCTGTCCCTATAAAGGCGGGAGCTACCTCTGGCCCCACCTGACAGGGCGGTGCTTTAAAGGTAGATGCCAGCCCTCACACGTGGACTAGTTTTTCTGCATCCGCTTGAGACACAATGCGTCTGATTTTGGCAATATTACCTCGTGTCTCTTTTCCATGGCCACAAACAGAACAAGTGCTCACCTGCACCTCCACTTTAACTCCAAGTAGTTTCACATCACACATCCCCTTTTTAGAAACAGGCCTGTGGCAGCACAGAGGCAGGCATATCAGTTCTCTAGTTCCTCACAATTCGTCTCCATATCTGTCTTTTTCGTGATTCGCTGTGCCCAATTTACTGCAGTACATCTGCAGCTTGCTTCTCAAGACAATACATATCATTTGATCGAAGATTCTTTGCTCCCTAATGGGGAGATTATTTTCATAGTTCATTTACAGAAAATCAACTGTGGCAATTTTAAAAATTAGGGATGTTTTGGAAAACCTTTCCTGCTTAGTAGTTTTCTCCAAATTACTTAATTTTGAGGACTCTTCTTCATTCACCAGTGCATTTGGGCACAGGGCCTTCATCAGGGCAAAAATTCAGCCTATATACTATACAAAACAGCTGAATGTTCGTCAGTTGTCCCTGAAAGCTCGAGACATACGGGCTTTACTTAGGATGCTGCAAACTTTACCACTAGCAACTTTAAAGTAAAAGTGACTAACAAAATGTATCAAACATCAAACGAATATATTTTACAGTAAATTTGACCGCATTTACACAAATAAATAAATAAATAAATACAATTTACAAATCAATTCAATTTAATATTCTTAGCTGGAATAACCCGGCAAGATGCGCAGAGATCCAGTGCAGTGCAGCTGATTCAAGTATTACGGGAGGCATGTTTTGTGTACCAACCATTGTACCATAATAAAACTTAAGTTGAACACATGGCTATCAGCATATCAGTACAACAGGTCCAATCATACCCACCGTACATAAAGATGAACACAAAACATTATAAAACATTATTTATTTAGCTCTCTCTTTAGCTCTTTTAGATATGATGGTGCCTGACCATGAAGAGCTTTGTAAGTAAGGAGAAGAATTTTAAATTCTATTCTAGATTTAATAGGTAATAATAGAGAATGAGCAGCATATACTTCTGCCAGTGTTCTAAGCCCTTATACACTTTAAACTTTCTAAATTTGAATAGGCTCTTAGATAATATATCATGTTAACCTGCTGTCCCCCCCTAAAGATCCTCTGCCCCCCCCAAAAAAAAACATGGTACAGAGGGTTGGAGTGGAAGCCTAATTCAGGTCAGAAGGTTGATATAATCTATGATAGTCTGGCTAGATGTCAGCAGTTTTGCAGCAATCTGTTCTGGGTGCCTCATTACATGTGGAGGTCACACTGTGTTAACCGTAGCTTCATTTTGGTAATAAATTGATATCAGGTTCATTTTATTGGTTTGTTACAGCGGGTGCACTTGCCAGCTCATTGGCATCAATGTGTAAAATGATGTAGATGGATGCATACAACAAGATTGGCTGTCATAATAATAAAAATAATAATAATCTAATTATATACATAATACATAATTATAAAAGTCTCACAGTTTTACGTTGAACACGTGATTTTTCCATCATTACCCACCCACTGACTGTAATTTGCAGCAACACTGCAGCAACTTGACAATGGAGAATTCCTTTGGATGTCACTGACAGGTCTATCCACCGCCTTCTTTTAGTGTTCTCCCAGGCATGTTAGTCGATGCAAGAGGCTAGCCTGGGAAGCAATCAGCCCCTTGAGGCTCCATTCTGCCTGCCACAAATCACCATCACTACCAGCATGATTTTGTCTTTCCATTCAACCATTTCCAAACAAGTAAAACATGCGCATACAAATGATCACATCTTTGAAGCACGAAAGGATGCTCTCTATTAAGCCTTGACAGTTTTTCTCATTGCAATTCAGACAACATGTTTACTCTGTTCAAAAGGAAGCGAGATTCAGCTGGTAGCATTTGTTATCTGTAAAGGCTGGTACAGCTGCAGTGTCTGCTGGGAAACTAAATGGTGTTTATTTAGACATGGAAACCAAATGGCCATTAGAAACTTGGGAAACATCAACCAACAAATATACAGTGTCCCATTTTAAATTCCAGACTTAGTCAAAATTTGCATTTTAAATTGAATATGTCACAACAACAGCAAAGTTGTCCCATGTCACAGAGAAATGTGGCTTCTCTTATAGGACAACATTTATTCATCTATTGTGGTTTTGTCACAAAAAATACAGTGCATGCTGTTCAGGTGTTTGATGGTGCTTTCAGGTACTGAATCACTGAAACCAGTTGCAGGTGTAAATAATGGTGGGCAGACATAAACTGCAGTCTTCATTCTGGACCTGTATTTGTTGTTACTCACTACAAGGAGGTTTTTTACATTTTGTTACCTCTGATGCATTGTGCCATTTGTCTGACACCTTAGTGGACTACTACAAGCCAAACCTAGCACCAGACTGGAACACTGACATTGAACCATTCTGAAAAATCTCAGATTACAACATTACTATCTTGATTTTAATAATATTGCACCTGACCTGCAAAACCTGGCCAGGATAGGATTATGATTAAGTTCTTTTAGGCAACAACCTTTCCACCTCATAGCACAGAGATCACATTTTCTGCCTTGGCATAACACAACACTAGTTGTGTGGTGTGGTTTCCCATATGTGACACATCTGCATAACCCTAACCCCACAGAGACATTTAATTATAGCTTTAAAAGTATAACATTTCAGTTTTTTCTATGAGGAGTGCAAGTAAATTTGTTTGTGAGATGAGTTTCCATATGAATTGAAAAATGTCTTCTCTCTGAAAAAAAAATACATCGATCAATGAAAACAAGTGAAAGATTTCATTTTCATTTTCACTATATCTAAAATAAACATGAGGAAGCTCCCTTGGGTCTGTCACACTGTAGAAAGGCATTTTGCTATCGAGAGTTTAATATGTTAAAATTTGAGGCTCTTATTGTCAGTGGCACCACCAACATGCTGCTATCATCCCACATTTACATTTCTGCCTTATGAATTGATGAAGACAGCCAAGTGCATTATTAGTTTTTGCATTTGGGAGGCTTGTGCCAGGAGCTGGTGATTAATGTGTTCATTCTTAGCCATGTCCTCGCAAGATGTCGCTGTCTCTGCCATGTTGATGAGTTATGATGCAATTTTTCTTCTGAAAAGAATAACCACATATTTCAAGATTATCAAAACAATTGAAAGTCAACAGAGAGTGTCAGGCATTTTTCAGTTTTGTTTATTTTGTTATTTTACTCTTTCAGTGTTTAAATCATAAAGTGGTACTGCAGCTGGGATGAATCTTGTTTCCACACCTATTTGTGCAGATGTAATTTTGCTACCCAGAGAATGACCAATAAAAATGTGTGAGTAAAATCCTACTTCTGTAGTCTAAAGCATCACATGGTGGCAGGGTTGGTAAACATGAATTAAATTTTTGTACTCACAGGATTTCTACCTATGGAAGTTCTGTTAAGTTATATTTTTTAGGATGCTGTCATTCAACCACCTAAAGTGGACAATTGCAAGTACTCTGCTGAAAGAAATGATGCTGTCCTGTTCCTGAGAGTTACTGAATGTGATCTTCAGCCAACAACTTCATCCCGCATAGAAAAGAAAAGAGAATAAATGAAGCTTGGGGAGATAGTGTTTGTGAAATGATCCCATCATCAGAGCTGTGGGAAATGACTTGGAGCACCTGTGGTTCTGTGAGCTGAAAGGCCAATATTGAGCATGTACAGTGCATTGTGTAGTGAAGCAGAAAACAGCCAGGGCTGAGGCAGGGAAAATTTCCAGTGCCTGTATTTTCCTAGCACTCATCTCCTATGTAATGGCTCTGTGATTTACAACAATGCACAGCTGGAGGTTCTGCGGTGGTCCGGGCTATTTTATACCTTGCACCCATTAGCTGCTTAGCGGGGGATTTTACAAACCACTTTATGTGTGTGAGGTAGGTGGGTATTGATGACAAAAGCAGGTCCAAGGCATGGCAATCATCCTGTGTTGGGTGGGACAAAGGAAAGAGAGAGATTGTAATGCTTTTTATTATTCAGTCTCATTTCCCCAATCATCAAGCCCCTGATTAATTCCTGTGCACAGAGAGATAACTTAGGGACCCATTGGCTACAGAGACGACAAATGTCAACCTCCAACTAGGGCAAGTGCCTGACAGTTCACCTACTTTCTTCCTCTCTTTCTCCTTTTTTTCTTCTTCTCCCTGGAGCCTGCTGATACTGATGCTAGATGAGATGCTAAGCCCCATTCATTTCATTTCATTCATTCACCAGAGGGTGATGACGTATTATATATATATATATATATATATATATATATATATATATATGCACATGAAATGTGAGCAAGTGTTGTGACAGAGACCACCTTAAAACATAACATATCCCATTATTGAGCCTTTGCCCAGGTCACCTAACCTAGCTTTGTGGTTCTTTTGGTGATGGTGTCAGTCAGTCAGTCCACCACTTAAACTAACTCTTTGGTTCAGGCATGAATAGTTCCCAGAAGATTTTGACTTTACTTCTAATGTAGGGTATTTATGATTTTGAGTGAAATCTGTCTACAAATATTGGATGGACCATGAGCAGGTCAAAATTTCATATTGTCCAACACTTTGGTTTAAGACCAAAAAGAAAAACCTCAACAAAATATATGAGTCACCTCCATAGGTAGCACACATACCTTACCATAAGTGTACAGCATTCAGCACTAAATATAATTCCACTCTGATAGAATTAACGATTAGAATAATGAAAAAGTAAATTGAAGCACCACGGTAATGTGCTGCAGTAAATTGGTTCAGTGGTACAGCCCTTATGATTGCCCAATTTTTTCAGCATCATATTAATATAATTTTATACTTTTTGATACTAAAATCTCATTTACTTTGTTCAATAAAAAAAATAACAAAGCTAGTTAAGTCTTTAATATAATATGTCTAACCTGAATTCTAATAGAATTTTAATATTGTTTCACAGCACTCGTTGCTTTTAGAGTTTTGTTTATTGCCCCCTGGATGGAGCACTGACAAAGGTTACTGGGCCATTTGTGTGTGTGTGTGTGTGTGTGCGTGAAACATGTTAAAATATTCTTGAATTCCAAACACAACAATGTACTCTGGCAGCTTTTTTTAAATGTATTTATTTCTTTTTTCTGCGCAGTGGATTATTTGATTTAAATCTCTCCAGCACTCTGGTATTGTACACTCAAATTGTTTTGGACAGGTGATTTCCTGCAGCGCACAGCACAGACAACCATAAGCTGCAACACAGCCAAAGTGAGCGAGGCTGTTAATCACGAAGAGGGAATTAACTTCAAAGGGATTTGAAAATGTCCATGTGGAATGTAGGCTCCAGGATGAATTATGCATGAAAAATGCTTCACTAGAGTAATGTGCTGACACAATTTGTCACACGGCACAGGAATACCTAAGTAACCATGTTCAAGGAGTTGATGCAGTTAGGTGGTGTCGTTTCTTTGGACCGTTGGAGGTCGTACAGCTGTGTAACATACACCGACTGCACAGTGAATTACTTATGAGACCCTTCTTTGCCTTAAGAGGAAAGCTGGGAGCCTTGATATACAGAAGCTTTGAAAAAAATCACTCTTGAATTTAAATCTGTGAGCACGTGTGTGTGTGTGTGTGTGTGCTTGCGTGCGTGTTTGTGTGTGTGTGAAGCAGCAGGATTTAAAGGCTGGGCTTGAGGCCATGTATCATCCTCAAGCATCTTTAAAAGCCTGTCCTGCTGCCTGTCAGTTTTTGGACGATGCACATTGGAGTGCTGACATTCTGATGGAGAGGACGGCAAACAGCAGCAAGAATTTCAGATACTCAGACAAAAATCTGTTTTCTGAGTTCAGCAACTGAATCTACACTTGATGTGAGAAAACTCAATGCTCTCATTTGACTGATTATTCTATTCAAAGTGATGGTGTGAGACACCATGCTGTGCCAGAGAGGAATTTAATAAAAAACACTGGGGAACACAATTTTTGTTGAGTTAGGTCTGACAGCTGTTTTTAACTCATTTTTTGGTGCGATATCCAAAACTGATCTCAGCTTTTCTCTATCACGTCAAGTTTTTGAACTATAGGTTGCCCGTTTTCTTAAAAAATATGAAAAATACTGTACTTAACAGATATGTGCTTGTTTTCACTAAACCAAAGTAACAGTCTGTGCAATGATCTTTTTGCTCTCGCCAAACCATGGGGAAACCAAATGCCAACTTTTCACATGTTCCTTTGGTCCACATCCGTAAACTCTCGACACACTGCTTGCACACTTTGTGAGGGGCCCATGGCTTGTCTTGATCACAGAGTTTTACTTTAAAATTTACAAAATATGTTTTTTTGACAAATGCACTGATGTTTGCCCTCTGACTTGGAATGGTGAAACTACCACAAATATAGCAAAAGGAGTCAGGGTTGTTTGGGCATTTACGACGAGAACAGGACACTAGTGATGAAAAACACACATTTAAAATAAGGCAGCATATACTTTATATAACATCACCACACTATAATAATCCAAAAATCATTTGTTGGTCACCTCTGTAGTGTTTTTGCTACGGTGTCTGTTTCACACATTAATATAGTCATAAATAACAACATCATTAACAAACTCCTCTGGAAGACTTCCATCTTGGCAAAAGGATTCTGCTGAAGTGGAAGACTGAAGACGAAAACAGTCTCTGTTTGCCAAGAGCATAAAATCACACATCCTCATCTAGAAATAATTAGAATTGTAAAGCAATATATCACTGTCAACATATATGTAAAGGAATGTAGCCCTTCACAGACGTCTACACTTTGCCTCAGTTTTCTATCATCAGTCCCTGCTTCTGTCTCACTGTTCAGCAGTTAGAGAGTTAATGTGGAATAAATGACAGCAGATTGTGGAAAGTTATTTGTATGGTTGTGACTAACCACTGACGGTCTGACATGTTTTTACACCTTTACTCACTTTTTAATCTCATAGTTGAACTCCCACACTACATTCAACATAAGCTATCTTGAGCTCACACACGCTTTATGGTGCCACACTCAACTGTTCCTCACAAGAAGGACAGACGACTTTGTACTGCACTGACTGTCCAAACACCTCAGCGGGTGGCGTGTGGTGTTCAACAAAGAAATCCAATATCCACAATCAACTTTTGTTTTGGGTCATGTTCCCAGTTATTGCACTGATAAAGAGTGCATTTTCATGACTTGTCTTGCAGTTGATGCTTTATGAATGGCATGCTCCCCACCACAGACTAACTCTGACTGAGCTTGCCTGATGTAATTAATACACCTGGTGCTCATCTGTAATCAATGGACACAAAGAAAACAATACTCCCCCTAGTGGTTAAATTGGACAATACTATACATACAAATGGCTCCTCCATACCCCCCACATGTAAATGTATGTTCATCAGCTGCTTTGTGTCCCACTCTCCTGAAGGGGATGAAGAGGCTGCAGACAGGTCACTACTTCTGGAAACAGTTCTTTGTGGTATTTGTTGGTGTTAATGTTTTTGTAAAGCATTTGGATTCTTTGTTGAACATGTTGACTAAAAATAATCTTAAATACAACTGTTTACATCAAATGTTTTCTAAATGTTCAAATAGTCCTGGTTATCCTTAAAAGGAGAATACATGTACAGTACAGCTATATTTGAAGGCTCTCAGAGGCAGTCCAAATGAATACACAGTTTTTGTTGTGGGATGATTGAATAAACAAGAAAATGTGCAACTGAGGATTTGACAGGGAAGAACAGCATGTTAACCACACAGACAAGAAGAAAGGAAGCACAAGCCTCAAAGGTGACTTGTAACCCAGCTGCTCACTGGCGTAATGATAAGTGTGACAAATTTGAACGTTGCTCCAAGACTTTCACATTGAAGCACACTGTGTTAAAGGTCCAGTGTGTAGAATTTAGTTACATCTACTGGTGTAATTGCTGCATTGCATTCTCCTCACATCACTGTCACCTTCCTAGTGAAAAGTGGAAAACAACATGGCAGCCTCCATGGAAGAGGACCCGCTCCCACTGTGGAATATGAAAGGATAAGTTTTAAGTAACAGAAACAATAAGATTCTCATTTTTCAGGTGACTCTACATGCATGAGAACATAGTTATGGATATTATATTTCATGTTTGCCTTATTCTGAAAATAGAGGCCCCCAATCTTACACACTGGACCTTTAACTGTGGTCTGTCAAGTGCATCAT
>CM071605.1:3658228-3748131 GCA_036365135.1 Miichthys miiuy
AGATGGCTCAGGTGTCATCACTTGACATACATTCACACTTCATACGTCAGATGATGACAACTGAGCCACCAACATGACAGATGGGAAAATCTATGTGCTGATAAAAACTGAAAAGTGCACGACTATGTAGTGAATTACACAAAGTAACTCATGTGGGCCGAACAGACTGACAGCACTTCTCTCCAGCTGATCAGAGCCAGAGCCCAGAGAAGTAGGTTATACCTGAGTCCAAGCACCACACCACACTGTGATAATGAGGCAAACATTATACATTCTGTGGTCTGAGGTTTCTGCAAAGCAAGCAGTTTGCATTAATTTGTAATTTTGTCATTTTGAAAGTATTATGTAACAAAATCATCAAATCAAAGATCTGATCCAGCACTTTGGAGACTGGGCAGCTTGCTGTTTGGTTCCAGGTAAAGTTGGAGAGGAAGAGTGTGGGGGTAACAGCAGATACTATGTACCTTATAGGGAGCCGTTAAAAAGCACCTCAGTGTTCCCTGGGAATGAGAAAAGTCTCATTGATTGGTCAATGGTTATGGAAATGCCATGTACAATGACCCTGAGATCAGCCACCCTCGAGCCCCCAAACAAATCCATGGGGTCTGTCTATAGGGAGGTGGATAGAAGGCATGGGGAGCAGAGGGGTGGGGGGGTTATCCATGTGAAACCAACCCAAACAAAGACTCCCTGTTTCAGGAGCCAGACAACCCCCACCCCTCCAAGCAAGATAAATAAATAAATACAAATGGAAAAAGAAACCATATACGCCCACTGAAAAGGCCCACAAGAGAGTGACTGACAGACAATTGAAAAGACAAATTGTTACATTGTCTTTGGGAGGGTGGCCAAGGGTTGATGCGCAAAGGTAATTATGAGGAGACGTGAACCAGGGGTCAGGGGTCGGAGTATGTGTCTGACCCCGAGTTTTAGGCCATCACTGGGAAGAAAGAGGCCCTGATTCGGGCCAATGTTTCTCTTAACCCTTTAGCCAACTGCTGCATTGGTCACCCAGTGACACAAAATGTCTTAGCTCTCTTTAGAGGGTTTTCTTTCTCACTTTCAATACTCTTTCTTTCACTACCCTCTGCAAGAAAAAGGAAAGAAAAAAACACAGCTTTTCTCTGGCTGAGCTGAAAAACGCTGATGAGGCATTTGTCCTGCAGCTACTCACCCATGTTTGATTTAATTGCTTTTCCACCCCTCTGTGCCACAGCTCTCAGTAGCCCGGCTCTGACAGACAGTGCTGGAAGCCAGAGGAAGGTACTGTTATTTTGACAGTCAGGCGAGGAGACAAGGTTGACCTGACCCACGCTCACTTGGCTGGCTTTCCCATGGTGCTGAAGGGGCTGGGAACTGGATGGCTGGAAAGAGCTAAAGTCATCCCCATGTCTCTGCCTCTGGTGCTTGGATTTAAAGGGCCTCCTTAGGTTAAAGCTGGAGCTTGAGTCAAGACTACATTAAGTTGTCTTCATTTTCATCTTCATCTTTCTATTTCAGCACTCTGTCCACACACAGACAATGTTTTCTCTCAGTCAAAAACAGAGCTTCGTCAAACCAGCAACCAATGTGTAAACCTGTGGTTGTCTCTACCTTTCTCTGTGATCACTCATTTCAAATGTCGACAGCACAGCTGTTGTCATTAACATTATTTGTGTTTGCTTCATCAGCCGACATTATAAAGTAATCATTTAATCACCAGCACAGTACAGCAGACTGGAAATTACTGCCTGGCTAACAGGAAGTGCGACCAAATGATAATTTCATACTTGCCTGACAAAATAAAAAAAAATTGATTTTGTCTGTAAAATGATTATACAAAGCCAGACTGAACAGAAGCTTACCCAGACCATTTTTGGCCTTTCAGTGTGGATGAAAAAACTGACCAGGCTTATTTTAAAATGTACACAATGTAGTCAAAGAGTTTCTAAGAAATCTTGATCTTATAATAATACATGTTTACTTGTCTACTAGTAGTTCATTGTTCACATTAAGGTGGGCAGAACATGCTTACCCTACCCCCTGACCACTTCCCTGAGTCTTCAAAGGTACTTTCATTACACGTCTATGTTTTTTACCAAGTTATGAAGTTATGTTTCTGGGCATCAGAGAAATGTTGTGCTATTGGTTTAGCTTTATTTTGGACTCTACTAATTTCTGAGGCTCAGTAGTGGCTAAATGCTGCACCGTTTGCCTGTCTGATGTTTAGTACTGGGCACAGTGCACAGCGGTGTAGAGCATTTATAAGAAGTCTATCAGTGAAAACAGCTGCAGCTGAAAACAATGTCAGTGAGAGTGGTGAGACTGAACCAAAACAAGTTGTAGGTCAGAAAACCAAAAAAACAACGAGCTGCAAGATGATAAAGCGTTCCATGGGGGTGAGGGGACGTGCAGGGTCAGGTGATTCTCTGTGGGTTCATCACGGTCAAGTCACATCTTTCATATGATTCATAGTCATTTTTTCCATGTTGATTAGAGCAGCTTTAATACAAATAAACAAAACAAGGGCAAGGTGTACTTTTAATGCAAGACATGCATGATCAATGCTAACGAGCTACTCATGTTAGACTGACTTAGTACTGCGTACTGCTAGCTAAGGCCTGAAAACTTAACAAGTTTGTGTTGTATGGACATTTTTATAACATTTTATTAGAATTTGACACTTTCCCGCAGTGTCGTATGGGAAAACAGTGGAGCGTTGCAGAGACTCTCCAGTTGTGGAGGATGGCTGAACTCAGGGCAACATGCTTTCCTGATTAACTGCAGTGGGTTCCTGTTGAACCCACAATGGGGTCGGTTCGGGGGGGAAAAAGCAAAACAACTGGATGGATTCTTATTTGGTTGTTCTAAGACAAGAATGATGCATTTGGCCTGCATCACCCGAGCTAAAGGCAACAGCTCATGATAATGCAGTTGAAGCCGCTGGCACAAGTTTAATGCCCACCACTGCAACAGTTGTTAACTTTTACTTACTTTCACTGAATGCTGTTTATTTTAACGCTTTAACAACATGCGGGATCATTTCAGGTGAACTGAGTCTAATTTAATATGTCGCTCATAATTGCAATTAGTGCCTTTACTGACACGTGATTGTCTTAAATGAATAATCTGCTGCCAGCATGTGAGCTGCAGCACCAGCAGTAATGCTATAGGGCTGTCTTTGCATTTGAAAAGCTATTGGCTATTCTTAGTGACCACAGTATGAGCAGTTTCCATTTCTTCAGTGGGAGTGAGAAGAAGAAAAGGCCCCACACAGTCTCTGTTTGGGCAGGAAGCATAGCCATGGTAGCTGAGGACTGTGTGTGTGTGTGTGAAGGAGGAAGGGGAGTGCAGCTGTGTTTGTTTATCATCGCAAATTGGAGTTGCAGCATTAACCTACATAATCGATCAGATGAAAAATGTCTCTAAATTTGTTATGGAGGGTGGGGTGTGTGCGTGGGGTGGGGGCATTCACAGAGGCTCATTAATTGAAATGTTTATGCATGTTAATGTTAGCCAGAACACCCTGTGAGCCCTGCTTTGTGTCAAACAGACAGCATGCAGCATGGGAGAGCCTGGAGGCCTGGAGGTGTGTGGGTGTGTTTGGGGAGCTGGGTGCCACACAGCCCATCTCTGTGTCCACAGCACAGAGTGCCCAGTGCAGTCGAGAGGTCCTTGACTGCTTTCACTCAAGTGGTTTACCTACCTTGAGAGAGTACTGCAAAGATGGAAAGTTGCTAAAAGGGCCTCGTAAAGCACCTCCAGAGTGCGATCCATCTCAGCTGTAAATACTTTTCTAGAGGTACAATGTTTAAATGTGAAGTCAAAATGGAACACACTGTTACAGCATGAAATGGAAAACTGTTCAAATGAAATCCATTATGTAAGCCTGCATCGCAAACATAGAAATCACATGTCACAGAAATCAGTGTCACCTATCACAATATTTAGGAACTTTCCATCATTGCTAAGTAACAGACTGTAAAGGTAGTATGCTTCTAACAAGTGCCTGTGTGGCTCTCAAACAGCGCCTGAAACCTCCTCCCCCAACACTTTTTCCAAAGTTGGAACTGGGACGCTGCTTTTACTTTCCAAAATCAAATATATGACAAAAACGGCCATTTCACACATCAATTGGCAAGATGTGCAGAGCTGTGAAAGTACACATCTACTTAACAGGTACTGAGTGTTTAGGCAAAAAACAAAGCGGCACAACCAGGTCAGTGGAAGCAGATGCAAATTTTCCCGTGGTAGTCGAAATTACCACAAGAGTTACACTGAGTGGCGTGTCTTCTATTTTCAGTGAGTTCTGATCACTGTGTTTTTCAAGTTTTCCTTTTAAGTTCGACCGTTTTTGCTATTCTAATGCTGAAGAGAAGATTCCCTAATAACAGAAAAAACAGCTCTGTCCAGAGGAAGTTAGACTCACCAGTCTTAGACTTTTTTCCTCGTTGTCCAAAGTTATACAAAAATCACAGATCAGCCTTGTTGATAGGCCAGACTGTGATGTTGAAAGACATCTGGTGTCACCTTGCTGTATTTCTGGATCTTGAAAATCACTTTTTCCAAGCAGTTTCCTCTCAATGCCATTTGGATCTATCAAAGTGCAAAAGTCACTGAGTGCAGCTTTAAACTTTTGAATAGTTTGGCTGATTAAGACTCACGCTGAGTGAGTGGTAGATAATTACACAATTGTAAATTAATACCATAAATTGTGATGATGAATGGAGAATTACTGGAGCTGAAATCAAGTCCCTATAATTATACACAGATGGATAACTCTTAGCTAAAGTCCCTCTCTCCCAAACACATAATACACAATCACAGCACTTCCTTTCCCATCTATTCATTCACTGTGATGTCTCACTCTTTAATGCTCAGTGTCTTTCACTCATTGACTTTTGGCTAGCAGGTTGGAGAGCACACATATTTAATCATAATGAAACCATTTCATTGATGCAGCTACATAAATGCTGGCTCAGAACTTCTATCTGCAAAATGAAGAAGGGATGCATGTATTTAAAGTGGCTTGGCCTGGTCTGCTTTCTGAGAAGTGTGGTTTAGCAGAATCTTATACATACCATCCTACCAGTATATACGTGTATATATACATGTATGGTGGGACATGTGTGAGAGAAATCCAAGGCAGTGTTTGAACACTAATCAATCTGTCATTTTTGGCTTGCAGACAGAAGAAAACATGTTGGTGATTACAGCTAAAGAAGCAGCACACATTACAACGCAGCACACTGAGCTTTCCTTTGTTCTTTATCAAATCTATGGTCATGCTCACCCACTTTGAATCGGGGCGTTGACACTAAAAAGCTCCTATTTTCCATTCCAAATTTCTTACCAAAGTTCCTTGAACTCTTCTGAACAGGCGAAGTATGAAAGGTTTTGCTGCTAACTTTCAACAAATGAAAATATATCAGCGTGGGATGCAGCTTCATGACATTATGAAACTTACAGCGTGCTGTCTTGGAGTAGGACTCTCGACTCTCTGTGGGCCAGATAAGCGTTCACTCTCCCTCCTGCTGAGCAGTAATGCTGCCTTCCCAGCATGAGGTATGAGTTATGTGAGAGGTATTTTGGCCTCAGTCTTCAAGCACACAGAAGCATCATTAAGCTAAAGTAACTGCAGCATGTTTTTTTTATCTCACTTTCCTTCTCCTCCTCGTCTATAACCAAATGTCACAAATTGCCTGCATTAGTCATGGCGAGGGCTGTGCACCCAGGCAAGTCATCACAGGCAGCCAAGCCGAGCGCTGTGGCTCACCGTCTTGTAAAACTCCCAGCGTACTGCTCGCTTTGATTTTAGAGATCCGACCTGGTGGCTGCACAGAAATTCACGGGCGTTGGCGGTGTTTGGAGTACATGTTCTTCTGCACACAACAGCTAGCTCAGTCTGCTGCTGAGGTTAACGTTACTTCCTGTTAAACTTTTAAAGCACAACATGGGTCATGGTGATGTCTGCAGAGGCTGCTGAGCCCAGTGTTGTTGCTCACACTGGTCCAGGCCAGCGCCACTCCGCTCCAGTATTCCCCGCTCTTGTGCTAGACACGTAAAGACGAACAGAGAACAGAACAGACAGGATGGGAAGTCCGTGTAGCATCAAAATGATTAAATACTTGCATCATGTTTCTTTAACCAAATGTTCAGATATTATGTTCAGCTATCTTTGAATAGTTTCTCAACTGAAAGACCTGATGAGCAGTCAATCCTCACCTGACAGGTGGACACGGTTCAGTGGACATACCAGGACTTCCCAACAAGAGAAAAGCTATGTAATTTAAAGTGAGAAGGGGGACGCTGGCTGATACATTTCTGTATGATTTTACCTGTATGATTATATGTGACAATGAAACTGAGCCGACCTGACTGAGGACTGCCAGAAGATGTCAAAGTTCCAGAAAGCCAATTCATTCAGTGCATACCTGTGTTTTAAAACTCTGTAACCCCAATCTGAGTTTTTTTCAAGATAAATTTATAGTTTTCACAACCAACCCCAGATTACTTGATAACATCATCAGAGTTCTTTTTTCAGGTCCTCCACAGATCATAGAGGACAGAAGTGGACAGAGGACATTAACTGTTTTCACACACGTAGGCGGCACTCACAGCAAGAAGGTCCTGAAACACGGCAGTGTCTATGTGGATTCTCTCTGAGTACCCTGGCTTCCTCCCACACAGTCCAAAAACATGCAGGGTAATTGATGGCTCTAACTTGTCCCAAACAAAAGAAGTCCAAAAAGTTACAAAGTTTTAAGTGGTGATAATGAACTTATCAACTACTTTGTACTTACCATCTGCTAACTTCAGTAACACTCAGATAATGAGGCAAGTCCAAGCGAATTTTACTACACTGATGTTTCAACACTTGTGATGTAAAAAATATAAAAAAGTCTCACCCAAATGTAGCAGTTATCAAGTCAAGTACACATCGCTTCATCATAAAACAGAGAAAAGAAAAGCAGCTGACGATATGTCATTAAATCAAGTCATGCCAAACAGTGAGAATAAAACTACTCAACTGAAGAAAAAGCAATTGCACATGTAGCTCTGTGCACTCTCCTGGTGTTACCTGACAGAAAGCAGGTGTGCTTGTTATTTCTATATTATTTCTATAATGGAGAATTTTCGCGCACAGCATCCTCCATGTATGTACACCTCGTCAGTCTCTGGAGCACATCCAGTGTTCAGCCAGAGTTCACTGATGACATGCGTGTTCACTCAAAATGCCCTTTCATGGAAATCTGTGCACATGTACCCAAGACTGTGACTTTAAACAGTGGTGAATATAGATGGATAGCCCATCTCTGGGAAACTCTTTCCTCCCAGAGGCCTGAAACTCCAAATATTTAGTCTCTCTATTGTTAGTCACACACTGTTCAAGCACGAAGTTTGGAACGTGAATGCGTTAGAGGCGACAGTGACATCCACACCTAAATGTTCGTATCTGCTTTTGTTTGTAGAACCTTTTTTCTTTCCATTTATCTGCTGCGCACTCATGGAAAGTAAATGCAAACCTCTCTACTCGCTACATTTCTTTGTCTCGCTGAGGTTTTGGCTTGTTGCTGTCCCACTGGTGGTTTTTAGCAGGCCTATCACTCCTGACAGGAGGCTTCCTCGTGCATTTGAGCAAAGCCAGGTCTAGTCTGGAGAGGGAAAAAACCCCTCCTGTCTCCTGAATTTGAAGTTTGCTTTAGCAACCATCTATGCACAAACTGTTGTTGGATGCCATAAGCCTATAAAGCAGTCTGTGTAGCATCGCCACAAACACAGCCACCCTTATTAAACCATCACCGTTTAACAGAGGTGTCGTCTTTAAAGTGCTTTAGAGAATCAGCTGGCTGTCTATTTAACGCACGTCACCACTTTGGCATGCTGATTGCTATGCAGAGGTCTTAGTTAGTGGATCATTTCACTGATGAGCAATCTAAGGTTGCATTATTGTTTCACATTTCGTGACCTGATTCTGATTTGATTATAGCTAAAAAATGATTTACAGCTATTTTTTGACACTTTAATTTTTCATTTTGACTATTGCACCCCACAAATTACAGTCAACTTTTGATTATGGTGCCATCTGTCACCATCCATCCATACTGCATAATGCATTTAACATTCTGCATGCTGTTGCAGAATGTTTTCTCCTGGTCTCCGTTCAAGAAGTGAAAGAAGAAGAGAATGTCTAGGTGAGCAGTGTCCTCTCTGCACTGCAGACAGCTGTAAAACACATTGATCGCAACAAAGCTCTTGCTCTGAAAGGTCTGCGTTTGCTGGATTCACACTTAAAATCAAATTAAGTACTTTGTTTTTTCTGTTGCTCTGCAAGACCTGTTACCAGCACAATGGAATGCAAATTGTCCTACATTTAAATAGAGGGATTTCACACCTTCAGTCTTATCACAGAACGGGACAAAGCCAGGAGGAGATGGACACTTGGGGCTCAGTAAATTGACTTTAGCCTGTAGTGTGTAATTAGGTTGCATAAAGAAGCACTTCCCAATGTTTGTCCAGTAAACTGAGCTATATTAGATCACGACTCCTTTAATGAGATAATGTTCACAGGAACTCCTCAAGACAACAGTTTATTGTCAGAGACAAGTCAGAACTGTTTATTACACAACTCTGATTCAACTCTGATCTTGCATATTCTCCTTACAGGGATGGTCCATTTCATATCAGTGAAAGTACTCTTTCAGTGTCCTCAGGGACACTGGAATGAAAGCAGGCTGTCCACCCAGTTTGTGCCTCTCTTTGCCTCTGTCACCGAGATAAACATCACATTCTCTAAAAACAATCTTTAAAACCCAGAGGGTAGTTTAACAAAACTTGCTGCAGCTCTGGAGAGAATGCCAAAGACTCTTCTGACCATCTGCATGAAAAAAAAAAATCATCTTCTGCAAGAAAAAAAGATTTTTTCACTAATTTCTCAAGTTGTTTTTTCTTTTGCTAAACCAAACAAAGATGGTAACTGGAAAAGAGTTTTCTTGCTCAATTTGCTCAATCTCAAGCACTCTTCAACAAATGTCTACAATGATGTTACATTCTATTCTATTTTCAAACACAGGAATGTGTGTGAGGATTCTGGGAAAAGCGTCAGTAAGTCTTGTTAAACATCCTTCTGGGTACAAATGTAATAATAATTCATGAGACACTGAGGCCATCCTCCTTAAACATTCTTTGTTAGTTCATTTAATGTTAATTGAATTAAATTTCCTCATGTCCTGTGGGAACTTCCTTCATCATGCTCAGTAGCTTTTGTTGTTGGCTGCACCACACTTTGGAAGGAAGGCAAGTCAAAGAAGTACTCCATGGTATAGTTTTATTCAGCACAACTTGTATGAGAGCTCATATCCCACCGACTGGCTTTATGGTATGAGTGCCTCCTGCTGCCGTTCTATGATTTTTTTTTTAATTATTCAGTATTTTGTTTGGACAAAGGAAACACAAGCGGGGGGCTAGAGGGAGGGGTTGGGCTCCTGGAGAGTTCTACACACTGGGTAATTAAGCTTTTTGACTGACAGCAGAGTGCCAAAAGGCGCAGACGCACTCCGATTGGCCGGGGCGCACTTTACAATCTCCTCTTGTTTCCCAGCTTCGCGCAGGCAGAGCGCTTTACTTCCCCAAACTCTCACAGAAGCCAGACGCACAAGAGGAGCAGCCAGAGGAGACTGCCTGTGGACTTTACCCAAACCAGAAACTCAACACGTTTTACGCACGTCGACCAGCAGGACTCAGCTTTTTTTCTACATTTGTTTCTTGTTAATACTGTGAATGTCTTGTAGTGAGTGTTGACTCGCTGCCTGAGCCGCACTGAGCTGCATTCATTTTCCTGTTGCTAAAAGAAAACATGAGGTCTGCTTCTGAGTCGTTCTGGAGGATGATCCGACTGGCTGTGACAGTGGCGCTCATGTCAGCGTGCAGAGCGTCAGAGTACGAGTATCTCGGCTGGAAGTCGGACATGTACAACGGTGGTCGCAGTTACGGCAAGCCTCCGCAGTGCGTGGACATCCCGGACGACCTGCGGCTCTGTCACAATGTGGGCTACAACCAGATGCTGCTGCCCAACCTACTGGAACACGAGACAATGGCCGAGGTGAAGCAGCAGGCCAGCAGCTGGGTGCCCTGGTGCACAAGAACTGCCACCCGGGCACGCAGGTCTTCCTCTGCTCGCTCTTTGCACCCGTTTGCCTGGATCGGCCCATCTACCCGTGCCGCTGGCTGTGCGAAGCAGTGCGGGACGGCTGCACCCCATCATGGAGGCGTTCGGCTTCCCTGGCCGGAGATGCTCACCTGTGACAAGTTTCCCCAAGACGATGTATGCATTGCCATGACGCAGCCCAACTCGACCGAGGCCACCATGCCGACAGGTAAACGCGTCACTCTGATATATTCCCAGATATCAAAGTGTGTTGTTACTTTTTCCACAGTGTTCCAGACCACTGATGGACAGGAGAGGTGGAAGTAGACTAATGCAGGCACTGACTCAACTGAACGAGTGGTTTTATGTTCTTCATTGACCCATCAAACAGTTTTCAGTGGATTTATTTAATCCTCTGTTCTAAAAATATATGAAAATAAAAATAAATAAAATAAGAGAAGTTGCCAAAGCCCAGGGCCAGAACCAGAACCTTAGAAATGCTGAGCCATGAGCCCATGTCGCCTCTCCTCAGAGAGTTTTGACCAGACACCAAAATTCTTTTATTGTGTTGATTTTCATTTTCTGCAAATATAAAAATATTCAGTCTAAAAACACTGTTTGCTGTGAAATAACCACCATGTGTAACTTACATTTTAAGACATTAACCCCTCCTCCAGCTGCCTAAACATAAAGTGGACATGACCTCAGCACCGCCTGCCAGAGCTTAAAGTGACATCTTGAATGGTCTAACAGACCAAAACTGAATTATTCAATTCACAATGCAATATAATTCTCACAAAAGATTCGCACAACAGATTCACGTAGAAGAGCAAATATTTTGTGTCCCTGCTTGATAAATGACTCAAACCATCATAGAACTTTTGTATTTTGTCAATGAACTACAACACAGCCATTTGGGATTTCTTAATATAACCAAACATTAACTACCTAACTCTGAAGGACTGGGAAAACAAACAGCCAACACTTTTGCCGCCGTGTAAAAGTCGACACCCGTGCAGTTAAACGGGCTTGAGAATGTTGTTTCAGGGGTGAAGGTGTGTTTGCAGATGCAAATCCCAACACAAACAAGCCAAATAAAACCTTTTGGGGGGAAATCAGCCTTCATCCCATTTTAACAATGTCCTCCTCCTCCATGCACCTTTAAAGAAAGTCTCATGTGGTTACATTTCCTTTTCAATCCGTAATCTGCTGCATAAACTCTGGCTTCAATGTGAATGTGAAGTTGCTTGCTATTGACTTGGGGTGATGTTGTAATATTGAAAAGGCTCCAACAGATGGTAGTCATTTATTTCAAGGTGTTTGTTAAACTGGAGGACAATGCTGGGAGGAAGTCCAGCAGCGAAAAGTGAATACCTGCATCTATTAATTCTCATTTTCTGCCGCGGCGCGCCATATACTGACAAATGCATTCAAACTGATGGAGGACGGAAAGATGAAGACACGATTTGAAAAACACACTCTCCAAATAACGTGGCTAAAATCCAGTCTGGTCATCCAACATTTTCTAAACAAAGCTCCTGAGGACATGGCTGGGACAAACCCCATGATAGGAAGCAGAGTCAGACACCTCATTCAGCATCAGTGAAGGCAGGAAGGGGGTAATGTAGTCTTGGTGTTCCAATAACTTGATGGGCCAAGCTGACAAATACCAGAGAAACCCTAAAAAATTTACAAAAGCTCAGGGAAGATAAAGTTTGAATCATTTTGGTTTGAAGCTTCAGTTCAGTGTCCTTGTTCGTCCCCTAGGTGAAGTGTATGCCAGAAAAGGGAAAGTACAATCACCTTATTCACACGTCAACCATGAAGTAGAGGGGAATTTCCATCATCACATCATCAACTTACTTATATTTCAGTCTTAAGCTGTAAATACACCACTTGAAGACATTTCTGCTGAACATATTGGCTATAAATGGGGGGAATGTGGATCTTCCAGCAATTACACAGTACTCACTGTATGTAGAGTGAATATGTCCCATGTGGCTGAGGGTGTAGAGGGGGCGGCTGTTACTGACTGACATGGTGGTATGGACGGAGGCCCATTTCTTCTGAAAAAGACTCCCTTTTCAGGGTAAAGGGGGACCACACAGAACTCCACACTCTCTAGACGTCACCTGTTATCATTTGTTGTCAGCGCTGGTGGTAAATAAACCCGGCGTTCTCCTGCACGGCACAGAGTACGGCCTGTTAGAGCCGAACTCGGTATACTCAGAGTGTCACCTGCCCTCAGTATGGGAAAGTGGTAATATCAGATCTTGAGGTTGATGAAGTCAAACAAAAGCAGCCCAGTCTTCTTAACCATTCTCCATAATGACTCTTAATAGAGGTCAGCTAACAGTACTTACCACGCCACTGCTGAATACAGGCTGGTGATAATTGATTTAAAGGAGAACCAGGCTCAAACAGGCAAAGGGACCTTGTGACTCTGTAAACAGTGTCTGTTTTCACAAGCTCTTCACACCTGGGCGTTACTTTCACAAGCTTTTGTTAAACACATGTAATGGACAACTGGCAACGGAGAGAAAACTATTTGTTTTCTTTACTCACCCTTCTGCTCAATCGAACCAGATCCACGCTGTGATATTGAAATACAGTCGGTTTGAATTAAATGCTGCAGGACGCCGCGATCACACTGCAGGTCCAAGTTTGTTTGGAAAGTAAGCTCAGCTGTTGGCACGAAGTGATCATTTGCGGTTTTAGAAAAAAAATTGAAAAATCGTGTTGGTAAAATATTCGCAGATATGCCTCTAGACTGAATTACTTTTTGGCAAAAACACATTTTGGCTCTTTGTCTTCAGTCGGGTTTTTGTCTTCGAGCCGGCTATTATTACCTTTTTTTTCTGGGAATGTCAGAGCATTCCTTTAAGCTTGGATTGAATATCATTACCATTTATTCCTTCCACATTTCTAAAACTATTTTATATTTATTTTTTTTTGCATTTTAGGGTGTATACTTCACTGTAGAGCATTAAGGGAAGATCCTTTTTGAAAACTGTGTGTTTACTGCAGCTCTTAGTTACAGCTGGCTATAAAAGCTGAAGGCATTCCTCTCTGAGGTCAGGTCATCTGATCGTACGAAGCCCGAGAGACAAGGCGACTGACACCAGACACTAGATAGGATCTGTGCATGCAGAGAGGACTGAGATATGTGCAGAGGTTTGCAGGATAAATCATTTAAAATTGGAATTTGAGGCAGTGTGGTGAATTCCTTAAACTCCCCTTCATTTCAAATGAGAAATGTTTCCCTCTTGATTCTTTCATTGCTCTGAACCACATCCCAAATGGGTGGCGATGAATTCCAATGATTCATTGGTGATATTATTGCAACTTGGACATTTCGCCTCTTTTTCGACTTGTTTCTTAAACGTGCCCGTCTCTTATCCACAGGTTACTCCCCCATCTGCCCTCCATGTGACAACGAAATGAAAACAGACGCCATGCTGGAGCACATGTGCGCCAGCGAGTTTGGTAAGCATCCTCCCAATATTCACTGCGCCAACACAACATGCGTACACTGCGCCACACACATCACTCTGATCCGCCTTGACATGTATCACAGTGCTCCGTGAAATCAGAGCGCCATGAGATTACATCAGTTGTATCTTCCATCTTGAAGCTTTGCAGTCCATAAATTCTTAAAGTATGCAACACTACTCTTTTCCGTAACTGCACTCTGATCCGACCATATTTGGTCATTTCCTCTTCAGTGAACTGCACAGAACTCGTTTCATGCCTACACTTTTCTTGGTTAGATCAATGAAACTCCTGGTTTTTATGTCAAATCTACATGTGAGGTTTTGTGTCTTGGTCAGATGTAGCAGGCCTGTGTCTGCTTTGGTACAGCATGATGTTCTGTGACTAATGAATTGGGGTCATTAAAACATTTATGTGGTCGGTCCTTGCAGTAGTAAAGTGGGATGTTTGTTCTGCTGTCTGGGTGGACTGTTGTTGTAGAATACCTTCTGCACGTTGGAGAAAATCCACATCAAATGTCTTCTTATTCTTAGATGAAGTAGTTCATGATAAATATTTTTAGTCATCTCCATATGTACAAATAAACAGAGATGAGGAAATGCTTTGTTTACAATGTGTGCTTTACTTCTGCACATGTAAATAATCCTGTGGAACATGTGTAATATATTGGCTAATGTAAACTTCTATGAGATATTTAAATCACTGCACTCACATGTAAGCTATAAAATATAACATTGGCTCATCATTCAACAAAGGCTGTGGAGGCACCAAACAATGTTAATTTTACAGTATAGTTTATGGTTCGACCAAATGGGTTGCATCTGAGTTGTGTTGTACAGTAAGATAATGAATGTTCAGGCAAATAAAGGCTATTCAGGTCATTTTGATATGTCATTTTAAGATTTCAAATAAAATCTGCAGCTCATTTTTTAAGCTGTCAGGCTGCAGCTTTGCTGTGTGGTACTATTTTGGCAGCAGGCAGCTGTTTTCAGTGAAACAACAGCACCAAACAACAGACAGTTAGAGACTATCTGGTGAACAAAGAGAAGCATTTAGCAGCTAAACAGCCAGATATTTTCTCAGGAGTTGGTGGAGACCAACAACAATAAATAAGCAACTGTTTGCTATTAAGTCAACTTAAAAGTTGATGCTATGTCAGTGCTGTGTTTATAAGTTGTTTCTGCTGCCAAGTTTAAAAAGTCGATCTTTCAACATTTTCAAATGAACAACCACACAGTCGTCATTCACATCATTCATTTTGAAGGCCTCCATAGAGTCATGCTCTTACGTTTCCAGTTGTCATGGACATCTAGAGAGGCAAACTGCTGAAAAAAAAGAAAAGTTAGGGAATTAATGAACATTTAGGACAAGTCTGGAAATATTTTGAAGAGATGTATGCACAGACAATGCATGCAGTTGCTTTCACATATTTATTTCATTAGATTGTCTTCAGTCCAGCTGGATTGGAAACCAGGCTAAAAAAAAAAAAACCTTAACACAAAAGAGAAGGAAGGAACTCTCTTACTGATGGACCACTTGATTTGTGGAAATTTGGAAATTTTGCATGAGGAACTCAGTATGAGCCTCGTGCTTTAAAAGGACACCGAAGGCCTGGAGTTCAATTAAAAACACAAACGTCAACTGAACTGCAGTTGTGAGGACTTCCAGGAATAATATGTGCATGATGCACACAAGATGCAAGATGTGAAGCTTTCATGTTTTATTCGCTGGCTGGACCAAAACTTGTGGCAGCTTGAATTCCAGGTGCCATGCCGAGCAAACATAGACTGGATGCACATTAGAAACAGACTTTATTCCAATTCTCAGAAAAAGTTTAAAGTTACATTTGTTTAACGAATTGCCTTGTTGTTTATGCTGCGGTGATGGGAGTTGCCTTTTTCAGTCTGGATCCTGGTTTGCCAAGAGGAGAGTGGCACATTATTGGCTTGTTTCATCTCAGATGAAGACAGATGTTGTTTTGCTTGCTTGTCATAAGCCCCCTAAGCAGCTGACATGTGAGGATATACAGACAGATTTAGTATCAGGCTGAGGATGAGACACTGTGCTGCTTATGTTGCAGGTTTGAACCCACAAGGGACCGACCTCCTCTGGAATGCAACAAACGTTGCTGTGATTTCAGTTCGGCACATTAGTGGATTACAGCGGGTAAACAACTAATGCACAGCCTGACACGAGATAGCATCAGTGGTTATGTTACCACTAGGCTAGGCTAAAGATTTGTTTGTTGCTTTTTCCAGTAGGCCGATGGAATTCAGTTTTGGTCTGAGAAGAAAACTGCAACTATAAATATGTCTAAAATCAGCTGAAGCCAAACATCAGTTAATGTCCTGTCTTGAGGAAAAGAAAATATGCAGATGGAAACATCCCAAGCTTTAATCATGAAGTGCTTTAGTCCACCAGCAAAAGATAAGACCATCATCCAGATTGCATTCTGCCAGTTTTGACTTGACTGAAAGTGGACAGACACGGTAGGAGTTTTAGCAGCAGACAAGCCTTAACCACAAAATAGATAGATGATAGATAGAATTCTTGCTCCTCATCATGGAACACGGGGGCTGGAAACCACATAGAGGCTTGAGGAATGAATCAGTGACTTGCACTGAAGTCTTTATTAATCTGCACGGACCAATCATGTGTAAAATATCCCCACCCTGGCAGTGAATTAGCATTTTTGTCCACTGAAAACCTCACTTACTGGAAGTTGTGAAAGGTCTGTTCTCAGTTAAGGTGAAAGCGTGAAGTGTTTTTGTAATAACAGTGTTTCTATCATTTGACGCCCTGTAGAATTGCTTCCCATCAGTTGCACAAGCTCATTTGACTTTTCCATGCTGTTTGATCCTGATAAAAGCAGAGAATGCAGCAGCAACAGAACTTAGGGCCACTGCATGTGAAGATGTTCTGGCAGATTCATGTGAGTTAGATGTGAATTTTCAAGCTAAAATACATCTGTTTATTTTATGAGGACTGACGCTCCTGAATTTCTCTGAAATCCTGATGAATCTCCTCCTAACAAACACGCACACACACACACAGATACACACACATCCTATTTGCGGCACTCAGCTGGTAACAGATTTACAGCTCATTCCACTCAACACTTTGTTCCCAAGCAATTCATCTCTGTGCTTAAGGTTTTACGGTACCTCATTGTCCCAAAAAGCTCCAGCACCCTTCAATTAAATCTCTGCCCTGCCTTGAACAGCTTACTTTGTTGTTGTTGCCAAATTGATCCTTCCCTTTGCTGATGCAGTACAACAGGGCAGTCCTGCACCGGAGGACTGATCACTTCAGCTTATCAGATCAGTTGTCTTTCCATTTTGTGAATGGGGAGCAGTACACGCCCTCCTGCTGGGTTTATGACACCCTGGGAGCTGGAGGTCCTGTCTGTGCCTCTGAACCAGCTGAGGAAATCAGGTCAGGGGTCAGGGACCAGAATAGAAAAAGAATTTCTACAAAATGACACTTTTAATGTTGCATGACTTGAAATGATTGGAGTTAGAGCCAACATAACGTAAATCTAGTTTTTATAATTCTAAAAATTGAACCTGGCATTTGAACTGCATACACAAAGTGTTCTGCCAAATAACAGCCTCAAAATTCTATTTATGGAATTAGAGTTGGGTGATAACTCAATATTATTGTGTTTTGACTTTAACCAGAATTAAATCACGATCACATGAGGACATCATGTTCTTTCTTGAAATTCTGTTTTGATTCCAACCACATCACAATTTACAAAGAGTTACTGTTTTGCTGGATATGAAGCATAATAATGGACCACAGAACTCATTGTGTATATATTAAATCAGTGGTTTAAAATATAAAAAAATATGTTTAAATCTTCATACACATATACATGTTTGTATGCAGAATCCGCAAAGTAACTAGTAAGGGTATAGGCAGTCAGATGGAACGTATCGGGCACCAAGACAGTGACAGAAATCAAATCTGTTTGTAAGTAAAGTAACTTGCCTACGTATTGTATAATTATGTGTGAGCATGCAGAGTGTGAGCAGCCTTAAGCAAAGGACAACATTGTTAACAACAGAACAGTTCAGTTATTTAATGTTCTTACCACTACTAAAGAGATTAAACCCTCAAACAACATGAGGTGCAAAGAAAGTTCAGAGCGTCAAAGGATTATTGAGGATGGAGGATTTACCATGAAGTCCTTTCAGGGGTGGGCCAGGCCTTCTCTTTTATGACTCACTAATTATGAATGCTGCCCATTTTGATTTCACTGAACACTAAGCCTCCTCTCAGAGTCCACTTGAGAGACTAGAGACAGAGGATAAAAGTCTTAATCCCTACCATGTGCACTCTTAATACTGGGAAAAACAGGACACAAAAGGAAGAGATGAAACGGTTGGACATTTCTTGAAGTCAGTTCTGTTTTTTTTATGTCAAGCATGATTCTGTGAAAATTGAATCAGGAGGGATTTAGTGTCTAAAACTGGAGAAAATTAGACAAAAGTTACAGTTTTATCGGAGTGTGAAATGATTCATGCACAATCAGGTTGTTCCCTACACTACAGGTCAAGACTTCATCCCTGACAGAACTACATTAGACATTCTGCACTTTTTTTTTTTTTTTTTTTTTACTGCTGTATCACAAGATCATCCGTGCCTCACAAACATCACTACAGATTTGAGATTTGGACCACCAGAGTGTGACTCGTGCTCTGTTTCAGAAGGGGAACTGGAGGAAACAGAAAGATTAGAAGGTTAAATAGAGTTTAGTGAAAGATCAGGAGCATTATGGTCAATCCGAAAAACAGCTCGGGATTCAGATGGAAGTAAAAACTGAAAACAAAGATGTGCACTGATTCACTGCTGCACGACATTTCTGATATAAACAGATTCATTACTTTCATTAAATAAAAACAGACTTAGACTGTAGATTTAGGGTCACTGAAGAAGATGACTGACACCTGATATCCTTAATTAGACAGATCTAATGTCTGCTTTCCATGTAAAACAGATGATTCAAGTGGATTTGTGTATATTTTTATTTGGTGTTTAATGCCACACATGACTACTGGTATGTGGACGAGTATTACACAAACTCTGAAATACATATTGCATTATGTATTGGTGGAAGGCGGATCAAACTCATGCTTCTTCTGCATGAAAAAAAGATAAAAGCTAATAGAACATTACCTGTATATCTATAAAGAGCATAGGCAAGAGCTGGGCTGGGATATCAGCTATCATACACTAGCTTATTACTCATATGTTAGTATCATTTTTGCATCATGTGTCTACTGTGACAGATTTTGCTTGTTTAAGTTGTTTACACTCTTTAATATCTTAGCGTGTGGTAGGCCATGCTGAACCTAGACCTGTCTGTCTGAGTTCTACATGATATTTTTTTTCTTTTTTTCATAAAATATTAATTAGACCAAACATTTTGTACAAGAACTCATCCACACTTGTGCATTAGGTAACTGTTTTTTTTTTTCTCCACCAACAGCTTTCAAGGCCAAAATCAAGGAGGTGAAGCGGGAAAACAACGACCGCAAGGTGATCCTGCAGAAGAAGAAGAAGATGTTGGCGGGAACCTGAAGAAGAAGGACATGAAGACGCTGGTGTTGTACTTGAAGAATGGTGCAGACTGTCCTTGCCAGCAGCTGGACAATCTGGGAAATCAGTATCTAATCATGGGCCGCAAGGTGAATAAGCAGTACCTCCTGACTAGCATCCACAAGTGGGATAAGTCCAGCAAAGAGTTCAAAAAGGCCATGAAGAAACTCAAGACCTACAAATGTCCCGCCTTCGAGAATGTCTTCAAATAATACGACCCCGCCCCACCACCTCCTTCGGTTGCATCTCATCCTACATAATGAACTTGCACAAGCATTAAAATCCCAAACTTTGCTTTCTATTGTCCTGTTTATATATCTATATATCTTTGTATATTTACAGATATACTTTGAAATGTCCATTGATAAGTTTTAATTGAATGTGGTGAATGATGACACCACACTAAGGGTTGGGTTTCCTTTTTTTTCTTTTGCATAAGAAAAAGGACATTTTAGTAAAAGCCCTTCCTCACTGAGTCATTTCCACTATGTATGTAGATACTTTGTTACACTATTTCATTTAACAGGTGAGTGGATTTTGTTTAAAGGAACAGTTTATTACTGAGAGTTAGATGAGAGGATCGATACACATGCTCATGTGTTTACAGTGAATAAGAAGCGAGAGCTAGCAGATGGTTACTTGATTCCTAATTTCCAAAAGGCTGCAACGTGTTCCCGCTGTAGGATCACACTCGTTCTGGACAATGATTGTAATGATTGTTCCTCTAGTGCATGTTTCAGAAGTGTCTTTTCACTCTGCTCGGCGGAGCTGGCAGGAAGTCAGACAAATTCTGACCAAACCAGAGCAAGTTAACAAAGTCTGGCGGGTAAGACGCTTCACTTCTGAAACACAGTGTCGCCGCAGCAACATCACAGCATCACAGGAATTTAGGCATTAGCATAAAGACTGGACACAGGACGAGAAACAGCTCGCCTGTTACAGTCCAAATGTAAAAACCAACCATTTTCATTTTTTACATTTTGTTTTTTGTACAGATTAAATAAGTAAAATATGACGTGTTTCTTAGTAGCTTTAGTAAGTGCATGGTAGGTGTCATGTAATAATTGGACAGAGCTGGCTAACTATTTTTTTGGGTTTCAAGTCTAAAATGCTAACGTGGTCTAACCATCTGCTCCTTTAAAGCTTCATATCTAATGAACAGACGTGAGATTGGTGTTGATTTTCTCATCTCATTCTTTGCAGTGTTGAACTACTCTTTTTAAATCTCTCTCATTCTAATCATATAATAATGAATCATATAATACATGATTGGACTACAGAATTGGCAGTTGCAGATGTTTTGAGTTTTAAGGCCACACTGTACAGAGCAGCTCCACATAGGGTTCCTGTTAAATAACTTATTGACAGAAGTATGAGAGAGTGCTGCCGTAAGATGATTGTTTTGTCAAACTAAAGACTGCACTACCAATAATTTTGATCATTTCCTTTTCATTTCAATGCTACATTTATTTTTGTTACTTGAGAAACCTAAAGATAATCATAACCACCAATCTGCATCATGAGATCATGTGTGGGCCTGTGTGGCAGATTTCTTTTTTTTTTTGTTGTGTGTGTTGTCGCCTGACATTTGGCTAAGTCATTTTCCCACTTTACCATCTCTGTACATCTGTACATCTAACTGCGGTAATCAGTATCCATTGGTCATGGAAACTTGTAGTCATACCTGTTAAAAAGTGCAAATATTGCCAACTCTGGCTTCTGGTTTGTTTTGCTTGAGTGTCGCTGGTCCGTTTTAGCACTATTTTGTTTCAGATTGAATGTCAGCAGTACATTGCTGCCTATGTACATACAAATTTTACATAAATATGGAAAACTGAATGGTGTCTCTTATTTAGTTTTCTTTCATGGGTTTACTATGGATAGACATGGCAGTGATTGTTGGTTGGTCAGCACTTCTCACAAACTACATTTTTTTGGTGGATCCATCCCGTTACTTTTCCTGAAGTTAAAATACTAGAAAAAACTGGTGACATTCCCACCAGCTTCAGTTGCACTTAATTGTAGCAGGATGGTAAACATGGTTGCATGACTGTGCCGTTTTATTTGATTTATATATATATATATATATATATAAAGGGCTTGTCATACCTGCCAACATCAGCATGTTAGCATTGTCACTGTGAACATGTTAGCAAGCTGGCAGTAGCATTTACCTCAAAGCAACGAACAGCATCATATGGTTATGAACACATCATTTTCACTGAGCCTGTATGGCTGGCAGAAAAATAGGCATCTCTACTCTACTCATCCACTGCAGCAGCTGGGCATGACCCCTAAATTACACCAGGCACGGCTGCTACGCATTCTGGCGGTGCTGCGGCCGGTGGAGTTGATCCTGCCTGTTCTAGACCGTGTTTGTGATACCACCGGAGGTGACATTGCTTCAGAAGCGATTTAGAAGCCTCCCAGAAGCACCTTTCTGCTCTGCTCCACAGAGAGCAGAAAGAGCTGTTCTATTTCAAGAAGCAGCCTCTGTGAAATGAAGCCAATTCGTAAGCGCCAGTTCCTCGAATGGCCACTTGAGGCTGGCTCCAGAATTATTCTTCATAAGCCCCCATGTTAAAATGTCAAGCTTTCACAGCAGAAATAAACGTGTTCACAACCTGGTACAAAAAAACTGCAAAACTGTTGTGGTCTGTATAGCTATATATAACCATATTAAGTTTTGCACAATTACAGAACCAGGCATTGGTGTTGGATGGGCCGCTGACAACTCAGGAGAAGACAGGAAGTTAGCTAGGATCCTCTGACACAGGAACAGACCACAATGTGGTCAGGTCGTACTGCTAGGGTTTGGTTTAACAAAGTAAACCCAAATGCAGACATGATGGTAGAGTGAAAAAATGAGACTTAACTTACTGAGGCAGTTAAACATAAAATAATAAAGAATCCAGGCAAAAAACAAAGTCCAACAGTCCAAGATACATCCAAAGAACAGAAGTCCAACAATGAAAAAATACAGACCTAGGATACACAAAGAGCTAGTGGTGTATGTATCGTGATCCCAATCATTCACCCGGATCCTCTTACTGACCTGGAATTAACGAGTCTGTACTCTGCCTATTGGCGAGCCACATATACAGATTAAAACAACCGTTCACTACTCTCCTTTTAACCCGTAACTGCCAGAAATCCTGCTTTTATCGCGGACAATAAACAGTTGCTTCCACCATTTGATTCAACTGAGTCGACACTGATGATTTGAAGACTTCCCCCAGTCAGATGTAAGAAGCCAAATACAGCAATAACCAAGATGATAGATACTTTATTTAAAACACAAACACTTGTTTTTGTGTAGCTAAAACTAATATAGTTCATAGGCTAATAAACAATGTAAGAGTAGTGTAACATAATTTTAACTGCAGCAAGTGTGTTAATAAACTTTAGAGGCTAGGCTAATATGGCCTAAACAATGTGAGAGGAGCATTTGCAGCATTATGCGTTAGCATAATCTGACATCAATAATTATGGAGTTATAATCGTATTATAATTTTATTATTCTTATATTACAATAATATTACCTCAAGTGGCATTACTGTACAGCTGAAGGAGTGATGCTGACTGTGAGAATATGAATATATATATATATATAGATAGATAGAGAATATAATACTGTTGTATTTGTGTCAGCTGAATATAATGCCAGCTAAATAAAAACACTTGGAACTACTTACAGCATCATAGTTAATGTTTGAGAATGTTTTAATAAGATGAAAATACAAACAGTGCAGTTAGTGTTTCCCTGGTAGAATTTATATGTTTAAGGACATACTGACTCAAATGACTCGTAAGATCCGGATTTGTTTAGTGACTCAGAAAGGCTCAAGTCTGTAAAAGGATCCGAGTTTAACATCTAGAGCAGGAACATAGGGAGAATAACTAAGACTGAATAAAGCAAGACTGGGGAACACAACATAAACAACCTGACACTGAAACCAAGGAACCAACCAAGGTGAAAACTAATCAGGTGGAATAAATCGAAAAGACAAAAAAACAACTTTCTTTAATATGAAATAGGGAATGCTGAATCGCACCAGGGTCTGATGAAATGACTAGATGAATCCTCCACCAGTGTTAGGGAAATAACACCTTGCATGTAAAGGTTCCTAAATCATTGTTATAAGGTAAACTGAGCTTTGAAATAATCTGCAGAGAGCTATATCTGACTATTTACTTGCAGTTACTTGTAAACATTTGGCGTCTTGCAAAGACCTTCTTTGCATGTGATGTTGTTAGAAAAAGTTGAATATCATCTTCCAAAACATCCATCTTCTGCTTTGACAGTCATGTCAAACAGAGAGCACTTTACGTTAGCTGTGCCAATCAAACATCTTCACACTTTTTGGAAAGATGATGCATCTCATTGCCATATCTCCACATCGAAGGCTCTCTCACGCATGCATGTTTTTATTCCCTCGTATCTCTCTGATGATGCTAAATTCTTGTCTGGGTATCTTATGATTCAGGTTTATTGTGGTTTCACGGGCTGTTTGGGCCTCGGAATGTGGTGTGTAAACGCTAATCCTGAGATATACATCATTAACAGCTCATGCTGATAGCGAACTTGATGCTTTCTTAACTGAGCAGCAGCACTGTCTAAAATCAAACGTTGCAAAATAAATTTGTTTTCACAAAGCTCATGCTGACGGATGTGGCTTCCACGCTGAACAGACAGAACTTTTCCATGTTATTTCATGCAACATGCAAATACACAGACTCAAAAGACACACAGAAGGCAGCTGTCCTCGCAAAAGAAACATAGATTTGAGTAACTGGATGATGAATGTTTTAATGTAAGTACTTTTATGAGCTGAAATCTATCATGTCAGTACAACATGCGTAAACAACAAAACATGAAACCATTCTGTCAATAAAAAGGCTTGTTAAAAACCAGGAAGTATCAAACAGACCAACGTCTTGGCCATCTGGTTCCAGTAATGGCTTTGGTATTGGGAAATATATCTCAGATGTGGACTTTGCTTTCTAATCATTACTTCAGCTGCCTTCAAAAGAGTCCCAGAAAACCCGGGGCCAAGATCCAGCTTTGTCCTATTAAGAGATGATCTGCAAAAAAACATCCTGTTGGATTCGTCGTCTCACAGAAAACCTCAAATTGACAAAGCTGATGAAGTACTATTTTGATTGGCTCCACATCAGAGGCTAGGAAAGTATTCAATTATCCCTCCGATATTAATAACACACGCTTGATTTCAGTCTGTTTGATAACACACTATTAAGTTGACAATTGGAAAGTCTGACTGAATAGAGGTCTCACTTATCTACAACAGAACCTGTGTAACTAACTGTGCTTCTGTTCAAGCACATACCCTCTGCCTGATGAAAAACTACACATTGTGTATTGTCTGCTCAACAGTTGGTAAATAATGTTCAAATAATGTTAATTAAAATAACGATTCTTATGTTCAGGATTGGACACTAGCATGTGGTTAAATGATCATCTCTCTGTCAGTTTGAACTCATATGAAACATTACATACATCATACAGCCAGCATTTGCTGCCATATGTATTGCTTTGGAGGTGAATTAACAAAGCGCTATCACCTGACTTCATAGTTCTTCTGCAGCACACTACATATCAAGCATCAAATGACACAGACTGGCTCGGTCACAACTCTAAATAAATGGTGTTGCTCCGTGTCTGCTGGATGTGGATCAGTAATCGCACACAAGGTGATAACATGGCAGTGTGTATCACTGAAGCTTGTTGTCAAAGTGGACAAAGAATTGACTTAATGCAGGTTTTTGTTAAGATTTCAGTTGATGCGTGCCCAAACTGAACCAGTGCCAAAGACAAAAGCTCATGCATGAGCTCAATTATTATAATGCAGAAGACAATATTCAGCCATGTGGTAGGTGCAGTGCTACCATGTCAATTTATGCTTTATTCTGTAGTGGCTCATGCACTGTAAATACACAAGTTGCTGGTATGGCACTTTATGTTCAATGCTAAAATGTCCAGCTGTTTGGGAAATGACTATATTTCTGAATCTTTTTAAAAACATACATCTTCAGGAGGAATCAGTGGGCTTGGGGCTGATTGCCACATACAGAGATGGGAAGTCGGAAAGTACTGTTAAAAAAAAGGAATGCATGTTTGGATGATTTTTTGACAAGATGAAAAATATAGAATAATCCTGGTCTCATTCATAAGTATTAGAATTTTAAATCGTATACATGTTGATGTTATGATGATGATGATGATTTTCAGTTGCACAGTTTTTGTAGTACCTTTACCACCCTAACATTTCAGAAAACAGCTTCACAAAGACTTTTTCCTACCTCTGAGATCACAGTGAATGTTGTCTGTGACTAATAACTCCATTCCAGAGGAGGCTCTACTTACCTCTTTCTCCCCTCTGTGTTTCAAAGACACATCTGGGGAACTTTTGGATACCACTGTCTATTTAACATGCTGCTCCAAATCCTCACATTAACAGGCGGAAACAATGAAGTGTTATTAAGACTTATAGCACAAATATTTGGCAGAAAATGAGCCATCGTAACATAACTTTCTCTTTTTTCATCTCCTCACCAGGTTCAAGGGTTTTGTTTTATGGATCTCTGAACCATGGCTGAGCCTTGAGGTTTTAAAAAAGTGAGGCACTTCTCTTTTCTTAATCCATTCAAAGCTGCTGCCATTTTCCCAACTGCTGTAAAATCATCCATGTATTTTATGGTATAGCTGTATTCTCCGTTTTATGGTGCACAACCAGCAGCCAGCAACTTAAAAGGGTCATTTTGGAGCATATTGTGTGGGCAGCCCAGTCAGCCATGACATGCACAATCATAAAACAGAAACATGTATACAAATGACACTGAAGTGCTTCCCCTGTAGTTATAAATGTGAAATGCATCATCTTTAACACAGTTTGAAACCAATTTTGAAATCCTAAAATACAACATTAACACGTCTAGAGCTTCTCCACAGTGTGTGACTGCATACATTTACAAGTCATTTCAACACCAGACATGTTTTTGGCTCTTTTGCTGACCTTGAGCTACACAGCAAACCATTAATGTCTTTGGCTTGTCTGCAGGATTCAGGAAGAAGGATGAGTCGGCACACTGTGTTAGAGACCATGTTTCTCTGGAATTCTGGGATCACAGTCAAACTGGCAGATTAGTCATATCAATCTTCTGGCTGTTAACCACCCAGAACCTAAGGCTATTTGCTTCTCACTAGCGCGCCTTGCATCGTGTGATTATGACCGTAACAGCTATTGAAATCCTGGGGGAGAAGGGGAGAACCTGAAAATAAAATAAAACAGAGAAACAATTGTTTTCTTTTTTCGCACAAGTCCACAAAGGCAGGAGGAGGGGTTTGTGGGATGGACTACACATGTGGCCGGCAGCCATATGTTTTTGAATAATAGCCATTAGTTTTAAGAGGATGATGTCATTGTAGGTTTGCTGTTCCAGTAACTATATTCCTGCAGTCCTGGATCAGATCCCTGAAATGACTCCTGCAATGCATGATTCTTACCAAGGAAGGTGAGGAAATATTTGCAGTAAACATGAATTATTTGATGAGCGTATTTCCTCAGCCTGATCATGGCAAGTTCTGACCAAATAAGGTTTTTGTTGCATAAGGCAGGAGAAAAAAATGAGTCTCCTTCCTGCAGTGGTAGATGTTTGATTCACTCTGATTTTAATTCATAGCTTTCAGCGAGCAGTTAAACATCTTCCTCTTTAGAAATCTCTCACTGAATCTTATCCTCTTTGCCTGTGGACTTGGGCGAGGATGTGAGCAAATACGGGGTCTCTGGATGAAGTTGTGTGGTGCCAGTGTCAACATGGCTATGCTGTTTTGGGAGCACTTCACTGACTATCAATCACTAGTGACCAGCCACATATTGTAAAAACATTTGGGGGGAAAAAACAAGGATTTATCGTTGGTCATTAAAAACCATGAAGATCTGTCAGAAATAACCACAGTGCAATGCTGTGTTGCAGTGGAAGCAGCTGGGTCAACTTTGGGGACCTGAATTTAAAATGTTTTGGATGATTGATTTGAAATAACTATTGGATGGTGTCTTTAGCAGGAATCAGACATTGAAATTGAAAGTTATATTTAATAAGTTAATCCCTGGTTTCCACCAAACTCTTTCATTCTATTCAATATTCAGTTCATTCTACATTCCCACAAAACATCCATTTGTGTAATCTTGACAAAACCATAAATTCACATAACGTCAATCACTTTGCTTCTTCTTACTACAAAGATTCAAAACACAAACTATTCTGCAAATAAAACTGTGGGCAAACTAAGTTGGGCACATTTCCCAGTTTGCAACACACATAAGGTACATTTACAACAAATTCTTCAGCCGTACAACGCTTTAGTCGACGCATGAGGAGAGAGCTCCATGCCTCAGAATCGGCCAAACCCATCACAACAGGCTGTTAAAAGTTCTGTTGTTGCTCAATACAGCCTCCCTCTGCTTCCAAAGCCAACAAGTTTAAATGAATTTAATAAATTGTTCCCCCAATAAACCACAAGCAGCTGTTGCTTAGCAAAGTTATGACCAGGATGTATAGGGAGGTGGGGGGTTAACCCACCTCAACTCATTTTCACCAGGATTTTACTGATTCCTCTGACATGCGTCTCCATTACATGAATACTGACATCATTCTTTCAAACTCATGTTGCACTCACTTTGTACTACTGTTGGTACATGGTACTGTGTTAATAAAAAGAGGGGACAGAGGGCAGAAAAGGGGGGAGGGTTGTGTTTTTTCATTTTCCAAAGATTAAATTTGTTGCATGTCCATGCACTCTAGAATTAGTACAGTGGCAAAAACGGTTTTCCCATTCATTTGAAAATATCAGTAGTCAGTAAAGGTTGAGGCAGTGGGGATCACAGTGTATGCTGGGAAAAATGCAGCAACTTGTGGCTTTTGGAGAAACGCAGAACAATGCATGCTGTGGGGGAAAATCCAGCGTTCAACAAACTGGCTGTTCCACAGCTTGAAATATCACTAAAGGCAGAGTTCATGAGCTATACAGTGATACTGTCCCAGTTATGTCTTGGTTGGTTTGTTTCGTGCACCTGGCTTCTACATGTCTGGCTTGCAGTCTGTGCTGCAAAATAGTGATACCAAGAAGCAGGGAGCGCCGGCAGCGACAACACCGCTGAATAAGAGAGATAAAACATTATTTTCGTATTGTTTCACAGCGGTTACGTTAAGCTTAAATAAACACACATCCCAACCATGCACTTATTACTCCCACGCCTGATTTGATCTAAATACAACCTGAGATGCTGCAGGCAGACCAGCTCTGTTGATCAGCATGTTAAGATGCTTACAGTAATAATGGTAGCATGTTGATGTTTAGCAGATATGTTTACTAGATAATTGATTTTCACCATGTTGCTTAATCATGTTAGCATGCATACATTTGCTAATTAGCACTTAATACACAACAGACCTGAGGCTGATGGGAATGTCACTAGTTTTGCAGGTATTTGGTCATAAACTGAAGAACTGGATGAAATAAAATTTTGATCAGATGATGGCGCTCCATGAGAAGTCAGAAGTTTAAAGTTATTACACTTAATCCACATGAATGTGTACCAAATTCCACAGCAACAGATGTTGAGATATCTCAACAGAGTGCTACAAAGTCAGAGGATCACAAAAGTTGGCATGAGACATCGTCTGGGCACCATGGTGATCTGTCCACGTTTATGCTGTAGTAGTAGTAGACAACCAACAGACTGACAGACATCCCTAGAGCCATGCAGCTCACATTGCTAAAAAAATGCACTGATATCCAAGCTAAGCATTTCACTGCATACTCTACTGTGTACAACTGTGACAAATACATATTTAATTTAATTCTCACTTATTAGACTGAATTGAATAATAAACATTAGCTAGAATATTTGGAACATTTTGTAATGGGGGAGGGGGGTAGATAGATAAATAGAGAGACAGAGATGCACGGCTGCAGAAAAACAGTAACTATCTATAAACTGTAATGGTGATAGCAATAATGATAATAATATTAGTACATTTACATGTGTTTCACACATACTTCAGCAAACCACCAGTCTTTTGCATCATCAGTCTCTCATGCACTGCTATGAATCTTCATTAGACCAAACAAGTGCTCTGACCATCTGCCCAGTTTCTCTTTTACTCATTTGAATTCAAGCCCAGAGACAATTTATCAGGTTTGGGCTGAATATTTATGGATAATCTGTTCCCTTTTCCTAAACTGCACCAATAAAAGACAAGATTCAGAGATCTGTTCATGTTTACATTGTGTTTGACTCTGAAGTGACAGGATTTAAATGTTTGTATCCTCCTGCCCATGAAGGTTAGCAGACAACAAAAGAGACCTGTAAGTGTTTTTGTGATGATTATCAGAATGGACATTTAAGTTTTATTAGTCATAGTTTTAGTCCAAACAGTGAAGATGAGAATGAAGATGATTACCTGCACTTTCAAGCAATAGCCTATATTTTCTACATAAATGTTCCTCTTTGTTGTCTCGCTGCTTTGTTTAACAGTAGAGATGGGGATAAAATGTATGATGACATACAGAATGTGACATGATATATAAAAAGGATGAAATAATAGTCAGCTGGGATAGTCTCCAGCCGTAACAAATTGACAGATCTGTATCTTTAATTCCGGTAGATATCCCAAAGTTTCCAAAAATACAAAATATATCAGCGTGAATTTTCAGGAAATGTGTGTAGAATGATGCACAACAAACACATCTACAATGTTTTCATCTGATGGGTGCAGCCATGAAAATATTGATTCTCAACTCAGTGAAGAGTTGGAACAAGTTGACGCTGAATGTATAATTCAGAGTGGAACAACATCATTTACACTTTAGAGGACAGATGGATGTCTGGTCCATTCTTCATTTCTGGAGTCACCACACTTTGTCATTCCTGTTGACAGGAAACATGTCTGTTTATGTAAAATAAACAGAAGAAGAATTTGGTAGGAAACATGGGTTGTGATTACCACTAACTGTCAAACAACAAAGACGGAGAGTCTCCGTCCATGCTAACAGCACTAAGGCTGTGTTTTCAGCCTGTGCTCATGCTAATATGCTGATATTTAACATGTACAGTATAATAATATAATATTACAATGTTAGAAAGTTTGACATGTTAGCTTGCTATTTACAATAAAATCAAAGTACAGCTGAGGCTGATGGAAATGTCATTCATAAGTCAAATATGAAATGTCAGGAGATCATCAAAGTGATACAGTTTTCCTGCTGAGAGGGCTTGAATGTGTGAATCCAAAGTTGTTGAGACAATGCACTTGAAACTACTGTCAACCTCATGGTGGCACTAGAGGAAAGCTAAGAGGACGGCATGTCAATAGGATTTATAATCTCAGAACTATGAATAAAATCAAATAAAATCAATCAAATTTTATTTGTATAGCCCAAGGTCACAAAACACATTGGACTCGGAGGGCTTTACAATCTGTACAGGGAGTGACACCCTCTGTCCTTAGACCCTCGGTTCGAGTGAGGAAAAACTTGCCCACAAAAAACCCTTTTAACAGGGAAAAAAGGTGGAAGAAACCTCAGGAAGAGCCACAGAGGAGGGATCCCTCTCCCAGGACGGACAGACGTGCAATAGATGTCACGTGTACAGAACAAATCAACACAAACATATTGTACAATTACAATGACTGATAAAATGACAATGAATTACAATGAATGATAAAATGATTACAGTAGCAGTGGAACCTGTGATAGAGATAGAGAGACACAGATGCACAGCAGCAGCAAATCATAAACTAACTATAAACTGTAATGGACATATGGTAGCAATAATGACAGTAATAATATATGTAGTGGACGTCATGCAGGACCACAGCAGCAGCCACGATCCATGAGAACCTGCTGGATGAGAGAGCACAGAAACTCTAGGGAAGAAGTTTAGTTAATAACATGCATTAACATGCATTAATGAGACATGTACAGTATGTTTACAGATGGTGGTGGTGATGAGAGAGAGAGAGAGAGAGAGAGAGAGAGAGAGAGAGAGAGAGAGAGTTTTCAGTAAAGGCAGATGTGACTGCATCTTCAACCAATACTGTGCCTGACTAGGCATAACCCTGAAAGAGACAGACAGAGACAGAGAGAGAGAGAGAGAGAGAGAGAGAGAGAGAGGAGGGGGGAGTCCTCCGGCAGTCTAGTCCTATGGCAGCATAACTAAAGGATGACCTGAGCCAGTCTACTCTTAAAGAGGAGCTTGATAGCTGAAAGCTCTGGCTTCCAATCTACTTTTGGAATCTATAGGAACCACAAGGAACCCAGCATCCTGAGAGCGCAGTGTTCTAGAGGGGTAGTAAGGTACTATGAGCTCTTTTAGATATGATGGTGCCTGACCATGAAGAGCTTTGTATGTAAGGAGAAGAATTTTAAATTCTATTCTAGATTTAACAGGTAGCCAGTGCAAGGAAGCCAAAATGGGAGAGATGTGATCTCTGATCTTGGTTCCTGTCAGAACACGTGCAGCAGCATTCTGAATTAGCTGCAAAGTCCTAAGAGACTTATTGGAGCAGCCTGATAACAATGAGTTACAATAGTCCAGCCTAGAAGTAACAAATGCGTGGACTAGTTTTTCTGCATCCGCTTGAGACACGATGCGTCTGATTTTGGCGATGTTACGTAAGTGGAAGAATGCAGTCCTCGAAATTTGGTTTATGTGGATGCTAAAGGACAAATCCTGGTCAAAAACAACTCCAAGATTCTTTACAGTGGAGCTGGAGGCCAGGGTGATCCCGTCTAGAGTAACTAAGTCTCCAGAAAGAGAGTTTCTGAGGTGTTTGGGTCCAATTACAAGAACTTCAGTTTTGTCTGAATTTAACATTAGAAAATTGTAGGTCATCCAACTTTTTATATCCTTAAGGCATACTTGGAGTTTAGTTAACTGATTGGTTTCATCAGGCTTGATCGATAAATAATTGGGTGTCATCGGCATAACAATGAAAATTAATGGAGTGATTCCTAATAATGTTCCCTAAAGGAAGCATATATAAACTGAATAGAAGTGGTCCTAGTACAGAACCTTGTGTGACTCCGTGACAAACTTTGGTATGCATGGAGGATTCATCATTGACGTGAACAAACTGAGATCGATCTAAGAAATACGACTTAAACCAGTTTAGGGCAGTTCCTTTGATGCCAAAGGGTGGTAAAGGAAAGGTGTAGGGATCACCAAAGTCATCATGGTTCTTTCTCTGGGCACCATAAAAGTCTTCCATGGCAATATATCCAATACTTGGTGGACCCACAAACAGACTACCATCGCCAATTCCAGAGCCATTCTGCTGGAACATCATCAAGATAGAAAACCAAGAAAAATATATATGATGTTAGACTCAAAGATTGATTGCGTGTCTCCTGATAGGGGCTAAACATTGATGAGAAAATTTAAGCAAGGATCCTTTGGCTTTACATCTTATTTCAAACAGCCAACTGTAAAATTAACAGTGGATTCATCAAGAGTTGTTCAAGCTTACTCATTTATAATAGTAGCTTTCACTCACTGCTGTCTTTCTTCAAGGTTTGTTCAATCATGCCCTTCAGAACTCCAGGACATTACATAAGTGATTATTCTCTGGGTCGACTTTCTAACTCACTCCAGGGGGTGGCTTTGAACTGTGGCCGCCTACTTATTAAGTTATCATGATGTTATCATGCAAAAAAGACAGCTTTATGGAGTTTTCCACCTGAAACGAGCACGTTGCATATTTAGCTTCACTGACACATTTCTCTCTGGGAAATGTTGGAGGTAAATGTAACCACAAAAAATGTACATGTTTAGGACCAGTGACTATGATTTTCATCTGGTCACATATACACTTTTTTATGCAAGAATCACTCGGAAAAGGTAAAAGAAGTAAATGCACAGCTAGCTATGTGTCATTTGCAACAACTAGTATATCTAAACTGTAGCATTCAGATACTCTATGCCTTATTAATAAGCAGGATAGAGGACTTAAGGTTTCATTAGAGTCACTGTAGGAACGTTTATTTCTTGGACTACACAGAGACATGAGAAAGGGCAAAGCTATCATGATTGTTAGATTACAGACACTCAGATAATTTAGTAAATTATGGTTGATAGTAGCTGAAGGTGATGGTAGAAAGACAGCCTAGGGTCTGTTTTGGTTAATAGCGTACAATTTTAATTTTTAAGTCCTATCATTCTGACTGCTGAAAGCAAATTAAAGCTAACTTGAATATTCTCATTCTGTGAGTCATGATGTGAATTGTAAATGGGCACTGTTAACAAATATAAGTCTACCAAAGCTACGGAAGCCTCCGTCCACCAGGAAAAGACAGTTCAACTTTAGGAATGACAAAAACAGAAACAGTCAAGTCAAAGTCAGAATTCTAAGAAAAGACATAAATTGTTGTGAAATAACAAAATTCTGCAACAGTTAGTGAGAACTGTGATTTGACTTTGTACTTACATTCGCAATACATTCATAACTATGACTACATTGACCTTTGACCTATTTTTTCTGTTATTCTGAAGTTTCATCTTTTTCTTTTCTTTTCTTTTCTTTTCTTTTCTTTTCTTTTCTTTTTTGAAGGAAAGCTTCCAAAAGCTTTGATGTTATAATGTGACTTTTAGCTTCACCCCAAAACCAACTTGAATTGGAACAAGGAGGTGAAAGATTAGAGCCATAAACATAACGTAGACTGATGGAGTATTTACTGTGTGTGACAGGAAATGAAAACAGTCATGATGTAATTGGTTGTTTTAGCTGACTGTTTGTGCAGTTTAACTCCAAAACTGCACACCTCTTTTAGAACAAGGAGAGGAAAAAATACTGTTCATCATTTGAATGGAGTCAAAGTCCTGACTAATCCTAAAAAAAAAATAAAAATCCAACTACATTTTACTATCAGAAGTTGAACCCATCATCACCTTAATAAAGTTAAACAACGGTTAATTTGTTAGCATGCTGTGCAAGACAACTCTTTAGCTGTGATCTGTGCTATGTAAAAATATCTTCCTCTGTCCTGCTGTTTGTCAGTTCAACACTAGCCACAGCCACTGGGCTTGCTAAGTCTTGCCTCAGACTGGCAAGCTGGTGATGTTTAACCTGCAATGCTTCACGGCTTTGTAGTAATTGTTTTCTTTAAAGCATCTAAAAACTGCAGTAATTCACAAAAAAAAACTACATTTTTATTGAATTCACCTGTTAATTGAGGCTACATTCCAAGACAGATTTTTTTATAATTTGATATTAGAGATTGTGATGTCTTCTCACCCTAAAAACAAGGCACAATAACAAGTTATATGGGAGCCAGTCAAACAATTTGTTTAAGACCAATGTGTCAAATTCATTGTTAACAGTCTTTTAGCAATCATGAACCCAAAATGAGAGCCTTTCTGAATTATGGTTGTGCAAACATTGTTTAACACAGGTTAGGCGTCATCTGCTCAATTTGAAGAACACCAAAGCATGTATTCTTTTCATTTTCTCACTGTTTGTTCACAGTTAACAGTGCGAGTTGCTGCCAAGTCAAAGCTCATGAAAAAGAACCTAAGGCTGTTTGGCATCTTGTGATGGGTCTATCAAGTCTGGGCATGATTTGTGACAGTGGTTTGTTCGCAACATGTCTGATGATTTGGGCCTTTATGTTTGCTCCGATTAAATAAACTTGAAATCACAAACTGCTAAGAAAACACCCATAAATTTAATGTCAGGATGATATTCCACTGGGAGGATTTTTCCAGCTCTATTGGTTGTTTATATAGTATACTCAAGAAAAAAAAAAAAGATTCCCTGAGGACATGTTTCATGTGCGCACAGACACTGACTCACAAACGCCTCATCTACACATGTTTCCTCTACCCTCACCTCTGAGTATACAGTGTGGTCCAACAGTCACAGTCCAATACAAGGTTTCCCAACCTTTTCTAACCCATCATCCCATTATGAAGTCCACAAATTGTCATCATTCCAGGGATAAGTAGCATAGACAGAGCTCCAAAAAGAAATTTCCCGATGCATAATGACACTGTCAAAACCACAAAGGATCTTTATCCCAAGTTTAAAAAACTCCAGTGTCCCATATCACGACTTCAGGCGTTTGATTCCGGTCATGCACTGTCAGCAGCCCTTTTCAACTGCAAAAGGCCAACATGCATCAAGTTTCCATATTTGAACCCGCAGTATAAAAGCAAAATATGTTGCAACAAAGAGAAGTTCTCTTTGGATTGATTATTTATGAGAGAGAGGCAGCAGTGGTCAAGCAACATAGAGGAAGAAGAAGGAGAAAACCGATGAATCATAATGATAAAGAGTTATTTTCTGCTTGTTTCGCAGTGGTGTCACATCACACGCCCTGTGCTAATTGGTGCAACTAATTTTGTGTTTGGTGTTTAAAAAAGCAGAAACACGGTTCATTAAGTGCATGTAAACGGTATGAGAGCCCCAGTTTCAGTATTTATAGATATGTTATGACCATGGAAATATTCCAGAAGTGTGATTAAGCAAACTCTTAAACTCCTACCTGCTTAATTATCATACCTAAGTGTTGAATTTCTGTCGCAAAAGAGTAGTGACAGTTATACATCCACAAATGCTTAAATAATACCAGCTGTGGTCCATTTGTTAAAAAATACACTCCCCTTACTACCAAACAAATAAATGGAAGAGATATTGAGAAATAAGCAGTTTGGCATTGAAATGAAAGCAAAGTTGAGGAGGTTAGATGAATGGGTGCATTTACTCTAAACTCTGATGATCTGATTTTAATTCCAACCTTCTGCTTGGATGTTTTCTTCTGTGACTAAAGTTTACAGTTTTGGTGTGTTGTTTTTTTTTTTTCAACCATGACCTGAAGCTTACACAGCAAACTTGGAATAAATTGTAGCTGTCAAAACATAAACCACAATCCTAATGTTCATTTTAACTAAAGCTGTCCAGTCGAGATCATTTTAGTTATTTTTTCGCCACGCTAGCAACATGGCTCCAGCAATGTTGATCCATCATTAGAATAAATATCTCAACCACTGGTGAATTGATTACCATGAAATTTAGCACAAGATAAACCATCATCAGGTCAAAATTCCCATTATATGTACTTTGGGTTAATGTTCATTAGTAAATGTAATGCTAAACTGTGAGCATGTTAAAGCTCCAGTAGGCAACATTTGAACAAACGCAGTGCTCTCTCTGCTGCTCGAATGACTCCGCTAAAATCCACAACCACCAAACCCACAAGCAGAGCGGCAGCAGAAGGCGCTGGCTGCCTTGCAGTACCTCCTTCCTCTTGGGGCTCACTCTCCATGGCATGAGCTTTGCCAAGACCCCAGTGCTCTCTTGCTGCGACGCAATCTTCTGAAAGACAACCATCCAGTGTTTGGCGGCCTCAGGGCTAAGCGCCCCAGTGTACAGAGGCAGCTGTGACACCATTTAACAGCCGGGTGAGAGGCATGAGCCGTGACTGGCACTGATTGGCTGTTTGAGGTCATCTGTCTGAAGTACTATTGTCAGGATATAGTGAGTTCAAGCAAATATGTCAAAAAGTATTTTTTTATATGAACATTACCTACTGCAGCATTAACATTATCACTATAAGCATGTTAGCATGCTGACATTAGCATGTAAGGACATTATTCTTGTTCCATGTGACAAAGAGAAAGTGGTGTGTGTCCAGCCCATGCTATTGCACACCTCAAGGCTGCAGTTCATTCACTTTGCAAAATCGTATGAGAACTGAGAACAAATTGACTCCATTCTTGTCCAGGGACTTCACTGGTTGGGAGGATGGAAAAAGATGGGAAACACTACAGAAGATACTGAACGAATACCTGAATGACATCTTGGAGGCTACATCTGCATTGGTTTGGGTTCTTTTCTTGAGTAAAATACCCAACACAGAAAGCTTTTCAGCATTCAACATCCAGCCCACTCCAAAAATGAATAAGGACTGTTAAAAAAAATCAGAGCTGGGGTCCTGCCCGGTAATATAATGCATACCTGCGATGGTCATTATTATAGTAGAAATAGAGGAATGCCTGTGCAAACCGTGAACAGCAGGATAATCTGAAGAATGAGTCTGGAGAAAAGGCCAGCTCGTATTTCACTGGCCCTGAATGGGAGATTGAACTGCTGTTTGTCCAAGCCTGCAGGGCTCATAATGAATGACATGGTGTTTCTGTTAGGGCAACAGTATCGGGTCATAGATCAGCAGCTTCAGCGAAAACATACTGACTGGGCTTCAACTGAGATGGGTTTTTGAAAGCTGAAACCAATAGCAGTATTTTTATAAGCTGCTGATAGTAGATGTTTCCATGTGGAAACGTATAAGAAAGTGTCAGACATGTTGGTGTAGAAAACCCCTGAAACTGCTTGAAGAAAAACACGAAAGGAAACATCCATCAGTCAGATAGTTGATGACACTAAATGGTCTGGTGTTTATGAAAAGGTCAATATCGACATGCTGATATCAAATTAGATCCAAGGAGAGAGAAAATAGCAAGAGGTGTCTCTGGAAACAACTGCTGTTATACAGATGTATGACTGGATGGCCTGCAGCTGGTGGCAGATGATGGAGGGGATTACAATGTGGCTGAATAATCAACATCCTTATAGGTATCACACCCTCCACCTATCTCTCATTCAAATGTGTTTTTTTTCTCCCCCTTTAATTCACCAAGGCAAACAGTTTCCATTGCTCTCTGGTGACTGATGTAGAGGAAAACCCCAGCAAAAATCACTGTTCCTACCTTAGAGGCTGACATAAATCTTAATTATGGGAAAACTTAGCACACATCACAGCGAGCAGAGTCAGAGGGATGTAGGATATATACGGTTTTATGTGGAAAAAGACACAACTCATGTTTTCTCAAAAGATTTTTGCTCTGTGATAATCACTGACAGATTTAGATCCCTTTCATTTTCAGCTGGAGCACACAACGTATACTGGGTTGCAAAGGGGTGGACAATTTCTGGAACTTTCCTTGGGAAGTTAAGCTTGGGAATTTTGGAAATATTCCAAATTAGAAACTGCATTGGAATTATGGAAATTAATGGGAATTAACTGTAAATTGTGTGTAATTTAAACAAACTGTATCATATCCAAACATAAATTTAAACATTTTGTTTTGTCATAAGCAGACATGCAAAATAAAACAATTAAAAAAACTTTTCAACAAAATTTATTTGTAAGTAGAACTTTATCAAGTTTAATTATTTTATTGAACAATATTATGTAGTCCACAAGCTCAAATGTGTGCCTTCAATAGTCTCTGTGTGCTCTGGGCTCTAAAGTGTGGTCCAGGTACAGAAATCACCTGTGCAGGTAGGGGGCGTGGCCTCAATAGCCCTGCAGTAAGCAGTGTGCTATGTGCATGTGATTGAGGAATAGCAGATATTCAAGTGTAACCTTCATGAAATCTGGTTGTTTCAGTCAAGATTATGCTAAAATCAAGTTTCCCCTACTATATTTAAGATCCCTGTTAAGGACTAACCTTCAATTTTGTAAATTCCCAGTTTCCCATAAATTCCTGTAATTCATATGGAAAGTTTCCAACTTTGAAAATTCCCATAATTTTGCAACCCTAATTATTCCACAGTGAATATACATGATTAATTCACATATATTATGAATATTTTATATAATGATATGAATGATCAGAAGTGAGAATGAAACATTTTCTGACACCATCTGAAAAAAAAAGCATTGCAAAGTACGAACATTTACTCACTGCACACGAGTCGAGTTTTGAGGGGAATGTTGAACATTTTATTCCACTAGTGTACTTTTCGACAACCATGGCTGCTAAACAAACTGTCTAGTTAATGTACTCAATTAAAGTTGGTGAGAAGATTGATGTCACTTTTCTAGTTTTCTAGTTTCTAGTGCATTAATTATGAAACTACAGCCAGCAGCCAGTTTATCACAAAGACTGGAAACAGTGGGAGCTAATGTAATTATACTAAAACATCTCTGGATTAGGTTCATTCCATCCTTTCCTTCAGTTTGTGGATTTATTTATTTTTGTTGGTTTGTTTCCTTTTTTACTTTAAATATACAATGTCTCTGCAGTGAGCTTGTGATTATTTGGCTAAATGATAAAAATGTGTTTTTTTAAAGTGTGTGTATGTAAATTTATATTGACATGATCCTCAGTGGTCAAACAGTAAAACAAGGAACAGAAACTCAATCAATGGCTAAGACAAATGCTCAGGGTGTTTACAATATTTGATCAGATATGAGTGCTGGGAACAATTTAAGTGAACCAGAGTTACTGAAACAACTTTATTAAATTGTTTTCATTATGCAGGTTGAAAATAGACCATATGAATCCGTCATATTCCATGTGAGACACATTCTAATGTTACTGTTGTGTTCAGGAGTGACTTCTTTCAAGGAGTCTGGTGTGAGGAGCTGGCATGCAGCTCCCTCTAGTGTTACATGAGAGTCAGTGCCACAACAAAACACAAAGTATGATCATGCAGATTAATGCAATTGTGGGGTCTCATCATCATACTTACACTATTCAAACAAATTGTAGGAGCTCATGGAAATACATTTCATTGTGATCGTCTTCTATGATTATATGTGACGAATAATAAATGAAATGAAACTGGAAAACAAAAGTTCTTTAGAAATGCTTCAGAAATCAGCTCTCAGAAAGGTGTTTTTGAACACGAATCTCACATATGAGGATTTAATGTTTCATGTTGTCACCACAAAAACGTTTATGATTTATGAACATAAAATTCCTGGAGCCAAAAAAAAGTTGAAACAAAGATCTGAAGAAGAGGAAAAAAACAGATCTTAATTACAAAGTATATATTTGCACGTATTGATTTGAAAAATGAGTTCATTTCAAGTTGCTTTTTCATATTAAGAATTATGCCAGAAAGTTGACATTATTTCAATTGAACATGCTTTTTGCTGACAACGAATCCCTCTGCAGTAAATCCCACCGAGCTGTGGCTCCAAGTAGCTTAAAGCAATGACACAATGATTCTCACAAACTGCCTGACCTCAGGTCTGGTGTCTGGATCCACTCGAGCCAGAAGAAGATGAGGTGAGATGCTGTTGAACATTTACACTGATATTCGATTCTCTGCTTGGCAGCACAGGAAGTTCCTTATTCTCTTTTCACTCCATGCCAGGATGCCAAGACAAACATGTAGCTGCCTGGCTGCTCTCCATCTCTGTGGGAACAACTGCTGTATGACCGGCAACCCCCCACCAGGGTGACAGCCATGTACGCTCACAGTGAGCTTCATTTTCTTTCCCTACCAAGGTTAGGCTTTTTTTCTGCTCTTTTTCCTCCTGGAATCTGGATCTTAAATGGAAACAGTCCTGAATGCCTGCCTGTGGTTGTTGGAAAGGGATGGCAGTGGTTTGGGTTGAAATGCTATCAAATGAGGTGTGGAGGGGTGAACTCGGATACATTTCCCCTTCTTTACTCATTTCTTAACTTCATATTAGGTAATCAGTAAAGTAAAATATCTTTGCAGATTCAAGTTAATTAATTCTAATGTAAGTCTTTGACAGTCAATAGTATAAAATATTAAAAACTTTATTGAATAAAAAAAGCATTCCATACAATTTATACATCCTGCACTCAGGGAGCATCAACAGTTGATTTCATCTGCTCGATATACAGTATGTGATTGTTGTTGGAATTTAATAATGTTTAACAGATGTTAGTAGGAAGGCAATGAGTATTATTCATGCATTTTCCATAGCTGCTTATCATGGTCGTATCAATCCCAGCTGTCATTAGAAGAGAAGTGGGGTACACCCTGGACAGGTCGCGGGTTCATCACAGGGCTGACACACAGTCACACCTACAACCAATTTGGAGTCACCAGTTAACATGCATATCTTCAGACTGTGGGAGGAAGCCGGCGAGAACCCGGAGAGAACATGCAAACTCTTAATATTATGTAGTATAACTAAATATTATAATGTTGTGCATCATAGGGACCGCACAGTATATATGGAGTAATGCATTGTATTACTCAAACACATGGGATCTTTCTTTCAGTTTCTTTAAAGAAAAAAAAGAAGACATGCTTTATGGATGCTTATTTTCCAACTTGAATTATTTAACTTATATCTGTGTGGCTTCATTTTATTGTGATTCTGGTGTTGAATCGGAGTACCATCTGCTTTTTTAAAACCTTGCTGTCTCCAAATTGCGCCATACAAGTGGCAGACTCCATGAGCATATGCTGAGTCCGTGTACACATTTGCAACCTTATTTTCCGCCATTTTACAGGCCTCTGCCAATGCTTTTAATTCTGCTAACTGAGCTGAGCACGGCTGGCTACAACTTTCAACTTTCGCTGTTTTGAACTCATTTTCGTCATTTTGTCTTATAATGGCAAATCCTGCGTGATTTCCTAGATGACCCCGAATACGGGAACCATCCACAAAGTAAGACACATCTGCATTCCTGAGTGGAGTAGACTCCAAATCAGGCCTCAGTTTTGTGTACTTTACTGCTTGCGCAACACAGTCATGTAACTCACCTTCAAACCCAAATGGAATTGAGTCTGCAGGGTTTATGGTTGAACATTTCTTTATCGTTACGTCAGGATAAGTTAACAGTGACACATACTGTAAACACCGCCCTTGGGTCATTAGAAATTTGCCTCAATCAATTAGCTCAGTGATCTTATGATGCGTATATATTGTAACTGGATAACCCATCGTAATAGTGGATGCTTTCTCATACGCATAATGGATGGCGGCTAGTCCTTGATAGCGCGGTGGCCAACCTTGGGCCACGTTATCCAGTTTTGAGCTGTAATAAGCAATAGGCTGTTTTTTTTTACGATTACTACAACTGTCCTGCATTAACACTGCTGATGCATATTCGTTGTAACGATTAGACACATACAAATAGAACGGTTTGTCATAGTCAGGTGCCGCTAAAGCCGGAGCTTTTTGCATGTCTTCTTTGGTGGTTTCAGAGGCTATCACAGCCTCAGTTGTCCATTTTAATGGGTCTTTCAGTGTTTGAGTTCCTGCCTCCTTCATAATCTCTCTAAGGGGAGCTGTTTTGACCGCATAGTCCTCCACCCAATCAGAGCTAAATCCTGTCATCCCTAGAAATGTCATCATTTGACCCACAGTTTGTGGTGCTTTGCTTACCCCTTTCAATTGTGTAGGTGATATGGCTATGGCTCAATGAGATATCACCCTCCCCAAATACTCAACCTGGGGTTGGCAGTATTGAAGTTTTTTCTTGGAGGCTATATGTCCTCCCTCTGCCAGTTTTTGGAGCAATTTAACTGAGTCTCGATGGCATTCGTCCAGTGTTGGTGAGCAAATCAACAAATCATCAACATATTGGATCATTGTGCTATTTAACATGAGACCTTCAAGGTCCGTTTTTAATGCTTGATTGAAAACACTCGGGCCATGTTTCAGTCCTTGTGGGACTCTGTTATATGTGTATTGTTTACCTCTGTATGTGAATGCAAACAATTTTTTTGATTCCTCAGCCAATGGAACACTGAAGAAAGCAGAACACAAATCCACTACTGTGAAAAATTTTGCTTCTGGTGGGATGTTTGTGATAAGTGTGTGATTTTTTGAATTACCTCATTTATTGCTCGGAGATCATGCACCAATCGATAATTTGATTTATCTGCTTGGAAATATTGACATATTACAGGGACTTCGAGTTTCAAATAACACTCCTGCTTTTACTAGCCCTTCCACTGTTTGGCTGATTCCTTCCTTTGCTTCTGGTTTTAGCGGATACTGTGGCCGCCATGGGAGCTTTACATTTGGTTTCAACCCTATTTTAACTGGATTGGCTAATTTTACCAAGCCTACATCAGTGCTATGTTTAGACCACAAATCTTCGGGAATGTGTTTGAACATGTCCTGTTTCAGTTCACCTTCATTTTCAGCAATCTGCGTCATTTCTGGAGCTTCACGAAAGGCGATTCTCACTTCTTGTGATTTAGCATGCATGGAGGTGCCGCATAGAATTTTGATCATGGATTCATCTGGCGACTGGAATGGAAGATCAGTTTCCTTCCATTTAATTTGTTCAGATACTAGAACTGGCAGAATGGTTTTGTCATTATCAATTGATAGTTGAACTGGAGCTGTTACTGGAATCATCTGCAGTTGTCCCAAGAATCCTACTGTCTTTACAAATTTGCCTGACTTGGGGAGGTGTGAGGCATAACATGGACTTACACATGTATATGTTGCTCCAGTATAAACCATCATAGGTGTTGATCTGCCCTCTACCTGCACCTCTAACATTGGCTCGACATTAGTTGCTGTTGTCATTGTTTACAGGGCTGGGCATGGCCTCTATTATAGAGGCTCTGAAGATTGCAGTTAACAGAGGACTGCTCTCTAGATCTTCTTCAGTCTCTTGTTTCCATCATTTCAACTGATGGCTAATGTAAGCAGCTGGGTTCTCAGTGTCTGTCAGTGGCTCACCCTTTAGTGCTTTAGGGTCAACCTGAATGGGATACTCCTTTCACAAAGATGCCCAGAGGGCAGGTCTGTATGGATTAAACTCCGTTCCATCTGATTGAAAGTTGATCATCCATGTGTTTCCATTTAAACGCAAAATGTTTTCCATGGTAGGTATTCCCATCGTGCGTGCCCACAATGCTTTAATGTCCCCAATGGCAAGTATTTTTCCCATAGTCTCTTCTTCAAAAACTTTGATCCACTTACTAGCTCCCTTGTGAACATCAGGAAGTCTAGAGGTCAGTCCCTCAAGGTCAGGAGTTTGCCATGGAATGTATTGGCCCTGCCTCCCCTTAATCAAAATTGGATATTGGCCTGGGTCAGTGTATCTTTCTGGTGGTTTTATAGAAGGTCTAAGTCTAAGGTCATAATTGCCTTTCTCTATGTTTGACCTCACTGCATCCCTTTCCTTAGCCTTAGTTGCAAAGGTTAGCTTCCCTCCCAGCACTTCCCTCTGTTCTACTTCCTGTCTTTCCCTTGACGGGCCTGCCTGTTCCTCAAATACTAGTCTGTTGCCTAACTCATGCACGTCTGCCTCACCTGGTTCCCTCCCCAAACAGGAATTATAATTTCTAAACATTTTAACTATCCCTAATTCTTTTTCTCGTTTCTGTTGTTGTTTCTTACTTTTGTCTTTTGGTTTGTAGTCTTTGATTCGAACCTCCATAGTTTCACACACATTCACATCAAATGTGCCTCCTTCTGGCCAGCAGGAGTCCAAACTTTTAGTGCGTTTTTTCCACTTCTCGGAAATTTTCTCTATATCTTTTCTCCACGCTGGGTGCTTAACAGCTTCACTATTACTTTCAGACTATGGCAGCAGAATCCAAATTTGTTATTTAAGAACACAGCATCTTTAGGCAACAAAGTTCAACCACACAATAACAGCTAGACAGCTTACGAATCGCATCTTGATCAAAAATTCACTTTACCAAAACTCATAACTGTTTAAACACAAAAGAAAACATTGAAAATTAACTTAGCTTCAGCTCTATGGTGAGGGGAGAGAAGGAAAACAGAGATCACTGCAGCTTATGCAGAATGGGCAGGGCTGTCTGAAACAGACTAGGAGTGCAAAAGGAGGGGGAGTGACATCACACAGTGCTGCTCTCTGCAGCCCGATAAACAACTTCAGTATCACAACAATATTTAGAAACACTACCATCGACAGCTCACCAACAGATCGGTTGACCACCGCGCACGGCCAATCACTAGACCTGTCCCTCTCTCCCTGTCCTCTCTGTCCTTCAACAAGGCACAGAGAATCTCTTACTAGACTAAATAACACAATAACAAATGAAAAACAATCAGAACAGATCAGGACGAGTAGAAAGTACTTAACACATTAACTTGTTTTAACAGAAATGACCGCAACACTGCACCGAACAGAAAAGCAATGATTTACATAAAACTTCAGGATTATAGAGTATTTTAGCACAACAAACTCAGACTCTAAGTTTTTACTCAGCTCGTCCTGTGCCAGAGGTCACATCACCAGCTAAGTGAACTTAATTGAGATTTAGCACTTTATTCAGAACATGTTAATGTACACTTCCCATGGGCCCACCACCCATGGGAGGGGTCACAGGGGGTGTGTGCTGAGAGAGTTGGGCGGCACCCCTGATCTGAACCCGAGTGGTGTTCTGTTGTTGGACTTCTGTGCTCGTCATGGATTGTCCATAACTCAGGGGACATTGAGTCCGAGTGGACCTTGTTCTGTGCCTCCATTGTCGAGGCAGCTGACTGGAGCTGTGGCCGTAAGGTGGTCGGTGCCTGTCGCGGCGGCAGCCCCCAAACCCGCTGGTGGACACTAGCGGTGAGGGATGCCGTCAAGCTGAAGAAGGAGTCCTACAGAACCTTTTTGGCCTGTGGGACTCCTGAAGCAGCTGACGGGTATCAACGTGCCAAGCGGAGTGCGGCCTCGGCGGTTGGGAGGAGTTCGGTGAGGCCATGGAGAATGACCTTCGAACGGCTTCGACGAGGTTCTGGACCACCATCCGGCAGCTCAGGTGGGGGAAGCAGTGCACTGTCAACACTGTTTTCAGTGGGGACGGGGTGCTGCTGACCTCGACTGGGGACGTCTTGGGTCGGTGGGGGGAATACTTCGAAGACCTCCTCAATCCCACCAGCACGTCTTCCACTGAAGAAGCAGAGTCTGGGGCTGAGATCGCCGAGGTAGTCAAAAAGCTCCTTGGTGGCAAGGCCCCAGGGGTGGATGAGGTCCGCCCGGAGTTCCTCAAGGCTCTGGATGTTGTGGGGCTGTCTTTTTTGACACATCTCTGCAACATCGCATGGACATCGGGGGCAGTGCCTCTGGACTGGCAGACCGGGGTGGTGGTTCCCCTCTTCAAAAAGGGGGACCGGAGGTTGTGCTCCAACTATAGGGGGATCACACTCCTCAGCCTCCCCGGGAAGGTCTTTTCGGGGGTCCTGGAGAGGAGGGTCCGCAAGATTGTCGAACCTCGGATTCACAAGGAACAGTGTGGTTTTTGTCCTGGTCGTGGAACTGTGGACCAGCTCTATACCCTTAGTGCGGTCCTGGAGGGTGCGTGGGAGTTCGCCTAACCAGTCTACATGTGCTTTGTGGACTTGGAGAATGCGTTCGACCGTGTCCCTCGGGGAGTCCTGTGGGGGGTGCTCCGGGAGTATGGGCTTCCGGACCCACAAATACGGGCCATCCGGTCCCTGTACTCCCGGTGCCAGAGCTTGGTCCGCATTGCCGGCAGTAAGTCAGTCTGCAGTGATGCGGACTCTGCACTGGTCCGTCGTGGTGAAGAAGGAGCTGAGCCGAAAGGCGAAGCTCTCGATTTACCGGTCGGTCTACGTTCCTACCCTCACCTATGGTCACAAGCTTTGGGTAGTGACCGAAAGAATGAGATCGCGAATACAAGCAGCCGAAATGAGCTTCCTTTGCAGGGTGGCTGGGCTCTCCCTTAGAGATGGGTTGAGAAGCTCGGCCATCCGCGGGGAGCTCGGAGTAGAGACACTGCTCCTCCGCATCGAGAGGAACCAGTTGAGGTGGCTCAGGCATCTAGTGAGGATGCCTCCTGGACGTCTCTCTGGTGAGGTGTTCCGGGCACGTCCCTCCAGGAGGCGGCCAGGAAGACCCAGGACACGCTGGAGGGACTATGTCTCTCGGGTGGCCTGGGAACGCCTTGGGGTTCCCCTGGAAGAGCTGGACAAAGTGGCCGGGGAGAGGGAAGTCTGGGTTTCTCTGCTGAAGCTGCTGCCCCCGCGACCCGACCTTGGATAAGTGGGAGAAGACGAACGAACGAACGAACGAACGAACAAATGTTAATGTACATTTAAATTTTTGTTCACTCTTACAGCTCTCAATCACTCTCAGCAGCCGTTCACTCACATACACAATTTTTTGCCTCAAAACTTCAGCACATGCTTCAACTCTTTTTATTTACTCAGGTCCAATTCAAAATTTTGACTAAAGTCTAATTTATTAAAACACACAAAAGGCAACCCCCCTTTGCTCTCCCTCTTGGAGATTCTCACCCCTACGGGGGAGCTTTTGCATGAGTGGGCTCGGATCAGCAGCTGTACATCCAACATCTAACTTTGGAATTTCTTTTTTGGAGAGAATGTTTGATACCATTTACTGCACTTAGGTCTGGGTGAGACTGCAATTAAAGTGGCAAGAAATGTCTTACCTTTTTTATGACGGCTGTTTTACAGTGTCTCCCAGTCCAAGATGCAGCCAGCAGATCAGTTCTTCTCTTCCAATCCCATCCTCGTCGCCAATTGTGTTGAAAACTCCCCAAAACTTAATGAAATGACAACACGGAGACAGCTGCTTGTGAATCCAAACGTCACTTTACTTCACCTCTTCACAACCTCTTATAACCATTCTTACATCACTGTTACATAGTCAAATCACCAGATATGGAACCAACCATCCTGTGCTTTCTTATAATCATGTAGTCAGTGTTCTGAGCGTCACGTGAATGTAGTACTGTCTGTGTGTTTCCCATGAGCCTGTATGGTGTGTGTGTGTGCTCAACTCCCTAATCTGGTCAAGGCCGACCTGAAAACCGACTGACTGAATGTTATTTGGTGGCACAGGAACATTTAATACTGTCCTAGCTGTGTCATCTGTGTGTCTGTGTGTTTGTGTGTTTTGTGTGTCTATGTGTGTGCATTTATTATGTTCCATTTAAAAGTCTATATGTGTCACTCAGAACACTACAGATGGAGGAAATGTGTAAAAATCAAACACACCCTGGAGCCATTCAAACAATTCACAGATTTTGTTCACATAAATAAAACAAATGGGAAGTCTGTATGAACTGCATGTCTTGTGCTTGACTAAACTACCATGAGATGGTGCTGTTCTCTAACATTACAGAAGTCACTGTCAGATCTTTATCACCTGGCACTGCGGGCACTAACAGTATATAACACACTCCTCATATTATTTATAGTACCTCATTGTTCATCCAAAAACTACACAAGAAAGAAAAGAAATTCCAAAGAACAGCGCCATTAAAGACAGAATCCTGTTTGGATGGATAGTCCCAGGAGTCATATTTTATTCATCATCATGGATGAGAGTAGGTGGAGGCGCTAGGCCTCAGGTCCAATGTGTCCGAGTGATTGATGGTATGTTTAACTGTAGAGTATTGATCTGTTGCTACACATAGATGTGGTGGTTTCCCATCCTCTGTTGACTGTACCCTCCCCAGAGGACCACTGATCATGTAACAAGCAGCCATTCTACTGGGTGAACTGTTAATCAGCAGCTGCGTGGTCCACACTCACCGCAGGTGGAGGGAATCTCAGGATTATTTCAGCAAATGATGGAAAAATTTAAGGTCATAAAAACGAGAAGATTTAGGTTACTGCTTCTGTTGTTCAATCAGTCCTGGACAAATGTTGTTGGTGTTAATTACAGAATAATAAACATAAAAGAAAAACACTTTTTACTTATGACTAGTTCATATCTTCTTTATAGCTGCAACAATGAATATATTTAATTTTAATATAGTTAACATCATTTATGAACGTTTGTCATGTGGACACAAACACAACATGCTAATGTCACTCTGTCTGCTGGATGTTCTGTAAACTTGTTATCAACTTTATTGGGTGATGATAAATTATGTTTACAGTTTATTATTTATATATTTATTGTGCTGCCTCCAAGTGGTCAAACATATAACTGTTTAAAAATACAATAAAAAAACTAACAAACAAACAAACTTCACTCAAGAACCACTTACCAGCTTTCAGTGGAGCTTTTAAAGACCTCTCATGGAGAGTTTTTGCATTGTTATAATTTCTCTTTTGTTTTTCTATTTGTTCACATTGTATTACTTCTGTACAAATAAGACAAACAATAAAGCCTCTTATGTGTGTTGAAGAGTCATCCATTGAATGTTGCACTGGATTAACTCCTGGTGACTCTTGGCACTTTGCCATAAATCAGTGACCTATTGAAAAACTCTACAATCAATATATTACCAACTGCATCATATTAATCATAACAGAACTGGCCAACAGTGACAGTGTGATATCAGGTATTTGCAAAAATGCCAGTATGATACTGGCATGTGGGTGTATAACCCTTCTAATGAATCCAACTGATTCACTCTCATCAGCCAGACTGGAAGCAGTGAGATGCTGCAGAATGTTTTCACTCATTGCATCTCGCCCTCTGCTAAAACCTTCATCAACAGAACTGAAGGTCCATGTTGCTGATAAGGAATGATCAGCCCTCTATCATGGCTGAGAGCTGAGGGATTTTCCCTTTTCTGCCTCAGTTATCCCCCTTTTGAGGTTATAATGAGGTTAACGGAGGATTTGCTGAGTGGTTTTGGCCTGGCATTGTTTTCTTCCCTCTACCATCAGCCTGGCAGAGGTTCTGAGCTTTAATCCTCTTCTTGTTTTTGCCTGTCTGGCAAGGTGGTGATACGTGCAAGGTAACAGCCTGGGGATGATTTCCAGTAAATGTGATCCACTATCTCCTCTAGCAGCAACAGCAACAGCAACACCGCCGCAGTGAGTGCCAGCAACAAGGTGAAAAACATGTCACCACCTGCACATGACAGAGTCCTCCTTTGGGCCAGTCAAATCTCAATGTTTGACCTGAAACTGTCCCTCATTGGAACAGTTATGATAATGTCACATAAACCTGAACAAATGAACAAATGGAATTATTATAATAGTTTCTCTCTATTTATATTCATCCCAACCAATACATGACTTTATACAAATGACTTTATACTGGCCAAGTGGTGGCAGAAGGACACCTGGAAGCAACATCAATCTTCACCTGGTGAATGCTTTATTTGCTGTTTTTACCAGATGGAATAGAACTGTTGAGGCTGGTTGTTGAAATGCTCTGTGGAAAAACTTCATAAAAAAAATGGAAAATAAATAAAAAATAAAACTCATGTGTGTCAGCTTTTTATCAACAGAGGAGTGAGCCAAAGACAAAGAGCCGGGGACTGAACAGCCGATCAAATGACCACTTGTGACCACTGTTAAAAATAATGGGGAACAGCCACATCACAAGTGATCATGTGCAGCTGCCATTGAGGGAATGTTGCTGACATGTTGTTCTACTGCTGGATTCTAACCCCCCCCCCGAAAAAATATGCAGATTAATCTTGTGAATCTTTTTCCACTAGGTTGTACAGCTGCTCCATCATTCTGTTTAAACGTGTCAAACTCAGTTTAGAATGTGACGCATTCAGCATCACACTTGGCCAATCGTTCCACTAATCAGTGAAATGAAACATGTCACATGACTGTGACTGTTTGCAGTTTGATTACATTACTGACGTCATCAGCTCTGGATGGGCGTTATGTTGACACACATCAGTGTCTGTTCTTCAGTCAGTTTGTGATAAAACCATAATCGTCTCGTGTGTAGGATGAGTCGTACACAGCTCGCTCTGTCCTGTGCGTTGGTAGGCAGTGCCTTTAAACGTTTACTGACACTGATTTTATGTGTGTATTTTGATACAATTTTCACATATTGCCTCTTAAAATAAATATGCCCTATTTAATGTTTAGTCATCAACATGGCTGTTTTGGGTTTTTTTTCATTCAGGCTTCATGAAACTGATTTATGACACGTTTATCTTAGTTTGCCACAAATCTTATAATCTGCAAATTTCCCATAAATGTAACGAGATTAACGAGAGTCTTTCCACTTTAGAGGTTCATAATAAATGCACAGCTGAGACGACCAGGCTTCATATTTTGGCAATCTGTAATTCTAACACTTTCTCTCCCAGTGTCTTTCCAGTTCATACTTTTTCGTTTTCAGCTTTGTAATTTGGGGTGAGGAGAAAATATTATGGTGCATCCATCTTTGAGCATCCAAAGACCAGATGTGGTGGCTGCAAAAACATTCAACAACATTTTATTCAATATTAGAAAGTGGCTGTATTTTATTTCATACTTTTTTTTTCTCTGTCCCACTCACCGAGATCATAATCTCTAGGTTGAAAACACTGGACCTGTGACTGGTGAGACCCATTAGTGATGTACAATATAAAGTGCTATGACCTGGCAGGGTCCATAGTTTATCCAGCACTCGATTTCCTGCTTCCAATTTCACAGGGGCTTGACCATTTTCCACCAGCACAGACAACCTCTACAAAATAATATTCAGCCAGGTTTCCATTGATCACAGTACTTCTGCAGATGAAAACATCACAATCTGTAACTCCAAAAAGTTTCATCCCAGCTAACTGCTCTCACTGTGATCGTTTTAGGACTTTTGAATTCAGAGGAAATGAACTGAACCGTGGTGCTCCGTCAAGTGAATCAGTGCGCAGACATGTGGACGGAGGTTGTCCTGTGCAGCTATTCCATGATGACACAACCATTAACAACCAATGGAAATCAGATTAACATGCTGGCTTCTCCACATCGCATGTTTCCAATAGTGGAACTGGCATGAAACATGTCTGCAAATGCCTGACCTCAGCTCTGCAGCATAAAGCATGAAGCTGTGCCTCCATGCACTAAATAACTAGCATGCAATTGGTCTGAGCTCCCAACCATACATGCTAGATTACACAGTGTGTGTGTGTGTGTGTGTCTTTCTGTGAATATGAGCATCTGTGAATGCATGTTTGTGTCAGATTTTTAGACATTTAGTGCAGATTCCAAAGCAATGTGGGATGACTGAGTAAATATAGGTCCATGCCTTGCTGAAGGGCATTTCAGCAGACTCCTGATGAATATTGGCTGTCGATGAGGATTAAATCTGTAAAGTTCCCATCAGGCAATGCTGCTATGGGATGAGTGTCAGAAGTCTGATTGAATTTTCATTGTTAGCTCATGAATGTGTGCTAATGTTCATTTCCTCCCTTTGTCGGAGGGTCAGAGTCTAGCCAGCCGCACACGTCCATGCAGTGCTGCTGGGAGCTGCTGGAGCATAGATCATCCTGTTGGACTGAAGGCACACTGTGGCAGAGGCTGGGAAAAGATGGATGCCATCAAGAAAAGATGACAAATGTAAAATTGATGTTGAAGTCACTATAAGCTGGGTGAGGGCATAAACAACATGCTATGTTTGAGGCATAAGTATTTCAAAGGATGAACCATTTTCAAGCTCTTGTGTAGTTTGGGGCAACACACAAAAACACACAAAAACACACAAAAACACAGAAATGTGTGTTGTTAAATATTGTAAATAATGTACTGTATCTACATAATGTGTGCTCTGATGAAATTTTAATACGAACAAATGAGTGTGTAACGTGAACCCTGTCTCTCCCGCTCTACATCTCACTCTGCTTTTCTTACCCTCACGCTCTCTGTTCAGAAGTACCAGCTGCCTGAAAAGCCACAGACGTCCAGTACTGTAGCACTGATGGTTGCAGTCCTCATTTTGTGCACTTCACAGAATTGAATTCCCTGTGACCTTCTAGGTAGAGATGACTTAGACGTTCTGGCAGACGCATTCATCACAGCAGCAAAGAAATGTCTCTAATATTGATTTTATGCAGCAAAATTAAAAGCCAGCAATCTCTGTTCTTACTGTCTGTATCAGTATTTAAGACTGTATGTGTGTATGTGTGTGTGTGTGTCTGTTTATTTTACGAGTGCACCTAAATGGAATGTGTTTGCATGTGTGTGTTGTCATGCAAACAGCTGCACCATGTTAAGCACACTAAAGCAGTGTAATGGCTGGAAACATGCCAGGCGTGTTCATGCGCACACTCTGCCCTGTGAACTTGTATGCAAATACTGTTTGTAGATATTAAATAAAGCACTAAGATTGAACAAAAAGGTTCTCCGTAGGCAGAGACACATAAATCTATTCCAAAATTCCTTTAATGAAGATGAATGCACGTGAAGTAAAAACATTTTCAAAGTCCATTACCCCATGCCAATAAAAGTCTGGGGGTGATAAATCCTTCCTTTTGTCTTTTAACATAAAAACACACTCTTATAAAAGGGGACAAGAATTTATACTCATCACTTTCTTGAACACAGAACAAGGCTGTTCACTGTCCTACGTGAATGTAGAGCCTGGAGAAGCAGGTATACTCTTAATTTATGCTTCAAACAGCAGATATGTAAAACTACTGTCATACTGAACTCCTCCAAAAATGGTTCCAGCAGTATTTGCACATTGCCACTTCACTTCTGCTGCTTGGGAGTTAAAAACCATGATGAAATCAACATTAGCTACAGAGGAAGAGCATATTTTACAATAAATACGGACCCACAGAGAGCAAATGATGCTTTTTGAGTGGAGTATTCCTTCCTCCATCCACTCAAGAAAATAGAACAACTAGAGCGGAGGAAAAAATACTCAGCTCACAGAACACTACTGAATGATGCACGAGAGAGGATTCAGAAGTGGGTATGCTCTGTATACCTCCGTATATCCTGTACTACACTACTGGTCATACCCCCGCACAGCAGGACGGAGTCATCGCGCCCTCATAGCTTTGTACTGTATAGTGTGTAGAGTAATGCCTGTGATGACCAGAAGACTGTCACTACTGGGGGGGTAAAGATGGAAAGACAGTACACTGCCAAGGAATTCTTGACTCAGAGCTGCTTGTTTGGGCTGGCAGTCTTATTTTGGGCTCAGAGTGCATGTCTTCCAGACAGTCTTCCAGACAGCAAATAGTTTGACTCAGACTGTAGCGTCTGCATGACAGCACACGGATTGCCAGATACTGCAACATCCTTCTCTGTCGTTGTTGTTGTCATTCACACAGCACAGATTTAATAATTACTGCATAATGTCTTTTGTGTAAATTAATGTAATAAATACTAATGGAGAATAAAGTTTGGTGTTATGTCACTGATCTGTTGGCTTACTGTCCTGTCTTCATACTTAAAACTGCTCCAATCATTTTTAAATCAACAACAAATAACTTCAGTTCTCCATCTTTAAGGAGAGTTTTAGCATCTTTCATCTCATTGTTTTGGTTTTATGACCCACAACTTTACTGTTTTAGGTCAACAAAACAAGCTGGGAAATGTGTCACATTTAGCTGCTTAAAGAGCCATATATATTTGACTTGCATCAGCTAAAAGAACAGTCAATAGGAAGAAGAAGAAACCATGGGACCTTCGAGGACATGGCTGAAGATCATTTACATTACACTGACCAGCGTCGACAAAAGAGAGACCTGCAGCGAGCAGGAATACGTCAATGCTGTATTTCCAGCTTTGTGCACTGCGTCCAGTCAAAAAATCAATGAAGGCAGGTTTAATAAGAGTCATCTGAGAAAACATGCAGATTCATCTAAACACTTCAGTTGTGTATAAAATGTAATTATAAAATGTAATTATCTAAAGCAACATATGAAATCCATACTCAGATTATGTTTCAAGGTTTAACAGGCTATCCCGTTCATGTCAATTAATGGATTAGAAATGCAAATTTTTTTGTTGTTGTTTACAACACAAAGTCTAAATTAACAGTTGCAGCATACCCACAAAACTCGTCCACTGTCTATCCGAGGTGCATGTCATTTTCAAAACACAGAAAATAAGGTCCTGAGATTTGTATTTTATATATATATATATATTTCTAGTATATAAACCATAAATATACTTTATATCGGGTGGTTTTCAACAGAATGAATGAATAATATACAATACAATTTTTTAATTGAAGCAAAAAAAAATTGTGTTTTGGGAAAGATCCTGGCCCACAATCAGAGACGATGACATTGTAGAACTTTATTGCTGCTGTGGGGCGGTGTTTAGCTCAGTTGGTAGAGCAGCCGCCCCATGTGTGAAGGCTCAGTCCTTGCCGCGGAAGCCCAGGGTTCAAATCTGACTTGTGGCTCTTTCCCACATGTCATTCCCCATCTCTCTCTCTCTCCCCACATTCCTGTCACTCTTCAAGCTGTCTCTATAAAATAAAAAAGCTCAAATCAATAATAATAATTTTATTGCTGTAAACCATATCACATGATCACCATCAGTAAACAAGGACCTACCTCTCACCTCCTCTTATTTATTTTTTCTTTGAATTGGCTTTATTCTTATACATTGTTTCTTCTTAATATTGATGTATCAGTTGAAGTGTTGCACCTTTCTCTTTTCTTTTGAAAGCACAGGGTTACCCAGTGAAGCGTTTGTTTTGTTGTCAGACTGAATGTTGAAGTTATTTTCTCTTCTTTTAGGGAGACTAAGATATTTCATGATAGCTCTTTACAATGATTTAAGTGCTATTTATTGTTTTGTTTTGTTGTTTTTTTAATCAAAATTAGTCTAAAGGGTTACACATCCCCATTTAGCATTAAATTAAAGGAGACGTTGACAAGACAACTTGTGATTGTCAGGCTCTGTTGACAAAGAACTGTTTGATTGAAAAATAATGATTTATGATGGTTCTCAGTGTTCTGTTCTCAGGGTTGTGTTCTTGTGTTCTGTCAGGGTCTATAGGGTTAAGTGAGCCTGTGGGCAGTGTACAAAATCACTCACTACCAACTATTTAGTCTGATATATAGTGGGATCACCATTTTGCAGTATGTGTGTATAATATGTATACATGAGAATTCCTATCCCTGTAAAGTGGACTCATATGATGCACTGTGAAAAGTAGTGTACAACTGACTAACCAAGCACCACTGTATAGCAACATTTCCTATTATATGGGTTCAAACTATTTACATGAAGGAAACTTGAACCAAAAAAAAAAAAAAAACGTGAATGTTGTTTGAGATGCCACAACAAGCAATGACCTCTACTGTGAAAGCATGGTGCTCTTTCCAAATCCTCTTTCAATTATAGGCCGAGCCCATGAATGATACCTTTTGAACCTGGTTGTAACTGCACTTCTCACTTGCTATCTCATATGAGAAAAGATCTTTGATCCTCAGTAAACTGCCTCTTGGAAAACTTGGTAAGTCTCTTGGTAAGTCCCTCTGTTTACTGATGGTGATGATGTGATGTGGACAAAACACTTGCACTCAGAATGTCTTCATCTCTTACCACTATGCTCAGTGGGTCAGGATCTCCCTCACAACACAATCTTACAGATTCCATAAGATTATAAAGCCAGGGATGCTTTGTCAGTGGAGTCCAAATGATGTATAATTCCAGTTATGGTTATTGAGACAACTTAACTCATCTACAGTACAAAGCTCAGGACTTTATTTTCTGTGTTTTATTACACCAGGAATAATTTAAAATGATAAGTGCATAGTGAAATGTAGAACGAGTGCTATGGGGTCTAAGGGTGAGAGTATTTAAATATACTACAGTTTGAATTTCCTTATGGTGACACATCACAAATGGCTTCAAACAAATAGCACTTTATATTTTTATCATTTGTGATAATAAAATCATAAAAATGGCCCACCCAGTCCAGCAATGAGGTAATCAGGTGCACCAAGAAAATGACCCGAGTAGTGTCCCAAAGTGTTTGCCAATTAGTCCCTTTTTTGACAGTGAGTATGGAGAAGTGAATGAGTTCATGATTTCAGACACAGCCTATTAAACTTTTGCTGAACCACAAGTTACTGTTATGGCGTAATAATGCCATGTTGAATTTCCATTTTGTTTCCCAAGATTCTCACAAGTCGAGTTGATTTAACAACATCATCATTTGGCAACCTCACTAAGAGCTAGTGGAAAGTTTGTTTAGTCCTCACTGACCAGCAGCACAAACAGGGTTTACATGTAGATATGACATTTAAAGCATTGGAATATTTATCTCAGCTGGGATAGGCTCCAGCCCCACTGTGACCCTGATGAGGAGAAGTGGTTACAGATAATGGATGGATGGAATATTTATCTGTGACATACCAAAATCAAACAAAATATATATATATAAAAGCCACAACCCTGTCAACAGCTGCAGACCTTCACTGTGGTCACATGAAAGCTCTTCATTCATCTATGACCACCTCTCAGCAAAGTGTGTTTTGTTCTTGTTTCCTGCTAAACCCCAGTGCTGCTGTCTGTCAACACATATTGTCTCATAATTGCAATGTCTGTGAGTAATTGCTTGGTGTGCTCCTGTGGTGCAACAAGCAATTTCAATCAAGTACACAACAATGGAGTACTAAAGGGTGTCCAGCCATCTATGTCCGCTTACCATATCTGCTCATTTACCACCAGAGTTTGTGCAGAATATAAATCAGAAGCTCTGCATTATTTAGAGTGAAAGAGGGGAGAGAGAGATGATACAATCAGACTTGCTAGTCAGCTGTGACCCAGTGTGATCAGCCAGGCAGTGGTCTGTGTTATATACAGGGATGGGTATGTGCTAACTGCTACTATGAAACTATATTTAATATGTGGTTCTGGAATCTTTATCACTTACCAGTTAAGAGAGCCTATACACTTCAGGACTTGCCTTACCCTAAATTCCACGGGCAAGGCTGTGACACGGCTAGTGGAGCGGATTGCGTTTATGCTGCACCAAGCAGCACAGAGCAGATCAAGCTGGTCGGAAGTCACACAGAAACAGCATAGAGAATCTGGTCGATTTTCAAAATAAAACACTCTGATTGTAAAAACAGACAAATGGGAAACAATTTAACTACCTAGCTTACTTAACTCATGGTAAAACACACACATCTGAGTAAGTTAACAAAGTCTGGCAAACAAAGCACTCCTCTTCTGACACCACCCTGGTGAGATCTGAAGCTGTGTGGAGAAAAGACCAAACAGCATCATGGCCACGACCTCACAGAGTTGTGCTCAGTGGAATTTAGCTGTTCTGTTGTTTAATCTGTAGTTTTCCTCAGTGAAGCAGTAATGCAGTGGTAGTTGTCTGTCCATCCATGGATACACTGCAAACAGCTAAATTGCTAATAGCTAATTCGGCATACTTTTAGCAATCTCATCTCCCCTGGAGAATGAATGAGGTATAACACACATTTGATAAATATATAAAATCATCCAAATGGTAGACATCCACTGAATCAACTTGGTCTCCAGTGACTATTGGCACCACCATTTTTCCTGTTTTTCATCTCCTCCTTGTGCTCCTCAATGGCCTGAGTCTCTGCAGTGATGTATGAGAACTTTGAGTGAAAGAAGAGGATGAATTTGTAGATGAAAGATACAATGTGTGTGTGTGTGTGTGTGTGTGTGTGTGTGTGTGAGTGTGTGTGTGTGTGTGTGTGTGTGTGTGTGTGTGTGTGTGTGTGTGTTTTAAACCCTGGCTTATCCCCTGCTTCCTGCATCAGTGGAACTCATATTTCATCTGTCAGTATCTGTCATCTCCATCGCTGTCATACCCATCCCAAGAGCGCATTGTCTCCTCTGGCTGGCCTCTCTGCAACTTTTTGGCAGATACAGATATGTATGTTAAGGTAACATCAAACCACCTGACTGATTTTGGCTTTTTATTAAAAATATCATCCTGTCAAAGACAATTCACAGTGGTGTTCCTCTCTCACCAAAAATCTATAACATAGTTGTTGTTTTTTTTATTATTGAGATATTTGACTAGAAAAAACATTCTAGTGTCATCTGGACAAAAAGTGTATACAACCTGCAATGACCAAGTGTAATCATCCAACTTTTTATATCCTTAAGGCATACTTGGAGTTTAGTTAACTGATTGGTTTCATCAGGCTTGATCGATAAATATAATTGGGTGTCGTCAACATAACAATGAAAATTAATGGAGTGATTCCTAATAATGTTCCCTAAAGGAAGCATATATAAACTGAATAGAAGTGGTCCTAGTACAGAACCTTGTGGAATGCCGTGCCAAACTTTGGTATGCATGGAGCATTCATCATTGACGTGAACAAACTGAGATCGATCTAAGAAATACGACTTAAACCAGCTTAGGCGGTTCCTTTGATGCCAATTTGATGTTCCAGTCTCTGTAAAAGAATTTAATGGTCAATGGTGTCAAATGCGGCACTAAGATCTAACAGGACAAGTACAGAGATGAGTCCTTTGTCTGATGCCATTAGGAGGTCATTTGTCACTTTGACTAATGTGGACTCTGTGCTGTGATGCACTCTAAATCCTGACTGAAAATCCTCAAATAAACTGTTCTTATGGAGAAAGTCACACAGCTGAATGGCTACAGAGGCATAAAGGACAATAAAGTATCTATCTATATCCAATAAAGAAGTGCTAACTAGAGGTTAAACGTCCCTGAGCAGCCTGGTTGGGATGGGATCTAAGAGACAGGTTGACGGCTTAGATGAAGAAATTATTGAAGTTATTTGATGATACTGCATTGGCTTCACTTCTCAGATCTGGAAGCTCCATACACAAACTATACTGTCAATAATTATACTGATGATAACATGTTATCAATGTGTTTAATAATTACTTTTGAATTAGAGTAGACCTTTAATACAAAGCAATGACCCTTCTTTTACCATTCAGAAGTCTGTGTTATGTTGTGCACCGTGCAGCTACACAGTGTGCTCACATCTACCGTACAAACAGATCCACCAGATACCCCACACTGTGTGAAGCCATCCAAATTCTGAGTATATAATTATAGAGATGTTTAATTCCAAGTAGATCATTTGGGGCTGTTGATGCCAGTGGGGATTTTGGCAACAATATCTGCAGTCAGAATGTGATGTAACTCTGGGTGTCATTTTTTCCAGCTTTATGGATACAGCTGATTGCAGTCCAGCAGGAGCTTGTTAAACAGGAGTGCTTCTGAAGCTGTGACTCAGCGTCAAGAGACACCTGTTCCTACAGTGAATATATGTTTTAAAACCAGGCACTTACAAAGTGTGTGAACAATGCCACTGCACAGATGTTTGCAAAAAGCAAGTATACCACTACCAGTATTACTACTACTATGAAAATTAAAGACATTCTAGTCATTTGTCTGTAAGTGTAGAGGACATTGCCTCAGTGAGAAACCTTTACAGTTATGGACACATTGCCATAACATTTGTTACATACATGTTTACATACATGAGCTGTAAAACTCTGATCCTCTGACTTGTCATGTAGCACCATCATCAGGTCACATTTTCTGTCTGTTAACTTGGTATTCCCAACAGCGTCAGCTGTACTGTTTAGTGAGCTAATTATAGCATGCTTATACACTAAACTAAGATACGTGAACCTGATAAACATTATTCCCATTAAACATTAAGATGCTAGTATTGGATTCTGAGCTTAGAAAACTGAACGTAGTATTTAGCTCAAAGCACCACTGGGCCACTAGCATCATGGCTGTACACTGTGTCATGTGACCTGCATTTCTAACTTTGGCCACTATGCCAAAATCACCTCATGGCTTATCTTTTTTTAAATATAGTGGAAACATTGAAACACATCACTTCCTGTGGAGCAGAAGATGCTTCTATGACAAACCTAACAATCAAAGAGTCGTTCGAGAAAAGTTTGCATTTACATGCTGCAGATTATTTCTTTAAAAATGCATTCCACAACTTTGCACTTCTGAACTGTCATGTGTAGTCAAGATGATCTGAGTGAGCTAAGATAACAAAGGATTTTATTTCATTTGGAGACAATTTGATATTTTCTCTGTGATTCTGCATCAACAACATGAATTTACACTTTACCACTTTATGCCATCTCGTCACAGTCAGATAAGACATGTAGCTCCAGTAGAGCTGATGTCGCTCAACTCCATGAAATGTATTTGTGTCAGTACAATAAAACAGTATCAAATTCAGTCAGTGCAATTTTCACTCATAACGTGTGCACAAAAATCCAACAAAATGATTCCATTAAAGATAAAATAGGGCGGGCTGGTTTTTACTGCTTTCAGGGTTACAGTCAGCTTGATGCCTGTGGTGTTGGTTGGTTGCTACGGGCTATGAGGCAGAGATAGTGGCATTCAGTCTCTTTGTGTGGCAGCTCAGACTGAAAAAAAAAAAAAGAGGAAAGACAGGAGCCAAACAGCATACTAACCACAGACAGGCATGTACAGTGTGCTGCAGGTTGACACGGAGGATCCCACAACAAACCAGGCCAGGTTTGTAAAGCTTAATGCAGCTGCCTGCTGTGTTTATAATAATATGACCTCATTCAAGTGCACTTGTTTGAACTTTTGGTAAGGATCCACTGAAAAAATAATTCCTGCTTCATTCCTCAGAGAGCCTTGTGAAATTGTGCTCTGTTACCAGAGGCAGGATTTCACCCATAAATCCACAACCTTTAGGAATGGCCTATATTTAGCTGCTCACGCTTCATAAGATATCTGGGAGTAAGTGCTTTTTGCACTCTTATTTCTCTTTGCATTTACATACAAGTGAGGCCGTCCATGTTGAAAGTATACTTTAAATACATTCATGCCTCTAAAAAGGTGGGAATCCCTTTTGGAAACAATGTAAAGAGGGAGGAATTAATATTCAGTTCAGAGCTACAACCACTCCTCCATAATGCATATCATGAATATATTCCACTACTGAGTACTGAATAATGAGGTGCATAGAAATCTACAAATGAACAAAAATAGATCATCTGGCCCTGACATTTTCTCTTCTCACAGCTCCATTTGGCCAACAAGCAGCTGTGATCAAAGAGCTCTTCTCCAGGGGAACAGGGTGGCCTGGTGGCAAGGCCAACTCTATTAGAACCGGACGGTCCCAGGTGTGATTCCCACAGCAGCCGGCACGTCAATTATTGGTCAGGTACCCAGCTGAACACCCACCTGCTCATTACTGCAAGACGCTCTGGATGAATGCAAAAAATGTAAATATGGTGCACAGAAGCCCTCGGGGATGTGACATGTTTCCTGTTGCAAACATAGCTTGTTGTGACAGTCCAACCATCTGGACCATGGGGTCTGTGCTCAAGGGCAGATGAAAGACATTTACCCACGCTTTTGTTTTGTCTTTTTCCTCCTCCACCAACTGCAATTGTGTACGTATTTCTGACCTGATATTCTGACCTAGTTGAAAATAATCAGCAGTAAAGATATTTTGCAAATTGCATTGCTGATCCTATTTGCACATAACTGTTGCCCTACAGCTATGCACCGCCTTTAAACCTCAACCCACATTCTGAAGCAGACCTCGAGGGAGAAGGTATTGGTGCCATCTCCAGGAGCTTAGCTTATCACTATCTATTTCATACTCTTTTAACATATGCTGTTTATGTAGCATTTAAAATACCACACTACTGTGAACATTTGCACATTTGTGAACATTTGACTGGTACTATCATCACTGCCAGCTGTACTGCTCTTTTTTATTCTTAAAAACATACTGTGTATATGTATTTATGTTGTTATATTTTTTTATTTTCTTTAATAGTTTATATTTAGAGATTGTTTGTCATGCACCAACACCAAAACAAATTTCTTGTATGTGTAAAATCGTACTGGACAATGAAGCCTTTTCTGATTCTGATTCTGATTACGTGATCTACCCCTGAGCTGCTCTTAAAGTGTATTTCAAAAAGAAACAGCAATTACAGTAATAGGCTACAAGCAAGTGGGCGACACATGGTCGCAGGTATACAGTAGCTGCCCTGGCATCCTGGATCACATTTCATCATGGTGGCTGCATGGAAAGCTACACCAACTGTCCTACGTCAACAGGCAGGTGGGCAGTTTACCCTCTCCTGTTGCTGTGCTACTGTTTCCACAGCCTTCCACTCAGCACACTCCCTTGCTCTTGCATGGACATTTTAGAGATAGCCCTGCCTGTACGGCTAACCAGTCATGCTTGGCATCCTTTACTTTCTCCTTGTCTAACAGTGCATCAATGGGGAGGTGCAGGCGGACTCTAAACAGCAAATACCAACAATTTCAACACTGCTTCTTTTCAGCATGCAAAAGACTGTGTGAAGTTAAACCTCTCATACTATAGGATTCCTTGGGGGTGATGGAGCACCAAGCAAGGTTTTCAATACCCTGTAAGACTTTCATAACTCTGCGTTGACTGTTCCTTCAAGATTCTGGCCCTCACTGGAGTGGCGGCAAGTGTTCAAGTACCTCATACTTAAGAAAGCACTCTTTTAGGATTCCTTCAGTAGCTTTCTGATCGCACATGGACAAAGTTTGACTGAACTTAGTGAATACGTCTGTCAGGAACAGAGTTTATCAAACACCTTTGAGTTACATGTGGCACATCCGTCATACTCTGCATGCTGGGTCATACCTAGTCTACAGGTTAAGCCTCCTGTAGTCTTCACATAGTTTTAGACTTATTGGACTGGATGAACCACAATGAGGTTGGGAGACTGATCCTTCATCCACCACAGGAATTTCATGTTCCACCCTATCAGTGCATCTAAGATCCTCATCATGAGCTAAAGAATATCTGTATACTTCATCAGAAGTTCTCCTAGCTCTGCCTGCTGTTTTGGTGTACCTGCTAGATGCAGTCTGTCCAGTAAACTCGACAGTGACATACATGTCTCTATGTCATCTTTCGTATAATAGTCACTTACTCATTGTTAGTGGAAATGCACTAAAACTTCACCTCATGGGGTCACCCCCCTACACACTGACAGTGGCTATAAGAATACCTAATCTAGTCTCTGGGGGCAACCAGACATCCTCCTGTGAGAGGTTCATTACTTGGACTGGAAACACATGACTGTTGGACAATATAACAGTCGGGAAAATCAATCAATCACAGTGGCAGTGGAGTATTCACTGGCTCAAACAGCATGCTGGAGTCACTATAAAATGCGCTCCTTTACTTTGTGTTTGACTTCCCAAAAGGCCAGGTGGAAAGGATTCTGGTACTTTGATCATTAGGAAACCGCTACCTACCAGGTTTTTTGTTTCTCACCACATTAGTGCTGTAGGAACGGTCTTCTAGAGTCTGCATCATTTTTGTACATGAAAGAGATTAGAGTCAGGTTTCTCTAATAAGACTAAGCAATTCACGCAAGGGCGAAGCTGTGCAACCCTTCAGTGAACTGATCTCTATACGCTAACTGTGCATCAAGAGCAGAACTGCGCAGCTGGAAGAGCGCATGAGAATAATCACGCAAGTCTTTTCCATCTGATTACCCGAAGCCACAGAAAGCATCTGTTTTTACTCGACTTGTCTGAGCTTCACTGTGATGCATGGGCAGAGTTTGACACTCCGAGGATGTTTCACATTAAAGGAGAAATGGTTCTCTGCTCACTTTAAGTCAGTGTGTGGACAGGATCTGGACATAAAGCATGGTGTGTATATTTGCTTTTTAATGAGGAATTCTTAACTTAAATTAGTTGCCCGGTTGCATCGCTTTGCACTTTACAACATAAGAAAAATCAGGCCTTTCTTGACTCAACGTGCTACCCAACTACTAATACAGGCTGCGGTCATTTCACGACTAGACTACTGTCACGTCCTTTTTCTTTCAGAATTGAAATATTAATAATATGAACAGCATGCTGAAAAGTGCAAATAAATACAAATGTACTGTATTTTGTGAAATAGAAACACTGGCTGTATCAAACAGGTCTTTCTTTCTACAGTCATCCTGTTTCTGTGCATATACAGACAGGTACAGTATGATTGGCTAATCGAAGTAATGACACATTTATATGGAAATTATAGTAACGTGATATAAAGTTGTATAAAATAAAACTAACATACATCCTCCTCCTCAGGACTTTACTGTAGCTAAAGGACAGAAGTTAGGTCCTCTGCAACATGGAGAGAGTTTACATTCAACAGCTGACATATTTTACATGATAAATTGGCTCAGTACAGCATTTCAATATATATGAACCTGTGTTAATACATTTCCGCTGTGGGGCAGGATAAGCTGTGAACATAACACTGACATATATATTATCCTTCCTTTTAGAGGTGAGCGTGCTGCATCTTTACATATGAAGCAGACATAGAGCAACTTTAGCAATCCTTTTGTGTCTGTTAGAAATGTACTGTTATTTGGTTCTCTAGCTGCTAAATGCTTCACTGTGTTCACCAGCTGGTAGCTAACTGTGTTTGTCTGCTGTTTGGTGCAGGGCAGGTATTGTGCAGCACTTTTTTAGACCTGCTGAGGCTGAAAACAAAGCTTAAGAGCAGTGAGAGTGACCAAAGCCATGATAATGCTCCATGGGACTGAGGGGACCTCTAGTGGTATCTAACCATGCAGTTTTGAGATGTTCAACGGCAGCGTCCCTGTCACTCACACACAGGTGGGTTTGTCACTTTGAGCGATACCTTTTACATTACACATATTACACACACGTAGTAACACATTGCATGTTGTTAAGTAATGTGTTGTACTCAGTACCTTCTATTCACTTCTACTCTACTCTGTTCAAACTCTGCAGCTGCATCATCCTGCTCACTCAGAAATATACAATCTTCAGTATTATAGGAATTACGTTCCATCGGTGCGACCAGTCACATCATTAGTGATAGCTATTAATTCATACTACCTGTCTAAATCAACACAGTTCGGTCTTCATGATGGAAATAAAATGTACAGAAAGTACAACTGAATTAAAACTGAATCACTGCTGCTCATGATAATAATGCTAATAATATTACGTAGCCTGGTAAATAAGCAACTTTAGTGGAAGCGTTTCTATTATTACAAAATAAAGTCACAAATAAACAAAGTCGCATACAGTTAACTCCAACCGAACACGAAACATATTAAATGAAGTGGTGCAGTATATCTCAATATACTCATGTATTCCATACACCACAACAAAAAAAACATCGACTTCAGTAACATGTACACACATGAAATCTTGTCAAGCAAGAAGGATAACACAACAGATCGCTGCAGAATGAACTTACACACATTCAGAACAGATTAGTCGTCTCGACATGTGCATGAAATCTGTAAACAAACTAAATCACCATCAAACGTCACACTTTGGACTTATTATTATTATTATTATTATTAATGTATATATTTTAATCATCGTGTAACATTCTAAGAAAATGTACCCATTTGAAAAACAGCAAATGCCTCATGAACAAGCCACTTAAAATAAGAAGGCTTTCCACTTACTGCCTTCTTTTGTTATTTTCAGAGACTGTCTAAAACATGGACGTAGTCTCTGTATCGCCACCCACAGGTTTCTTACGAGGTGTTGTGAAGCTCACTGTGGTGTCTCTGGCTGTGGCCATTTTGGCTGTCTCTGCTGGCTAATCTAAAGATGGGCAAATGGAGGTGAGTCAGGTTGACTCCTCCTGTAGCCAGCTTCAAGTGGACCTTTGAGGAACTGCAGCAGTTTTTGGCAACTCTGTGCTGACTTCACTGCAACCATGGGAGCTACAGCTAACAACAACAACAACAACAACAACAACAAAAACAACAATAATAACAACAACAACAACAACAACAAACAAACAGACAGACAAACAAACAACAACAAAAACAACAAACAACAACAATAACAAAAACAAAAACAAACAAACAAACAGATCTCTCCTTCGTTGGAGCTGGCTCCACTCTTGGTTTGGGTGCAAACTCTTGGATATTTGTGGTGTGAGCTGTCACTTCCTGCCCTGCCTTAAGTGAACTGACGCTGCTGACAAGCGCCGTGCGGCCAATGGGAGCGCAGCAGGGCGGAGAGCAGCGGCAGATTGTACTACAGTGGAGTACTGCCGCCAACAGTAGACGCGTCTCCCGCTCAGCCCGTCGTTTTCAGCATCTTCTGGTTCATGGATTATACACTTTCCCTCCAAGTGCAACATCAGCTGGCGGTGTTCCCGACGCACTTCTACCAGGGCTACAGTGTGGAGTTACAGGTACATTCATTCTGCATTCCACTTGTCAGTCCAGTCTTCTTCTCTTCTCCTCTTCTTCTGTACTATCAGGCGTGCATGCGCGCAGAGTGAGTGTGACTTTATGGAGATGCTTTACTGCAGGGGGAAGGCATGGTTGTCGTGTTGCATGCTGATTCTTTTTTTTTCTTCTCCTCACCGAGATTCTTGTTGCGTACTGCCGGAAGACGGAGCAGAGCGGGGCCAGTTTACGCGTGGTGCGGTGCGGTGCGGTGCACATGTGGGTTTAGAAGTGATCGGAGTAACCTTCCTGGTGGAGGTTGACCTCACGTCTCATAAACAGGTCTTGCATGCTGGAGCACCCCAGGGGGTGCCCTTAAGGGATTCCCCCCAACATGAAGGAGACATCAGCCAGTCGAGTGTTGTCAAAAGTCCCACAGACTAAATCATCTGCACAGTTAGAATCTGTCTCTGAGTTTGAAAATTAGGTTTTATTTGTTAGTTTACTGGACAAATAGTGATGAATAAATATCAAGCAAAGTAACAGTCAGCATCAGCAGCCTCCACATGCCATCCCAGGCTGCTCGGCATGCACAAGAACGGCTCGATTCTCTCAAGGTGACATTTAAGGTGGATTAGAAGCAGAGATGTAGCGGAGGAGCAGAACACACCTCCCTCCTGTGTGGACAGAGCTCAGTTAAAGCTGATACAAATGTTGAAGGAGGTTTAAAAATAGTAACTTTACACATTTGATTTCTCCCTTTCTTTGTGGCTGACTGGAGGTCAGAGTTTACCACCTCTGCTTGTATCAGTGCATGTAGAGCACACAGAGGACAGTGGACTTCTACATGTTCTATGCTCTGAAAGAATATTGCCAAACATATTAGAGCTGCAACTAATGATCATTTTTAACGTCCAGTAATCTGTCTCTTACATTTTATATTTTACATCACCCTACGATTAGATGTTTAATATCGCCGGACCGGATGTTTTCTTACCAAAAGTCAAAAAAACATTCAGTTATCATTTATGGAAATTTAATTAATTACCAAAATAATAATGGTTTCAGCGCTAAAACATTTTAATAAAAAAAAGATGGATTTATCTGTCATTCCATCTCCATCTGCACAGGAAAGCAAACAACGGTCCTTACAGGTTCCACTGCTACTGTAATCATTTTATCATCCATTGTAACTCAGTCATTTTATCAGTCATTGTAATTGTACAATATGTTTGTGTTGACTTGTTCTGTACACGTGACATCTATTGCACGTCTGTCCGTCCTGGGAGAGGGATCCCTCCTCTGTGGCTCTTCCTGAGGTTTCTTCCACCTTTTTCCCTGTTAAAAGGGTTTTTGTGGGCAAGTTTTCCTCACTCGAACCGAGGGTCTAAGGACAGAGGTGTCACTCCCTGTACAGATTGTAAAGCCCTCCGAGGCAAATGTACTTTGTGACTTTGGGCTATACAAATAAAATCGGATTTGATTTGATTTGATTTGATTTGATTTGATCTTATTTTTCATGAGATGCAGCATTAAAATTGTTGCTTTTATCTATTTATGTATATATTATTTGTTACAGCAAGTGGGATGCACACTTTGGTGTTTAGGACTATAATTCATAATTACCTTCATTATTGATGAGTCTGCTATCAGTTATTTATCTGATCCATAAAATGTCAGATTCAAGGATATTCAAGGAGGTGATGGCATCAAGTCTTATTTTTATTTATTTTTATTTTTGACCAACAGTCAGCAGCCTGGGAAATTACAATCAATCGATTATTAAAATTGAATTGTCGTATCAAATCAACTGTTTCAAGTTTGCTATATTTCGTTGTTTCCTAGGATAGATAGAGGTCAGATTTCCCACATTAAAAAACAACTGCAAAATATTTAATTACCAGAAGGAAGAGGAGTCCAGTAGGTGTCACTTTGTTCAAGATATTTCTTTCTGAAAGAGGAGTCTTCTTTTTCTGCTGCAGCAGCAGTTCGAACACATCCTTAAGATCCAGATATGGATGAAGTGTTTTATTCTGCAGCCTCCAGCATGATGAGAAAAAGAATAATGCAGCATTTCACTAGGCAGGCGCTCCAAACTCAGCTCCATCTGCCTCACTTAAAGTTGACTCTTTCCCCTGAGAAGGGCCATCATTTAATCACCATCTCCTCCCGTAAACCAAAAGATGGCACCTTCTTTTTTTTTGACAGGACACAAACTCTTCCTCTGCTCTCGTCAGACACTGCATGAAAGTTGCACTAAACAGCAACAGACAGTAAAGCTCTTTCATCGACCCTTTCTCTCATAGCCCAGTGATTTACCTGCGTCTCTTCAGAGCCTTTAGTCATTCTTTCCATTTTTGAAAACTTCAAGTGGAGAAAAAAACAAAAGACTCCCTTTATTCCCCCGTCTGCTTTCTGTAATCTGTGACGCCTATAAATAAAAGATTGTGAAGCTCAGCTCTTCGATGTCATCAATAATTGTTTGCTTTTGTAAAGTTAAAATTGCCCTGCCTCTTTGTTGCTTTCCATTGCCTTCTTGCTGCAGCGTTTTACAGTTATATCTCCATTATTTCTTTCATAGTAGGTGAACTGAAGATTGTTATAAATAGCACACTGGGTGATAAGAGCTCCAATAATCTGAGCTTAACACATTTGTTTGTAGAAGTGTAGAAGTTGTTAAAGCAAACAACTGAGCAAAGTCTGCTTCATCATGTGAGGAAATACGGTGATGCGTTATTTTCGCCAGGTTTTCATAACAGCAGGATAGTAAATAAACTTAAACAGGGCTGGTCTTGGAACATTTTTTTAAACAGCAAAAACACGCCATTGACTTGTACTTCCTTCAGCTAAATAAATAAACTTTTTGGATTATTTGTAAAAGTCATCAACAGCTACAAACATGATGTATGATCTTATAGACCATGATGCATTCCTGTAGATGTAAACAGTATATAAACATCTGCAGCAGTAAATACAGCATACACATGAATACAGCAGATGCAGGAATAATTAAACATCAGCAGAGAGAATAAAAACACTGACAGAGAACATTTACTGCACAATGACATTCTGGCTGCGACCAGGCAGCTTTATAAGCCTGTCATAGATAAATAAATGTATAAAAGCTGAAATTCTAAATAATTTCTGATAACTGTAATAACTCTGTAATAACTTGATGTCAAACTGTTCATAGATCAGAACCTATATGTCCCAGAGGAAGTTGCAGCTGTTCAGAATGTTAATATTTTGTCTATGAGCTGATTAGATCTGCTTCTAGGAACTGAATTTAATTTCAAGAAGTAACCAGTATCATGTTCAATTTATCACATTTATAACAAAATCATTTTGTGAGTTATTTTCAACTTAGCAGCTCTCATATTGTGCATCGGAGGAACCTCACTCCTCACTCCTCAGATATGGTGACAGGTATGAACCGGTATCTATGTTTCTATGTCTGTGAGAAGAAACGGAACATAAACGCTCATTGCAAGGAAGAATTGTAATTAATCGTAAATTCATATCATCATGGAGATCACTGTGAGATGAGAAGTCAAGTATTTGGAACAATAAATGTATTCTAATGTCACAAAAGAAAGTTGAATATCCTGTAATCAATTTGATTATATTGTAAACTTAGACTTTTAAGATCTCCTAATTATACTACTATACTATTTTTACTAACGGTAAAAATAATAGTAATAGTGAAACGTCATTAATTATTTCACTTCCTAAATGAAGTTTGCTCTGTGTTTGTGGCAGTCATGTTCTCAGTTGCATATCTCAGGGTTTCAAAGCTCCTCAGGACCAGACATTATACAGGCTACGTAATAACAATGACAGAGACACTGACTTATAGTGTCTACTAGGGATGTAACGATACACTCAACTCATTCGACGGTTCATTTTTTGTTCACGATACGATTTTCTCACGATTTTTTTAATCAAAATGAGCTACAGACAAATTATGACCAAATAAAATTATCTTTTATTTGTAGGAAAAAATCTTAGGTGCTTTCTTTACAGAAACTCTCAAACAGTTTGTGTTCTCTTATAAAAAGTGCAACTTACATGGTCATCTTAAACAACAAAATACATGAAAAATATCTTTAGAAATAATCTCACAATTAAACTGGTGTTAACTGGTGTAATTCAGTATCTTAAATAACAAAAGAATATAAAATCTAAATCTCTAATTTCTTGCGCTCTTGCGTTGTTATGGGGGAGAGGAGATGCAAAGCCTCTCGTCAGGGTGGTTTGCCCCCTCGGCAATTTTCGCTCACGAGGTGGCGTAACGTTACTTTGCTTCTCACTGTGGTGGTGGCTAATATGCTGCTGCATGTTGCTCGTGTTGCCGCTATATGTTAGCAGTCTCTTGCAATATTTACATGCTGTTTTGGTTTTGTCTGTCCATTTCTCACCGGTTGTATTTGTGTATATAGGGAATCCAAAATGCCGCCACACAGGTGATTTAAAACTGCTGTAAGTCACGTGACTTGACGTCTGACGTTGAACAAATGAATCCCCAACCAGTGAGATAACGTAACCTATTTCTAAAAAAAAGAAAAAGAAAAGAACATATCCTACTTCTCTCGCATTCGCGAGGAATCGCGATTCATTTTTTCTGTCATCCGGTGCGAATTGTCACGCATTTGTACCGATTTTTAATCGTGTCACGATGCATCGTTACATCCCTAGTGTCTACACTGCCAAAGTTAGTTACAGCCCAGCATACTCTAGTTTCAGGCCAAAAGAGTGTTGAATAGTTGTTTTCCTTTAGCAGTCTTTACTGGTCACTACTAGCACTGGATAAAAGTCATGGATCATCTCATGACCTCAATGTGATGACCACACACATTTAGCTAATGCTACACTGGGCAGCTTTGTGGTTGTATTTTAAGTTACAGGAGAAAATATATTTTTATTTTATTATTTGTATTCCTTGATTGCTGCAACAAGACAGTCTCGACTGTATGGATTGTGAGACTTAGTTCCTTAGAGCAGGGGTCGGCAACCTATGGCTCAGAGCCAGATGTGGCTGTTTTGATGACTGCATCTGACTCGCAGACAGGGGAGAAAGTAAGCCGGAACGGTCCGGTACTGCGTACCACTAAAACATTCAGTGGCGGTACGCAGTACCAGGAAGATGGGAGAGCGGCTGCCTGCTATAAAGCCCTCATTCAGAACCAGTCACGGCCGCACTCTGGGTCAGAAAAAAGATCCGCTAGCAATATGCAGTCTTGAAAACTACTTTGTCTGTTTAAAAATTCCTTTAACTCATTCTGAATAGTTTCTGAAGTGTCCGTGCTGTGTTTTAGTCCATGCTGGACGGAGCCCTGGCCAGGCATCTCCTCTCTCCTCCCTCGGAGAGCCCGTGGTCTCCTCTGCGCCCAGCCTTCGAAACGTGTACCACACGTTCGGTCTTTACGTTCGTTGCAAAATGTCCCAATTAAAATCAGTAGAAGAATAAGTAGTTGTGTTTTATGTTATTTTGTTCAGTTTTAACGATACAGAACAGCTCGGAAAAGAAACTGCTTATGAGCTAACGACCGGAGAGTTCACTCAGCAGTACGTGAGTGCGCATGCGCGTCTACATCCAAACACAGGGGTTGCTATGGGGATCGATGCATGAGCGGGACCATGCAGCACAAGAAGTCACATTAATGTTGAGAAGTATTTTATTTATTATTGGTTAGCTTCAGTATAACAATGTTATTAAAAAGAATAAATCCAGAGACTTATTATACTCTAAACTTGTTGGTCTTACTTAAAAATGCACGCATTTATTTGTATTCAGTGTTAAAAAATATTATATGGCTCTCACGAAAATACATTTTAAAATATGTGGCTTTCATGGCTCTCTCAGCCAAAAAGGTTCCCGACCCCTGCTTTAGAGCCTTTTATCAGAGCAATAGTTCAACATTAGCCAACTGCGCAGGTAAAATCTTAAGAGCTATTGAATCTACAGGTGTGTGCTGTAATGTTCAGGCTTTAGTCGTTCCTTGACAGCAGGTGAGTCCTCCAGCTTCATGTTGTGCCTGCGCTGGACAGAATTAATCTCATTAGGCTGACCACAATTTTATTGTCGCACCGACTCAACATTTACCCTAAATGTCTGCTCTGGCTGAACACCAGGCTGATTATATTACTGAAGTGCAGGCAGCGTGCCCAGTGTGCATGCTAATGTTTTCACTCAGCAGATCTGTGGACAGCACTTGGGTCACACTGCATGTGGAATAGGCCACTTAGCAGCAAACACAAAGTAACGGCTGATTGTTTTGACCTCGAGGTATGACATTACAGTTTGGCTGACTTTGCCTCCCCAATAGCCAAAGCAGCCCAATGATAGAGACAGAATGGGAGGCAGATCAGTGTACAGGCTCTGCAGTAATCTCACCCATCAAGACTGGCAAATTTGTTTTGTGAGGAGCAGGTTGAGCACAAAACTCTAATGAGAGAGTTAACAGTTGCCATGGACCTTACAGATCCAGACAGCTGCCCCATCCTTATATGTGCAGCATCACTTTCCTTCAAAGACATGCTAATACTTAACTATAAAATGACATTTAGCAAACTAAAAGTCACCTTGAACCAAAAGATCCTTTCAGTTTCCCCTGGGCAGTGTCATTAACTCAAACAATTAAGTAACTTGCTCACAGTAGAAATGAGGAAGTTTGTGAGCTACAGTAGAGCAGAACTCTGTTTTTTTCAGTTTTGGGCTCGTTGGGGGTCATTAGAAAGTGTTATTTGGGAATGAATTACTTGCAATCATTGTGTAACTAAATGAGAAACACAACTCCTCCAACCTAAATGACAAAATGTGTTACTGCTTTTAAAAACGACCCGTGGACTATCATCAGGACCTTTTTATTTCAGTGCTGTCCAGAACTGTTGGAGCGGTTCATCTGTTCTGATCTGCTTCCCCATTTAAGGTTTTGTTAAATTTAGGATACTAAAACTACTTGGTTAAAGTTAGGGAATTATCATTATTAAAGTTTAAATAGATTAACATTGACTGCTGGTATGGGATATATATATTATGATGGGATGAAAAACTAGCAGTTTGACTATGAGCCGGGATGCCAGTCAAAGTGTATGTCTGACAAATACAATATTTGAATTATGTACCAGTCAACCCTACAAAGCAGTACAATCAGTAACAACCAGAAGCACAACACAAGTATTTGAAGTCCACCACAGTATATTAATATAGACAGTATAGAGTCAGTGCTCAATACTAAACTCACAGTCCAACAAATAATGAATGAGTGTTTATCTCAACTAAAACCTTCTCTTTAGGATCCCAGGAAGTAAACAAACTACTGCTTCAGACACAATTTCACTGTTGGCCAACCAGAATAAAGTGTCTTGCATCTAACTGATAATAGTGATTCTCTAACAACACATCTGGAGTTACCTCCTGTAGTCTTGCCAGTGTTCTGCTGTCACCCCTATGAATTACAGACTTGCTGTCTTGTTAGCATTGAAAAGCTAAGTAAAATATCACCTTTAGGACGAACTGGGCCCCTTCCACTGTTGAGTAGATGGGCCCTTTTTTTATTTAAAACAGTGGCACGGATATGACATTGATTGCTGCAGCAGTTACAGACGCTTGGAGTTTGTGTTACGTTTCACCCAAAGCCCCCCCCCCCGGTACTGCACTGGCTAACAAGACATTGGATTAGGGGGAACAGGGGACCTCTACTGAGACTGAGAATGAGGTTTGTTGCAATCAAGTCGCAGGGTAATCAACATTCGGAGATTGGCGGGAACAGTGATTGCCACTAATTGCAGTAGTCAAATAGATGGTCATAGTCATGACAATAGTGTTGACAAAGTTGATGATGATGATGATGAGGATGATGGTGATGAGGATGATGGTGATGTTGGTGGTAAACAGAATGGATTACTTTGTCTGTGTAGAACAGAAGAAAGTATCACATTGGTGTGATTAAAGATACAGTGAGTGACATTTAGGAGGATCCATTGGCACAAAGGGAATACAATATCCACACATACAATATATTAGGTTTTAAGGTTGTTACTTTAGAAGGATGTTTCTACAGTAGACCAGAACAGACAGGTGTGAGCAATTTGCACCTCAATTTAAAAACCATTCACAGCAACGGCAGAAGGCGGTCACGCTAGTCACAGTCAGCCTAAACGCGAGAACAGCCGCTTAATTCCAATGAAACTATAAAACGGGCGGTTGCTGAAGCATCAGCTCAGCTCAGCCGTCCTCGGTGAAGACGTACGAGGCTAAGACAAGCAAGTTTACCTGCGCAAGTTCACCGAGCAAAGGGAACCAGTCCTATTCCCTCCACAGTCTTAGAGTATTACAATATGTGCAACTCCATACCTGGTTGCACAAAACTAGGGTAAGGGATTAATATCTTCTAATATCTAATTGATATCTTGGTTATCCTGGCTCAACTTATCCGTGATCCGGTTGCACAAAAGCGGGATAGGGGGCAGTAGGATATGTTATGGTATAAGTTACCATGGAGATTTATTCTGTGGAGCTAGCCTGCTCCAGACCAGGCTAAGTTCCAGGATCTATTTAATCTCATCCCTTATCTCAGTCAGCAGTCACCACAAACGGAAACCAATACTCTAATATTCTAATACCAGTTATTCCACTGCCCACTTCACATTGTTATCACATAACTAGACCCACTGTCATTATTTAAACGTTTGTGATCATTAATTTCAATCATTTTGGATAAATGATGATTTTAGATGATGTTGCAATCATTAGATCATTTACAGTTTCCCACAGACTATAAGGCTATATATAAAATGACGGAATATTAGGGCCACAGAGAAAAAAAAAAAATCACAGACGTCGAGAATAAAGTCATAAATTTACAAGAATAAAGTCATAATATTGTAACCCATTGTTTTAGAGGAGAGTTGTTAAAATGAGGCCGTGGAGCATTTCGTGGAATTGTACTTCAGTTTAGGTTTCACAAACAAGGAGATACTTCATCTTTTGGCACATCAGCATCACATTGTCAGAAGTATCAGGACTTTAAACAGAATATGCAAGAAAATGCATCTTTTCCGCAGAAAGAACCAGTCTCATAAATGTATGACTTTTTTTTTCCTTCCTCAGTGTGGCCCTAATACTCCGTTGTATAAAATACACATCCCATATAAATATAAATACATATCAAAGTGTAACATTATGTTCCTTTATTGAATAAGGATAAATCAAAACAGGTGAACCATCAGCTCCTTTCAAAACTGAAGTCACACAGTGACTCTACAAGATAGAAAGCACAGAATCAAAGCATATTATACAACACAAGGATAAATACAGATTCAAAGGTCTGTATATAATACACCCCACATGTCTGCACACTGAAATAAAAGCAGGACAATTCCATACACATCAAATGAATGGATGCAGTAGCCTCCCTGCAGCTTATACACACACACAGTATACAGCACAATCATCATAAGAGGCCCAATCAATTTAAATTAAATAAAAACAAAACAAAAAAAACCAAACAAATTCCTCTGCCACTGCAGGACATATTTAACTAATTTAAAGCATGCGTATTAACTAAAATAATTTAACACATATTGGTCCCTCAGTAACCGACCACTGTCGTCATCAGGGAAGATTGCAGGATTGTCCCAGTCCATGGCTGGTGGCACTCTGGGGGCCCTCTCCTTCCTCAGGCAGGCCACATTGTGGAGGACAGCACAAGCCACAGTAATGTCACATGCCCTCAAAGGGCTGACCCTCAATTTGTGCAGACACTGAAAGCGTGCCTTCAGGAGGCCAAAGGTCATTTCCACTCTGGCCCTGGTCCTGGCATGGGCATGGTTGTAGGCCTGCTGTGCTTCCTGGGGGTCTGGAGAAAAGGCTGGCAGGCATACCCCCTGTCTCCCAGCAACACACCAGAGAATTCACCTGTCAACACATAATCTCATCATTACAACCTCATAAACAAAGTGACATTCTTGACACAGTCATGATGTAAAGTGGTTATTAACAGGGTTGTGTGGCTCACCTCGTGATAGGCGCTGATAGATTTCAGAGGTCCGAAAGACTCTGGAGTCATGGACTGAGCCAGGCCATTTTGCCACAGCATTGCTGATCAGACAGTCAGCATTGCAGACCATCTGAAATCATGAGATGAGGACTATTAAACCAATCAATGCACATCACAAGCAATGTACAGTGTTCATCAATTGACAATATCAAAAGTTATGTTCACCTGAACATTAATGCTGTGAAAGGATTTCTATTCACAAAATCCACCTCATGGGCACCTGAGGGGATTTTATCCTGATGAGTGTGCAGTCCAGTGCACCGATGACATTGGGGAAACCTGTAACACAAAGTAATGAGTATCCCACTATGACTGTTAACAGTTGTCCTGTAATTTGTAGATTTGCTTACCTGCAATCCTAGAACTCCTCTTTGATGTCACAGAGTCTTCTGTGGCCAGGAAGGAGATGAAGACATCTGACAATGCTTTGATAGCCAGACACACACTCCTTATTGTGCGGCAAATTGTGGCCTTGTTTAGCTGTTCTGCATCCCCCACTGAGTACAGGAAGCCTCCACTTGGAAAAAAGCACAAGGCCACACAAACCATTCGCTCCACACTCAGTGCATGGCTCCGTGCTGTGCGGTGTTTAATCCTGGGACCCAGCAGTCTGCACAGATACCCGATGCCATCTGCAGAAAACCTGTACCTTTCATATAGATGGTCATCAGGGAAGGCCAGTGGGTCCAAGAAAACCCTCTCGCCTGAAGGCTCTCCTGAGCACAAGTGCTTCCTCATCCACCACATCAAGAATGGGCACGCCATTGTCAGAGCAGAAAGGAAAATTCCATTTGACCTTTTCTTTTTTTTATTTAAGATGTGTCATCTTCTTGGAGCTGGGGGAGGAAAGGAGAATAATGATTAATACATTTGTGTTACAGTGTGCATTGAAGGCATAACTCACCTCCCACTCAAGTTTTTTTATTTCAATGTCCAATTTTCTAATTGTCCTCTTTTTTTTATTTCGGACTCCAGTGCAAGGTTTTCCATCTTTTTCTTCTTGTACTGTATGTCTATATCTGCCAGTTGTATTGGCGCCTGAGGTGATTGGCATACAACTGTCTGATAGCTTGTGAGTTCTGTAAACACATGACAATTAGCACAGCAGGAATTTTGCACAATGGAGTGTCCTTCCATTAATACTCACTATGTTGCCAGGCTGCCTTTCCCCCTGTACAACATCTGGGTCCTGTTACAGAAATGAGATTTTGTGTGGGCTCCAAATGATGACTCCTCACCATTGTAGACTGAATAGTACTTTCACAGGGCTTGACATGATACCTCATGCCTTCTGGAATCCAGAGAGATGGTCTCCTTATCGTCATCATCAGTGGCGTCATCTGCTGTTGCTGCTGCACTGGTGCCTTCACCCTATCACATTTAATGGGATTCATATTGAAGCTAGTAGACAAGACATGCCAGGCCTACAGTATGCCTTTGATGGAGTACTCACTGGATCAGCATTGTCTGGTGATTGTGCTGGTGGCTCTAACAGTCAGACAGTGCTGCCAGAAACTGCAAGGCAATAGGCAAACCAAAGTCAGACAGTCCAAATGGATTCAATATGAATATGGTTTTGTCCCACGTAGAGATGGAAGAATATACCTTGTATAAAGCAGGTGGCATCTTGGGAGGGACATATGCTTGTCTCTGTCCCCCCAGGGATCCCCTCCAACACGGGCCTGCCTTTATTTTGTTCCAAGGGCTACCTCTGCTGAGGTGAGGTCAGCTTTGGTGACCCACCACCCGTGCCTTGTCTGTAGGTCTTTTTTCACTGCTAAAACAGTACAGACAACGTGTGAGCAGACACCTTCTGGGTACAATATACGCTTGTGCATTGTTAAGTATTAGTCAGGGCCCTTACCATTCTGCAGAATGTTCTTGTATTTGATTTTGACTTGCTGCCATGTCCGTTTCGGCCCGGTCCTGTTTAATCTACACCACACACACACACACACACACACACACACACACACACGTAGAGCAAACATAAGAAAAGAGAAACTTTATTTATCCCAAAAGGAAATTCAATGAAGTCAGTGAGCAAGCGACCTTGGGTCCTTTGAAAGGTGCTATATAAATTAAAGTTATTATTATTATTATTATTATTATTATTATTATTATTAGCTCATCTATTTATCAAAGAGTTATACGGTCTGATGGAGTTACATTTACACAATTTCACTCATATCTGCAGTCCATTTCAATAAAAAATTCAACTGATTCAGTTCTCTTGTTTTGGATTCATTGAGCTTAGCTCAGTCACTTATCCTGGATGTCTTTGTCCACACAGAAAACATTTTGTCAAAAGGTGCAGAAATCTAACGAACCTCTGGCTTCTAAAACAGTCCTCACATACTGTTGCCTCCTACCTTTCTCTAGATCTCCTTGCTCTCACTGAGACCTGGATCAACCAGAGAACACAGCCACCCCAGCTGTACTCTCCACTAATTACCACACTCCAGTCCTTCTGGTCGAGGAAGAGGGACTGCCCTTCTAATTTCCAACAAATGAAAATTCATTCCGCTGTTGCGTTCCACCACTTATGACACTTTCGAATACCATGCCATTGCAGTAACGGCCCCTGTTAAGGCCTACGTTGTTGTCATTTACCGTCCACCAGGCCAACTGGGTGACTTTACAGACGAGCTAGATACCCTGCTGTCATCCATCCCTGATCATGACTGTCCGTTGCTTGTCCTGGGCGACATGAACATCCACTTAGACAGTCCAGACTCTGGTAACTTTATGTGATTAATACATTCCTTTAACCTCCAGCTGGTCCACAGTCCTCCTACTCACAAAGCTAGCAAAAACCTTGACCTGATTCTCACCCGAAACTGTGTCACAGATGCACTGGTGGTAACGCCTCTCCACCTATCAGATCATCTTTTTATCCAGATTAATGTCACACCTCAACCCTCTGCTCCTCAATGGTTACGTTCTGCTGTAACCTCTGTAACTTATCCCCAACCTACTTCTCCTCTATTGTTGCCTCTGCTCTACCTCCACTCAGCACATTCTCCTCTCTAAAGGATAATGATGCCACTGATTCACTCTGCTCTACTCTGAATTCATGTCTGAACAAGCTGTGTCCTTTATGTACGAGGCCTGCTCGATCCAACCAATCCAACCATGGTTGAATGATACCCTCCGATCACAGCGCACCAAACTCAGAGCTGCTGAAAGAAAATGGCTCAAATCCAAACTAGCCGATGATCTCAAAGGCTACCAGACACTCTTATCCTCCTTCTCAACCAGTGACACTGCTGCAAAGACTGCTTTTTACAGCGACAAAGTCAACAGTGTCACTGACACCGAAACTTTTCTCCACCTTCAAATCACTACTCAACCCTCCGCCTCCTCCTCCTCCTCCTCCTCTCAGAATTCCTCCTACAGAACAATCTTCTTGATCCAAATCAATCTGGTTTCAAGAGCTGTCACTCGACTGAAACTGCTCTGTTGTCTGTGACAGAAGCCTTAAAAGAAGCAAGAGCAGCAGCAAAGTCCTCTGTCCTCATTCTACTTGACTTATCAGCTGCCTTTGGCACAGTTAACCGTCACATCCTCCTCTCTATTCTCTCAAACATGGCCATCTCTGGCTTGGCTCTTTCTCAGTTTGAGTCCTACCTGACAGGACACTCATTCAGTGTGTCCTGGCTGTACAGGGAGTGACACCCTCTGTCCTTAGACCCTCGGTTCGAGTGAGGAAAAACTTGCCCACAAAAAACCCTTTTAGCAGGGAAAAAAGGTGGAAGAAAGTCCCCTGGCAGTCTAGTCCTATAGCAGCATAACTAAGGGATGACCTGAGCCAGCCCTAATTATAAGCTCTGGACAGTCATCCACTTCGCTTCGCATCACCTCACCACAGGGGTTCCCCAGGGCTCAGTGCTGGGGCCCCTGCTATTCGCTATCTACACCACCTCCTTGGGTCCAATTATCCGCTCACATGGCTTTTCCTATCACTGCTATGCAGATGACACTCAGCTCTATCTGTCATTTCCTCCTGATGACCCCTCGGTCTCTGCACGGGTCTCTGATTGCCTCTCTGACATCGCCACATGGATGAAGGCACATCACCTCCAGCTGAACCTCGCTTGTCTCTGGTACTGCACCTACCTACTTGAACGCCCTTATACAGGCATATGCTAACTCACGACTGTTGCACTCCTCCAATGAATGACGTCTGGCTCTGCCACCTGTTCGTTCAAGGCAATCCAAACTCTTCTAGTTTGTTGTTCCCCGTTGGTGGAACGCACTACCAGTTCCTACCAGAGCAGGAGCGTCCCTCTCTATCTTTAAAAAACTCCTGAAGACCCAGCTCTTCAGAGAGTACCTTCTCTCCTAGCACTACACGACAGATCTACACCTTAAAGAATTGTCACTAGTCACTCACTTATTGCTGTGACGCAACACTTCATATCACACTATACCTTGATTGTTCCCTTTTCTGTAAGTTGCTTTAGATAAAAGTGTCTGCTAAATGACTAAATGTAAATGCAAATGTTCTCCAACATGCTTTGAATGGGAGAGGTGAGGCCAGTTGGTTGCCAAATGCCTTTAAATCCCACACACTGGTCCTTTAAGGGAAAACTATAGTTTAATCACAATTTAGGTTTTGTTTTGTTACCATTGGACAGTTGATAACTTTAAACTCACCAAAGTAATTGATGATATTGCAGCAACATTGCTAAAAAAAGGTTAAACAGGGAAAGAAACATTACTTGTCAGACAGGTTACATGATTAGCAACTGCTGTATTTGGATGTAAAACTAAAAGTAAGTGCACCCACAATGTTGCTAATAATAGCCATTTTTCACAGCAGACATTTTGTCTTGTAGGGAAAGCACAGGTGAACATTAACAATGGCTCATTACCAAGTGTCACTGACAACAAGCAACTCCATAAGATCCAGTCATCAATTAATGTCCTCACCTTTTTCTACAGTGAAATGTCTCTCGTGAAAAAGAACTATTCCCCATTTCAAGAAAAACACGAGTGTGCACAACAACTACAGTCAAAACCAAACCAACAAGTTGGTCTGTCTGACATTTTGGGTCATAAGTTTGCTGTTCACTCACAGTTTGTTGTCTGATCATCTGAGTACTTGTGTTTGTTTCTCAGGTAGTGATGTTGCAGTGTTGTGTGGGCTCAATTACGTTATCATAACCAAAAGAACTGATTGCCTTGAGCTACAAAATTACACAAGTTGTAGTTAACTGTAGTGAAAGCCAAAGTATGCAATCAATTTTAGCCATTTAGTACTTAATATTTTAAAACCAATTTCTGCTGATTATGGCGAAAGAGTTAATTATTTAATGGCAAAGTCCTAATACTACAGTGTTATTGGTTGTAGATCCAAAACCAGAACAGATTTAGTTTAGATTTGTATGGTTACAGTAGGCAATGTGTATAAAATCCTTTATCCACATAACAAATACTCATACTTATACTTACTACTTATTTTATACTTTTATACTTTTTTTTTTTGCTTAATCTGCTTCTAAATGTAATAGATTAAATGTTTTGTCAATATAATATCAGAAAATAGTGTCCATTATGAATTCCTACAATCCAAAGTGACTTCTTCATATGACCACCTGGATCAGGCCTCACTTGACATACATATGCAGATACATCCGAACTAGAGTAGTCAATAACTGTAGTCAATTTTAGTTGCAGCAGGACAGTCATGCATTCCATAACATACACATGGTTGACCTTTGTAACCATTGACCTACTATGGGAGAGTCACTGACCATACCACAGGCAAACTGGGGTGTCCAAAAGAACCACATTTTAACTTTCTGATCAAATCATACCTTGCTTCCAACCTCCTGTGGCTTCTCGAACATATGTTTGTTTTTAACGCCATTAATGGCTTGGCCCGCTCTTACTTGTCAGAGATTTTAACTTTTCGCAATGTGGTAGAGCCCTGCACTCTTCGGGTCAGCTTCTGTTAGAGGTCCCTAGGTCGAGATTTAAACAGTGGGCGATCGTTCTTTGCCGTCGCTGCTCCCAGACTGTGGAACAAACTTCCCCTGACATTCGCACCACTACTGATCTCAGCCTTTTAAATCGGCTTAAGACCCACTTCTTTAGATTGGCGTTTCAATTCTGACTAGGGCAGTACTGTTTCCTAGGTGTACTCATTCTGTCTGCTCCTTTCTATGTATTTCTGGAAGGCTTTAATACCCTGCAGCGCTGCAGCACTACAGCACTTTTAATTGTATGTATTGTTTTATGGCTTTATTGTAAAGCACTTTGGGTACCGTTCAGCTATTGTAAAGGGCTATATAAATAAACTTGATTCGATTTGGTTTGATTTATATTTTCCCAGGCATCATTATCCACTATTGTATTTAGCTCCGGTTCCCATTGTACTTTGATATGTAGAGAGTTATCTGACATGTCCAGCATTAGCTTTTGCACAGTACAATAGTAAAGTAAACCCAGAACTCCCTTCTGTTTTGTTGATATTAATACTTTAGATTGGTTTCTTGGTCTCAAGATCAAAAACCCTATCCTGCCAAAAAGTGACAGGGACATCTGTCTGTCTGGCTATCTAACATCAAGGATGGTGGTAAAGTTTACCAGGTGTGTACCACATCCAAGAAAAAAATCGGAGCAATGTCCATATACCTTGACATGTGTATCATTAAAGCTCATACAGCTTAGAGTTTGCTCTAAAAAACGCCTTCCGTTTCTATCAGACCGATTCACCATGGAGCGAGGACGTAGGCAGGGTTGTTCTCTTTTTCTTCTATTGTTTCATTTAAGTATCAAACCATTAGCACAGCTTATAAGGGATGATAATAACATAAAGGGACTGACAATAAACGGAGAGCAACACAAGCTATCATTATACGCGGATGACGTGTTCCTATATCTCGTTGAACCTACAATAAAAATCCCACATTTAAAGGACATTATCTCCACATTTGGGTATTTTTCAGGATATAAAGTTAATATAGACAAAACAATGGCCGGATGGATATAGGTAATACAATTTCCCAAACAGTCAAGGCCCAGAGCAGGGTTAAATGGCCCAAAGATGGAATTAAATATCTTGGCATCAAAATTGTTAGAAAACTTATTTGACGTGAATTACAGAACCATAATACAAAATATTAGTAAGGAGTTGGACAGATGGTCGACGCTTCCCTTATCCATGGCAGGCCGCATCGAGTGAATACGAATGAATGTCCTACATAAACTACTCTACCCATTCCAGATGCTGCCTGTAGACATTCCTAAATCTACATTTGATAAACTAGACAAGCTGATTTCAAAATTTATATGGCAATCAAAACGTCCTAGGTTCAGACTAAAAATAATTCAGCTATCCAAATCACATGGGGTCTCAAACACCCAAACTTCAGGTTGTATTTCTGGGCTGCGCAGTTGAGACCCCTAATAGCATGGCTGCAAGACTCCATGTACAAGGTGGCTAGACATTGAGAAAGCACATGCCAGCGGCCTTTACAGACTCTGCCTTTCTTAGATATTCCGCTGGTGAGACTGAAATGAGCGAGTGGACTAGGACCATAATGAAGATTTGGAGGAGAATAAAACTATGCCTATGGGCTCCTTTTATAAATGGTTTTGTCCTCTCAGATGGACACTAGAAAGTGGTCTGAGCATGGACTCACAAAAATCCTAGAGCCCACCTCGATTGAAGAATTCTTGATAAAATTACAAATTGGTAGTGGAAATAAGAAAATTATCGCCATTTTACAAAATATTTTTAGATATGAATTCTAATGAAACTCTTCAGATTAAAGAAAATAAAATGAAATGAACGTAGGCATACAGCAAGACGGGTGGGAGGAAATATGTACAGAAGCACATCAAGTAACTAACTCTAATACATGGCGGAATTCAGGTGGAAGGTAATAATAAGATTCTTTAGGACACCAGCGATCATATCCAAAATGGGGCCATACACTCAGATAAATGCTGGAGAAGTTGGTGGACACACATTGTAACCTTACTCATATACTTTGGACATGTCCTAAACTGAAAATTCTGGGACGAGGTTTTGAGGCACTTGGAAAAGTATTTCAGAAAACCTTTATAAAAGATCCCAAGATAGTAATGCTTGGATTAACACCAAATGACATAATTGTAAGAGGAAAATACCTTACAAATATTACTGATTGCAGCTCTTGAATGTATTACAGTTAAATGGTTAAAAGCCGACCCTCCAACATATAATATGTGGCTTGAAAAGGTCTGGGAAATCTATCATATGGAACAAATAACTTATTCCATGAGGCTTCAAAATATATATTTGTTAACAGATGGAGACCTGCCATGACCACACTAATGCAGTTTATTTTATTTTATTTTACTTTATTTCATTTTATTTATCTTCATTTACACTGCTTATTATTTAATTATTTATTGTTATGTTTGAGTGTTACTTTGTTTAACCATGTAACTTACACACATGTTTAACCTGATGCATATACTCTAATGCTGTATTAAGCAGATCATAAATGAAAACAGCAGACTAAATGTGAATTTGCATGTATATGTCTGTATAAGCTGCAAAAATTGAAATAAAACTTAAGTTAAAAAAACGCCTTCCAATCAGCTAAGCTGAGAAGCCTTGATGGTGTCCTGGCTGCTATGTATTGTAAGTTGAAGGTGTTTACATTGAACCTTAAATTAAAACCTGTTTGATGTTTTACATATTTTATATATATTTTTGGTCAATTTTAGTATTATATGTTGCATTTGCTAAAATGGAGGGAAGTTGTTTAAGGTCTACACAAAGTAGGCACTGAATTTGGTCTTTATTATCTTTGTGAATAATACCTACTTGTGACCATGACCCAGGAGTCCTCTGTCAGTGCATTCTTAAAAACATATCAAAGAGAGAACTAACACAACCCAAAATATCTGACTGTAGAAAATATGATATCATCTTACGTTATATAGCCCAACACACCCCAATACTTCTACTGCATTAATATTATTGTGATAAATTTAGCTGAACTGTTGAACTGGAGGATCTGACCAGAGTACTGAATCTTCTGAAACAAGTCAATGACAAAGTTCAGTAATTAAGTTCTTGCTAAGTTCACAGCATAAACACTGTTACATTATTTACCGTAGCTACATTGCAATCATACATAAAAGAGATCACAAATCAACATACATAACTAAGCCCCCGTCCCTCTTGCATACTTGGTTTCACCCAGTGACATCACCGATGATGTCACCCAAAGTATAAATACAGGAAGTAGTTGGGTGTTTTCTCCATTTGTCCCTGGAACACCTGGTGGAGAAGGTAAGTAGGAAAAGAAAGACAATGAACTTCTTGAACCTAGAAACGAATCATTTACATTATTTCTTTTTAATAAACCAAAATTGTTAAACACAACACATGATACCGATCGGTGATGGAACTGTGCTTAAACAAACTATTAACAAACAACACAATGTGGGACTGATGGTAAAACCTCCCCGCTTTGTTGCACAGACCATTCACATTTTTTAGGCAGATATTGATAATAATACATGCATAATGTAAACAAATGATACAGATGCAAGAGGTTTGTCTTTAAAAAAAGTGACCAAGACACATTTTACAGTGTAAAGATGGTCTCTTTCTAAATGACCTTAAAGCTTACATGCCATTACTGTACTGAAAGGATGAAAGCACAGGTGAACCATCCATTATTTCATTATTATCTACCTTGACAAGAAAAACACTAGTACACTACATAGTTTCATAGTTTCTCAGAGGATCATACACTGAGCACAGGGTTGGCTGGTCGATCCCTGGCTCCTCCTGTCCTCATGTTAAGTGTCATTGGATAAGACCCTGAACCCCAAGTTGTGTGTGTGTGTGAATGGATGAATGAAAGGCAAACTGTAAAGCACTTTGTCTGTTAAGGAAGAAAAACACTGTCCATTTACAACTGGCAAAAGATAAGTGCTGCTTGAGTGTAAAATAGTATCAGCTTCACCTCAACAGCCCACTCAACACTGCAGGAATAGAAATGACATATTGGGCACAGGTGATTCTGATATATCGGCTACTATAGATGAAATTAGTCATCATATTGTGGTGACACTGCAATAAACAGACATGCTACTGTAATGGCTTACCTTCTTCTGTGTACCACAGTGACTAATGAAATGTCAGTGTAGTTGTGATAGATATTGAGTGTCAGTTGCTTGTTAACTGTTTTTTCTTGTTGTGACATCAGTCCAGGAGTTTTCCGCACAGTCTTGTTGTCTTCCACTCAGTAATGATGAGTTTGTCTCTCAGCACTACACTTTGTGATTTTTCCATTCTTGCCTATGCAGGGTTTTACACTCATATCTGGCTCGGGAGAGATGCATTGGAGGCCCTCCAAAATTTATGACCGACAAGCTCACTTTATTCCTTATCATCATTCACTCTCAGCAACAGGTCAGCAAAGATAACTACCATTCATTTCCAAAGGACAATTTTGGCCCTTGTGCCATATCAGTGATTGATTCATTCTGCTGTGCTGGCTTAAAACTCATCTGTTTCACTTGCAAAGTCAGGCAAAATGAGAAAAAAATGTAGGTGTGTGAAGAGAATATGAATAAGTGGTGGACTATGAGGACCATAACCTCTGACAACTTAATCATCACTGGCTGTATAGATTGAAAATTTTGTTTAGATGCGCTCATTTGCTGCATATGAGCAAAGTGGATGATGTATGATTGTAGAAGCAAATATCTACATCTAAAGAGTTGCTCCAAAGAGGTTTCTTTGAACTAAATTCTCTCTTTAGGCATCAGCTTTTTAGAGATTGGCCAAGATGGAAAATCTTCTTTAACATCACTCATACCATCACAGAGCTGTAAAATTGCAGAATGAATCAATTCTTTAGCAGTTTTGAACTGCTTAGCAGGGTTAGCAGCTCTTTGGGGTGATTCACTGCTTTATTGGAGATGTGGTCAGAGAAGAACTCCTGAATGACCGTACTTGAAATGTAATAAAAAGGCCAGATTGTTGAAATATGTTACTCCAGTATAGGTTGCGTAACCCTGACCATAAATATAACCAAAACTGTAATTAATAACTGCCTTTTTAAATTTGGTGATTTCAAACATCTGCTAGTGTCCAAACCATGAACACATGCGGTTCCACTGCAGCCTCACACAGCACACCTGCACTGATCTATAATGTTGTGCTGCCTCTTCAAATGAGGATGTTTTTGTGCTGGTAACTAGAGAGAAAGCACTGTTGTAGTACTTTCAGCTGAATCACTATCTGACCACTTTCTGCAGCCATAACGGAGCTCTCTGTTACGGCTTGTCAACACAGACAGCAGCTCACATTCTCATGCTTCTTTTTTTGCATGAACGCAGGTTTCAAGTATTTTCTTTTTGTTTTACATGCGTAACTACTGATTGTGTATTGGGCTCTCAGCGCTGTCAAAACAGTGGCGACATACACTAAATACTGTTCCTGAACTCACCGTGCAAATGCAGGGGGAGCACTAAAGCTGCCGCTTCTCTGCTGTAGTTTAACTTATTACTGCTGATATGAACCAAATGCTGGTGCTGCTGCCTTGCATTAATAGCTTTCCACCAGCAAACCAGATGGAGACTCTTATTTGTAGCTGATATAAGAAAAGAAATACATTTGTTAGCAGAGCTGTGTTGGCAGTGCTATTGTTTAGTAAGAACTGTTCTACACACGAGATATGAATATATTGTACACAGTTTGGTTGGTAGATGAGTTTTAAATATTGTAGGTAGGAATAGTAAGAGAAATGTGAAGGCTGGGTGGATCAGACGGAGTGCTGCAGGTGGCACCTCCAGCCATGCAGCCCTTTATAACCCTTTTTAACAGTGCCATGGCTTAAATGGCTACTGGTGCTCATGGTTCAACATAGCATGAGTTCAAATTCTATGATACTGGTCTGTATTTAAATGATGTTAGGCAGTTAAAAGGACATGGTCATGTTGTGTTTAATGGAAAGTGGAGTGGAAAAATGCTTCGTAATTACTGTAGAACCAGTGATTAGAAATATCACATATGTCAGACGAGATTTGTGGCTAAGTTTTTCTTTTTTCTTTTGCAGACTATGAGTCTTTTTAACAAGCCCCAGGATTCTGACTTTTACTACACCGAGCACTTCTTTGTGACGGAGCTCAAAGCCACCGCTTCCCAGCACTCCTCTCTCAAGCTGATACTTTTAATGTGTGCAGCGGCTATGATTAATGGCCAGTTTTACTACTTGTGATAATGCATATGGAGTGAATGACCAACTTCTAATTTATGACTTACCACAATAGTCCAAGTGTAATCATCATTCTCTATTTTACAGGTCTACACTGTATTGGTGAATATTACTTTATTCCCAGAATTGAGGAACAGCCACTGCAGCAATCTGCTTCATTATTTTTCAGATGGTAAAAGTTCTAGGTCGTCTGGCAGGAGTAACTTGTGTTCTATAATTGCTGAATGTTAAAATAATCAGCTTTGACCTACACTAATTACATCAGCTAATGTTTTACATTTGAAGAGCCTTTAGAGAGTCTTGCTTTCCTGATCGCTTCATTTTTGTCAGAATTGCCCTGCATGTTTCCATCCATCAGATCAGCTTGGTACAGATAGACTTGTATTTGTATGTTGCCTCTCTGATCTACAGAGCACTCAAAACTCTTTAACCTCACCCATTCACACACACTTTCATGCACTGATGGAAGAAGCTGCCATGCAAAGTGTTAACTGTTCATCAGGAGTGATACAATGCTTCCTATCTGAAGCTACGTCAGTTGAGCCAGCATCCCTCTGATTACTAGACGACCTGCTGAACCTCAGAGTCACAGGCTCCCTCCCTCCCTTATCCAGCTGATAAAGAAAAAAATCGTTCCATGGAAAAACTCTAAAGATCTACTTTAAAATACAAGAACCCAATTCATATTGCAGGTCAAAATACAAAACACAATATTCATATTCAGCATATTCAGCTGTAATTATTACTGGAGTGGCAATGAAAAGTTACTTCCAGATTCAAATGGACTG
>CM071605.1:3748631-3812447 GCA_036365135.1 Miichthys miiuy
AGCTGCACTGAAACCCATTATCCTCTGAGAATGTGGAGGACACAGAGCAACCCGCCATGCATGCAGCAAGAGAGACGGATACCACTGTTGTTACTGAGATGTGAGAGGGAGTAGAGGAAAACAATGTCCCGCCACGCAGGCAGGGTGAAGAAAGGACTGATATTCAGAGTGGAGGAAGAGGAGAGGCAGGCGAACTCCAGCACCTCATTCAGATGTCTGTCCCTCTGCCTGCTGCACTCTACCAGATATAGTCAGTGAACAGCAGGCATCAGCATGCAGAAATGTGTGTGCATTTCTTTTCAGTTGAATTATGAGCCCATTCAACTTCAGCTTCAGCACAGTTGACGTAAGGTTTCTGTTAATGCAGTTTCCTGTCCTGACGGATGAGTTTAGATTGAATCGTTTAAATTTTTATTATTAAAGTCAAACAGAAATGAACATTTATTTTTGCTAAGAAATATACCAACAGAACCACTGAAAAATATGGACACACCTTCTCCTTCTCCGGTTTGGTGTTAGCTTTGACCTCTGTACACACTGCACATATTTTGTCTGTTAAATTGCTTTTCTTTGGACATGTTTTGATTGTTGTGTCAAACCTGCGTCCTGACAGGATATGGATCAACCAGCTTGCTTGACATGGGTCCACCTAATGGGTTTGGGGGTCCTCTGTGACCTACAGTATGGCTACCTTTAGCCATAGACTTACAGAAACACCTACCTGTACTGTGTCTTCACAGAAGCATAGTTCCAGCTTAAGATGCTGTTCCAAAATATGAATATGTACAATATGTTTTATCCTGTCTTAAAACATAGAACAAAGCATGATAGCAGTGTTCTAATGTAATCATTATTATTGATTTTACAAATGATTTACCTACTTTGTTAACTGACAGTGGTCGAATTTACTGTCAACACATGCCAAACTATTGCAAATGCAAACTGCTCCTCTGTACACAGACATAGCCAAGCCACTGACCAACCTCGTTCCAATAATGTAACCATGGGGGGAAAAGCATGAAATTACTGAAATGTAACGGTCTTAATGTTCTGTTGGAACTATGAAATTGGAAAAACCCAACAGCGTTGTTTATGCTTTGATGCACTGGATCAAAGCAACATTGATTGACTGAGCTACAAGCCCTGGCTCTATGTGTCATGACTCATAAATATATTCCAGCGGTGCAAAGTGTTTGTTTACTTTGGAGGCATTTTTATACAGTCACACAGAATGTCCAAACAGTCACAAACTCATCTCTGCAAGTACATTACCTCACATTGACATCACACTAATGAACCAGACAATTAAGCCAATTAATGGTTTAACGATGAAAACTGCAAAGAGGGTTGGGTTTGAAGCAGCGCTGAGAAGTGTGGTGGTGTGTGCAGCCATGCTGCTGTAACGTCTGCCAGACGGTAACAAGTGGAACAGTCGACGAGATGGGTGGCTGTGCTCTTCTGAAGACACTGCTGTTGAAAGTGATTGTAGTGATGTGCCTCTTCCACCACTCTCTGTACTGCAGCTGTGATGTGACTGATGCAGCGCATCATCAAGCTCTCTGTGGTGCACCTGTAGAAGTTTGTAAGGATGCTGGCGCTCATGACAAACTTCCACAGCCTCCTTAGGAAATAGAGCTGCTGGTGAGTTTTCTCGAGCACGGTGTCATGTGTACTGTCCAGGGGAGGTCCTGCACACCCTTTCCACCTCAGCATCCCCAATGTAGATGTATGATGTCTGTCTCCTGAAGTCCACAATCATCTCTAGTTTTGCTGGCATTGTTCTGACACCAGCTGGTCACTTTTTTCACTTACTCTCTGTAGGCTGTCTCACTGTTGTTGTTGGGAGGCTGTGGTTTGATCCCTGGCTCCTCCGGTCGACGAACTGTCCTTGAGCAAGATACTGACCTGTGTATAAATGTGTGTGAATGGTAAGGTCCCAAAAACTGATGAGCAGTTGGCACCTTGTATGGCAGCTTATGTATGAATGTGTGTGAATGAGATATGTAGTGTAAAAACGGCTTTGGAATGTGTCACGTCAAACATTATGATTATATTTGAGGAATAAGATATCTTGGAGCCAGTGTGGACATAGTTGTGTTTCACCAGCGGGGTTCTGTGCTGCAATTTTAAACTGCATCCCTTACTGAAATTCTATTTGCAGTAAGCTGTAATCTAGTGCAGATCACCAGTGTGTGTGCGTGTGTGTGTGTGTGTGTGTGTGTGTGTGTGTGTGTGTGTGTGTGTGTGGATGAGCAGAAGACAAAGACACAGGTCTTCCTCCCACAGTGTGTGATAAACCAGGAACACTGCTGCAAGTCATTCTGACACACACACATGCACGCACATACACACACACACACACATAGCCCCTCCTTCTGCCCTTGGCCTTGTCCTACACTGATGTATAGAGATGCGCACACACACACACACACACACACACACACACACACACACACACACACACACACACACACACACACACACACTTCCTTCAGCTTCCGAGGTAGCAGCAGCCCAGCCACCCGTTTGCAGAATTTCATAGTCATAATGAGCAAATATATATTCAGGAAGAGACCAAAATACACCAGGAGATGAGACGCCATCTCCAAGTAAGAAGGATCCATAATTACATGGTTAATTAAAACTGGATAAACAAAAGCTAATTGCAGGAAATGTGATTAATGAAGCAGTAGGTAGGTGTATGTTGCCAGATTGACAGTCACAATTGTAATAGAGAGAGGCTCTGTGAGTGTACTGTATTTTAGCTATAAGGTGGTTCCAGCATATGCAGCAGTGATCATTCTAATATGATGTGAGTACTTAAATGTAGGAATTAATAAGCAGCATAGTTTTAAAAGTCTTTATTTATGTTTTGGTTGCAGAAAATCCACAAGTCACCTGAAACAGAACCCATCCAACCTGTGCCATATTTTAGCACTCATGTACACTGGTTCATTTTTGTGTGTACTCTCCACCCAATGGTGAAAAATAATTGGAGTTCTGCATTGGCAAAATATGCTGCTGCTCTGCACTTCTATGAATATATAACTGATGGAGGCAGGGGGACAGAGAGAGAGAGAGACAGACAGACAGACAGACAGACAGACAGACAGAGGGGGGGGTTCTGCCTGATTCCCATTCATGTGAGGCAGAATAAAATAATCTTTTTGATTTGTAAGCAGCAAAATCTCTTTGCTGTCAGCACTGTGCTGCACATTTTCATCTTGATTTAAGCAGTGTGTCCTTGCCTGCCTGTGTTTGTGGCATCATACCGACGGGCTGTGTGATGTCTCACTGTACTGGACTGTTGTTGTTTTCTTTTGTCGCCGCTTCAGAAATGCCAAAGCAGCATCAACATGCTCAGGCTCGCAGGGACTCCAACTAGGATGCAACATTCTCTTTCTAATGCCAAATCCAACAAGCTGCACTGCTCCTTGAGGTAATAGCTTTGGGCCATGACTAGCCTGGACTGTACTGGCCTGATCCTGGCATGGTTTAGCACCATGTAATTCCTGGGCTAAATCTGGAGGTCAGGGAACACTGTGTCACACTGTGCATCTCCCCTAAGGCCCATGCTAAAGAAATAGGACAGCCAAGTGCAAGGGTATTCCTGCAAAAAGATATGAAAAGGACAGACATAGCTGTGGACGAGGCAGTCATTCGCTGCCAAGCAGAGAATACAGGGGAACACTACAAACATGGCTGACACCAATGCAGCTGCTGCTTCAGCCACACACACAATAAAGTGACCTTCACATTCAACGACAGACAGCATCAGGCCTGGACTTGATGTAAATTCCTTCAATATGAAATCATGGGTAACATTACTAACAAATGACATAAGATATGTACCAAATGGGTGTGAACATTTTTAAAGTTATATATAATACAGGTCAAGTTAATACCCACTGATTGACACACTTTTCACAATGTAACATAATTGTGAACAGCAATGGATGACCCGTCTGAGGGACTCTGAGGATATTCTGATCAGTTACACCAACTCAGCAAAATGTACAGCTGTGATGCCTGCACGCTCAGCACTTTTATGAAGCCGACACATTCACCCCAAATTAGTTTTCCATTGTTAGAGTCACTGCTCACCTTGATGATGAGGTCCGGACAGCTTCAATAAATTCATATTTTGAAAATGACTGATGATAAGCAGTTATTTAAAGCAACGTCCACTACGTGATTTTTACATCAGAATCTTTCTTTACACCGGAGAGTCCACTATCCTCTAGATTACATAAATTAAAACCCAATACATTTATGCTCCAACCATTGTATTGAGCAACACAGGGAAAGCTGAACTCTGCAATGTTCAATGTTTTTCCTTTGTAGTTCTTTTGGAATCTTTTGGTGGAGTCACTTTTCCTCTCACTGGGTGCAAAAGTGAGCCATGTGTCTGGTGTGGCTAATGACTAAAAACTGGTAGAATTTGGAATCTGCTGTTACATTCCTTTTTCTGACCCATTTTTTAAACCACTTGAGATTTGAACTTGCTTGGTCCTAAACCCACTTCTTCTTCTAGCCATTCATTTCCTGCTCTCTGGTTCTCTGTGGAAGTCAGTGAATGTGGAATATTTAAATGACTTTACACAGAGGAAATTAGAAATACAGTTCCATGTGGTGTGGGGAGCAGTTCCAGTCTAACATAGTCAGCTCTCTCACACCTTTCTGTCTATAGACTGTTCAAATCCTTTTTAGCAGTTCTTTTTTCAATTGGTTCATTGCTCTCAGATGTGTACTGTACCTCTGCGCTCCTGCCTTCATTCTGCTGGACTCTGGACACCGCTGGCTCTCTCACAGAGAAGCAATTCTCATCCATTCCCTTTGCAAAGAAGCTCAGAGGACATTTGTACATTTGGAAGAGATGAAGTCTAAGTTCCACACCAAATATAAAATACAGTTCATCATCCACTCTCAGTTAATTTTAAGAGCAGAAGACTGACACTCTGAAACATTTGATACGATATGTAACACTCTGAGGTGCCTTCATGTTTATTCATCTCTGTGTATAATAGAGTCTGCAGGCATCTATCTATCAGTGGTAAGCCTTACAGTGATATTAAACTGCTCTTTGTTTAGATGAGAAATCTAAACAAAATCCACCATCCTGGTCCAACAGTCTTTACGTCCAGATCATATTCATAATTGGCTCAACAATCACAATGTCTGTCCCTGCCTTAAAATGATAGAGCTAATACTACATTCACAATAATTCTTCATCTGTACAAACTTTTGAGGAAGAAATACAAATAGAAGCTCATTGTCATGCGAGTTCCAGCTATGCAGATCTTTTTACACTGTTTGGAGTACCATGGCATGACAGAAGTTTTAATAAAATAAAATAAAGGTACAGTCCAGTATGTTTCATACATGTGATACCTCCATCTGCTGTATGACTGAGGTAAACTAGTGGTAATGCAAATATGCAAATAAGCGTACTCTGCACAGTATGGGCATGTAATGGATTACACTATGCATGGCTGGACAATTTGTGTATGGTACAGCCATCTGTAGAGCAGAGTATTCTAATATTTCATGTTTTTATCATGTTGTATATTGTATTTATCTGAATTAGTTTCCAGTTTGGTTAATGAGTTGTTCCCTTTCACTATTTTATTTTGGTCTGTATCTTGTTATATTCAACATGCATGTAACTATTCATGCCCTTGACTCTACTGTATCATATACTGCAAATATTTTCTCTACATCTTCTTAAAGTAGGGGTACTACTCTACTGAAGGTAAAAATTGTTACTATTTTTGTAGTTTTTTTTCAGTGACATCAATCATATGTTACCGTACCTTTGAGTTACTGTATGTCATCATACATTAAAAATTAATATATCTTTCAAGATACTCAAGATTTCAATGGTACTATGCTCAACGTTCTGGTAAAATCTAAATCAATTTTCATGAAACTTTATACACTGCCTGTATGTTATTGTAATGTTAACTGTTCTGTGACCGGTCCAGATTATCCAGCGGATGCTCTGAGCGCTTTGAAAGTTTGAATTTCTGAACAGGGTTCTAATTTTCTGCATGTGATCCCACAGTCAACTTGATTTCTTTCTTCCTGCTGCTTTCAAGCCATACTGTGAATTTAGTGCATACATACTGTAAGTAATCTGTGTACTCGGAAAGTGGGTGCGTGCCAAGTGTGCAGTCTGTTGGTAAGTGCCTGAGGAGAGGCTGAGGCAATCAAGCATAAGACTGCAGTCACTTCTTATTCAGTCAAGGCAGCGTGGGACACCTGTGATGTCCAGTGTGACTGCTCGGTCTCTCCACCAGAACCCGGTGGCAACGCTGCAGGCCTGATATGATGGAAACTGGTAGTTAAATAAAGTAGATATGGATATGAATATAATAGATATTACTTCTGTTTGACAAAGTGCTAAACTGATTAGAAAGCACAACATATGATGCAACAAAGACAGAGGAACTTTGTATTTCAGAAACGTTCTCACTGATCAGAGAGTGGTGGAGAAATCATGCATCCCTTAAAGGTTATGGAGCAGAAATGCTGCAATTGCCTGTAATTTCACATTTCCCTATTTCAGAGGATTTGAATCACTAATATTTATTTTAGTTTACTTGTCTACCCCCAATTTACTATGGTCCATGAAGTCCTCATGCATTTCTTTGGCAAACATAAACATTCATTTCATGTTGTATGGATGAACAGACCTGAGAAGTCCATCCTGCCCTGAACATGGAAAACCAATCAACACCATGTTTTATTGCCATCATTAGCCCCTAATGGTGTAGCAGTACGGCTTAATGAAATATCTGTGCTGTTATATGTGACTACCATCTCCATCTTGAGGTGGGTAGAACTCAAGGATAAGACCGTACTGTCTGTAGTTTGAGTTAGACTGTCTACAGCAAAGTCATGGCATTGGTGTGTATTAGTGTGCAGGTTATAGACTGCAAAGTAGTATGTATAATTCAACTGCTGCTGCACACACACACAAACACACCCCAAAGCCTGTGAACTGTTTGAAGTTCATTTAAGGTCTCAGTGTTTTGTTAAGTAAAAAGGTTTAACAATGCCAGCAGCTTTTATTAAAAGCAATGACGTTCTTGTTATAAAAATTAGGATTATACTGGGGTTCAGATGTTTTAATAGTATATAGTGTGTGTGTCATATAGTGTGTGTGTTTCCTGTTTTTCGCATGTCTCATGCACTTCCTTTATTTGGCTTGTGTTTTACTGAGGCTGGCAGGGAGAGATAATTATAAATCGGTAGTTTAAGGACAGGAGAGATAAGGACGTGAGAGACAGGCCTGGGAAGTAGAAGAGACAAGGACGTGAGAGACAGGCCTGAGAAGTCTCATTTGGACAAGAAACATAATGTTCATTACTGAGCAGAAAACCAAAAAAGGAAATTATCAGTGGGGAGGTGTTTTTAAAAAATGTATAAGAACCAACTGTTAGAGCTCCTCAAGGAGCCTTTTCTCTGTAACCCCTTTTGTGTGTTGCACTGTTAAACACTCCTTCTTGTACAAGAATAATAAATTCAACTTAAACTTTGATACTTTGAATCCAGTCTTCCTTATTCAAGGGTTTTTCTTTAAAATTCCCATAACAGTTCTAAAACAAACTCCATAATTATCCTCTACATTTTCACATGACTTTCAGGATGTAGCTGATGATATACACTTTAGAAAAGGGGCATGTATAAATTATCAATCAACATTCTTTTGATAAAGGGATTATTACTTTGGCTGGCAACAATATGTAAAAATCAGAAATGATCATTGCAAGTTCCCAATGATCATTGCTTTGTTATTGACAGATCCTTAAGCCATAACTCAGGCTAATGATAACATTTTTTAGCATTGCAGAGGATATTTAGCTAAAATGTACAATTCTTATACATGCGTGAAAAGTCTTGGATGGAAATTTTCTTGAACAGGAGACTGAACGAACTGTAGTAACAAATTCAAAACCCTAAGTAGAGTAAAACCAGAGATGCTGAACAGGCCTTCAACTGGAAAAACTGCAGTCTCCACATAGGTTTCTTATTCATTGTCTGCCAGGTATGGCAGCAGGTTATGCATATCTGACTATCAAACAACACAATTAAATCATCATCTTAAAATAATTTAAAAAGCTAACCATGTTGTTTAAAAAAACAGCTTCCATAATCTAAAACATGCTATTTTAATATCTAAATCCTTAAAACTAGAAAAACCACTCCAACACAACACTCCCTGCATGAAAGCAGGTTATCACAGCGCCTAGCATGACCAGCAGCGTATACAGTTGTCAGATGGCATCAGCTCAACCAGGTCCAGACACTGGGCCATGCCAGGCCACACACTCTCACAGTCTCTGGAGGCAGTTCTGCTGAGTGTATTTTTAGACAATGCCACCTTATAAGCACAGCCTGGTCGCATCACATCTGTGTAGTTTAAGTGGAGCCCTCTCCCATCAAGGCAATGTGCCCTTTTACCAGGAGCCTAAGGTCGCCTGCAGATCCAACATAGATTTATTGTGACATTTGAAAAAACAAAGATGTGTGAGGCTGGTCTGGGTTTGATCACAAATTTTGTCATCATGTTTCAAAAGCCAAACCACAGTCAGTGTACCGCAGGATGATTTAGAAATGCTAAGTCCAAACATTAAGTCCATTTGGCTTTTTGTTGTCAAAAATAATGTCAGCATGTTTTTGCAATATATTCTAGTAGTTTTCTATGATTAAAATAAAAACAGGTCTATGTTCCTGCAGGTTAATGTGCTGTGGCTGAATAGCTAATGAGCTCTTTAGCCTACAAAATATTATGTTAGCAGCACACTTTTATTTAGGGAATGTCTGTGTGGTGACTCATTCGACAAATTAAGGTGTAGAAAAAGACACGTTTATGTTTGTTGTGTTAGACTCTTGTGTGGTATAGCAGGCTGCCCTCTAACACAGTGTGACCATCTGCTCTGCCTATGATAGAACACTTACTTCTATTTACATAGATGGATATTGTAACAGTATTCTATTAAATAATGCACAATTATGCCATCATGAAACAAACAAACAAACAAACAAACAAACAATATATATACAAAATATAGTTTTTCCCCTTTGGATTTTGAATATTCACAAAAGAAAAGCCCAGAAACATATTCATCACATAAATCTTACCTGGTTCATCCTCTGGAGGACATGACTCAGTGAGTCCGACATTTAGATTTAGATAGTTTGGTTTTGTTCTGACACAAGCATATACATTCTGAGGAGCACGAAAATCTACAACAAATTATGCGGAAATTTGACCAAGTGTACTTGAACCAAAGTGTTCCCCCTACACCGGTGCTCGATGAAAGGTCAGGAGATCATCACGATTACCCACCTGAGCACAGGTGGACAGTGCGAGGAACTTCTGCTTCCAGCTTCGAAGACTACGCTCCGGAGGTGGTTGAAGAACATGCAAAATACCGGACGGTGATGGCAAAACTGTACAACCTCTCTCAGGCCCGCATTACTCTTCCCGGCTCGCCTTCAGGTAACACTCAGCAGCGGGACAAAGAAAAGGTTCTCCTCCCCAGAAGAGGCCGCTTCAAGCTACAAACAGAACCCGAGGCCTAACTAGCTTAGCCGGCTAGGCTAGGCATACACAACACCAAGGCAGCTCCGGTAAGACGTAAGGTCATCAGGTATAATTTTGACCATCAATGCATAACAGGTCAAAGGTATATGACCGTTATTAAATCCTAACCGTTGTAAAATAACAATGTGACTGAAAACTCTTTGTTTTGGACTACTGGTAGCTGCTCATTGAGTTAGCCACTGACTATCGCGCTAGCTGTCCATCTGCCTTGGGCACCAAAAGGCTAAGCTGTCTCATCCAAAGACACTTTCCTGCAGCAAACTGAGTTAATTTTGCACTCAGACAATTTATTTATTTTTTTAATTTAATTATTTCTTCTTGCTGTTTTTGCACGAATTTGAAAACTTTGAAATTTTTCGGTGTTATGGGACAACTAAATGTGCAAAGGTTTATTGCTTTATCCTCTATTTGTATTTTCTTAAAGCTGCATTTTTTTTACAGAGCTAATAGTCTTCATTTAGACGAAGAAACACACAGTAATTGTAAGTTTTGACTAATGTTGATCTTAACCAAGAGTAGGACTTAGTTTGTTTTGTTCTGTTCTGAAAGTTTTCTTAATACAGTAATGGTAAAGATGTATATTTAGCACTTTACTTCGGTCATAGTTTACTATGTAATATTTCACATATTACACAGAATATTCTATTTTTATATACTCTCCACCTCGTGTCGGGAGGGTATATTCAAGTATTTTGTTAAAGGTTTAAGCGTTATGTAAGACATATCATGACACCTGTTGAGTTGTGGGTTTTGAGGTAAGACGCTTCAGAAAAGGAAGTATGAGCAAGTTTGTTCAGTAGTTGATGTCATTTCTAGGGGCTGGGGGGGATATGGGAGGGGACAAGGGCGTGCATGACTCCTCCATGCACACCAAAGTTTGTCACAGAGTCCCACAAGGTTCTGTACTAGAACCACTTCTATTAACTTTATATATGCTTCCTCTAGGGAACATTATTAGGAATCACTCCATTAATTTTCATTGTTATGCCGATGACACCCAATTATATTTATCGATCAAGCCTGATGAAACCAATCAGTTAACTTAACTCCAAGCATGCCTTAAGGATATAAAAAGTTGGATGACCTACAATTTTCTGATGTTAAATTCAGACAAAACTGAAGTTCTTGTAATTGGACCCAAACACCTCAGAAACTCTCTTTCTAGAGACTTAGTTACTCTAGACGGGATCACCCTGGCCTCCAGCTCCACTGTAAAGAATCTTGGAGTTGTTTTTGATCAGGATTTGTCCTTTAATGTCCACATAAAACAAATTTCGAGGACTGCTTTCTTCCACTTACGTAACATCGCCAAAATCAGATGCATTGTGTCTCAAGCGGATGCAGAAAAACTAGTCCACGCATTTGTTACTTCTAGGCTGGACTATTGTAACTCTTTGTTATCAGGCTGCTCCAATAAGTCTCTTAGGACTTTGCAGCTAATTCAGAATGCTGCTGCACGTGTTCTGACAGGAACCAAGATCAGAGATCACATCTCTCCCATTCCGGCTTCTTTGCATTGGCTACCTGTTAAATCTAGAATAGAATTTAAAATTATCCTCCTTACATACAAAGCTCTTCATGGTCAGGCACCATCATATCTAAAAGAGCTCATAGTACCTTACTACCCCTCTAGAACACTGCGCTCTCAGAATGCTGGGTTCCTTGTGGTTCCTATAGTTTCCAAAAGTAGATTGGGAGCCAGAGCTTTCAGCTATCAAGCTCCTCTTCTGTGGAACAAACTACCATTCTGGGTTCGGGAGGCAGACACTTTTAAGAGTAGACTTAAGACTTTCCTTTTTGATAGAGTTTATAGTTAGGGCTGGCTCAGGTCATCCCTTAGTTATGCTGCTATAGGACTAAACTGCTGGGGGACTCTCCCTCCCTCTGTCATAAGATTTGCAGGTGAAGATGATGATGACCCCTCACATTTATTAAAATTGAGCCTTAAGGGGACATGAACGTCAATACCAAATTCCATGGCAATCCACCCAACAGTTGTTGAGATATTTAACTCAGAACCTTAAATGTCAACCTGCTGGTAGATAAAAGGTCAGGGGATCACCAAAGTCAGTAGGATTTATCCTCTGGGGATAATGAATGTCTGTACAAAATGTCATTGCAATCAAGTCAATAGTTTTTGAGATAATCAGTCTAAACCAAAGTGGTGGACCAAGCAACAGACAGACAGACAGACAGACAGACATTTTCATTTATGGAGTCATGCAACTAGCATAGCAAACAATGATGAATTAAATGTAATCTACAATGTTTGCATTGCAAACTCCACAGGTCCATACCTTTGACTTTGAATAAAAACTGGAGACTTTGCCTTAATGTTACCAATCTTTGACCACAGAACTGGAGATTTTATAATATCTTTGTTCACCTTTTGTGCTGATTTCACAATTTTTGTAAGAAATAAGTCAATTACACCATCATTTGACTATGCCTCTGCCTGCTCAGTGCATGGTATTGCTTTGGCAAACTTTATCTGATTTATTATGTAAGCTTTAGAAAAGGATGAATTATCTGAATTTGTAACTTAACCTTTGAAACAAAACACAGCTTTAGGCAAATGCAATACATGCTGATTTATTAAACAGGCTCATAAACTTTATGGTTTATGAAGTCAGTTTTAATCCTTTTAGTTGATTTTTTCTTTACACTTTATTTCACTTTATTATCCACCAAGCCAAGTGCAAGTCATGAAACATGTCTCCTAACCCCTGATTAGGTTACATTAATAAGAATCAACTATGGCTTGTTCATATTGACGTGGAAAGAAAGTAAATAAGAATGATAAAAGGTTGTTGAGGTCATCGTCACTACAGTCAAAAGTTTGCATTAAGCTTATAGCTGCACCACCAAGAGGTGAAATAATGATACTTTTATTATTTGAGGTTTAAGATGATTATTTCTACATTAATTGTGCAGTCTTATGAAGACAGGTCATTCAGTGCCTGTTTTACAATGTGTTACTACACATCACAGCAATAAGCAGCTGAGAAGATTTTACGAAATACCGGAATATTCTTCTAAATATATGTTCACACATAAAGCTCCAGACACCACGGAGACATTGATGTTCTGTTTATAATACTTTCTGGAGTTCGTTCTGGAGAATTTTAAAATGTAATCAGCTGCTCACTGACAATAAAATCTTAGGCCTTAGCAGATAGCAGACACATTAGACACACCTATTAGACACGACAGCAGCTGATTATGTCAGTTAGAGGTCATATGAATTTTGAATATGCATATATATTATAGTCATGGTGGGAGTCAGAGATCATCAATGATGCCATCTCAATAGCAAATTATGATTTTGTATCAGCCACTTTCATATTAGTGCAGCAGTTGGCTGATGGCTGGTGCTAATTTCCCATCCTGACTGCTACGCATCTGTGATGCCGCAATTGTGAAGTCACAATTTTGATAGTGTATTTTGTTTTGATAATAGCATCAATATGCTTCTAACCTGTCTACAATAGGCAGCGCGCTGATTTCTGTTGTGGGGAATTAACATGTTATACCCATCTGTAGCCAGCAGGAGGCAGCGGGGCACGTTATGTCGGGTGTTTACGACAGTCGCTTACGGCTTTTAGGGCATCACGGACAGTTTCCCTCATTCTGCTGAGCGAGGCTGAAACGAGCGGAAGCAAGGTTGCCCTGACTCACTCATTTCTCGTGTTTACAGGTTCGTGAAGTTGTAATCTACTGGTGTTTACTTTATGAATATGTCGAGTAATATTTGAGTTGTCTGGAAAAAGAATGGTAACAAAATATGTGTATATAATGTGATCAATGGATGTTACTGGCGTGCTGCGATGAGCACAACATGGCGCCGTACACTTTCATCCCGCGGTGCGTCATTCAGGGGTTTATTTGGTGCTTCTGTACATTTGGTTTGATGTATAAATATTCTGAAAACATTGCATGATACTGTTTAAATATGTAAAAATTGTTAAAATCTGTTAAGAAGGGTTTATTTACATCTAAAAACAGTAAAGCCGTAAGAGCCTGCACAGGGAAACCATTTCATTGTTAGGAGTAGCCTGTTAAGAGCTATTGAATGCTCATACAAAGAAACCTGTGACTAGGACAGGAAGTGTAATTTTATTTAAGGTTAGGATACAACCTGCAAGAGTAGAAACATTGTGATTGTTTTATTAAGATTTTGTGAATTAAAGCACAAATTGTAACTCAGTAAGAACACTGAAGACAAGACAACATGTGATTATGAGTTTTGGTTTTGATGGCTGATTTGTGAATGGATTATAAAGAGAATGTTTTATTGTTTTAATAGCAAACTGAGAATAAATTCATTCTGCTGAGCGAGGCTGAAACGAGCGGAAGCAAGGTTGCCCTGTCTCACTCATTTCTCCTGTTTACAGAATATACATCTGTTTACTTGGTACCAGCCGATACCTGTAACACATCCAGATGCATCCAATCCAATCAAATCATGAGGCCTGTGAACATTTACACCTCTAGCATCCATGAAACCAATTTCCGTGCCAGATTGGATATCGCAGAAATACACAAAATACAAGCTTTGACACTGGAAGAGAGCAGTTGAACAAGAGTATAGACCAGGGGTTGGCAATTAGCGGCCCGCGGGCCAAAACTGACCCGCCATCAATTATATCTGGCCCACTATATGACTATATTGATTTATTTTAAAATATATATATATATTTATATATATATATATATATATATATATATATATATTTTAATATATCTTTTAAACCTCATGTTTTCTGTCAAAAATACAACAATTCCACAGATTTCACAACATTTATTGAAAAGTAGCTGATAAGTAACGTGACAAAACAGCAGCCAGAACATCCTTGCAGCCTCTTTACTTGACGCACAGGTTGGAACGCTAATTGGCACGTGCGTGCGCTGTAACCTGTGGACAATAAAAGTGTCCTGTGTCCCTCTTGCAACGGACAACGTGAACAAATATGTTTCATTAAATAAAAAAACAAAACCAAACAAGGTCGGCTCAAATATCAAATAGCCTAGTTAAAAATGTGAATGCACATCAGCGGCATGGGGAAGCAGATCTGCTGCTGTATACATTAGTTACGGCAGGTTGCTAGGGCAGGTTGCCTGTTTCATGACAGACGCCAGGAGATGCAGCAGTGGGCGTAATAACAGCACATAGAAGCAAATTAATGTTTTAAATTAAATTAAATGCATTTTTAAAGTTAAATAACGTTTATTTTTAATATAATAGAAAAAATAGAAAACCTTTTTTTTTTCTAGTAGGAAAGCATGGTCATGGCCCGCGATGGAATTGTTAGAAAAAAAATTGACCCAGGTCCAAACTTATTTGCCGACCCCTGGTATAGACTGTCCGCCTGTACCTCAGTCACTTTGTCAAGTTGAATGATTCTGCATGAATATGCTCATATTTATGCAGAGTTTAATGGAGCATGGTGGTTTTGACTGCTGCAGTGTTGTAACATAACTAAGTCCATTTAGTAGTGTACGTGAGTGTAGTTTTAAGTATTCAAAATGTATACTTTTATATAGGCAGAAGTACCTTTTATTTAACTATTTTTGATCTTTGACTGCGTTCACCTCAGAACATTATCACTTCTGTGATAAATGTGAGGAAGAAAAAGGACAAGAGAGGATAAGAAACAAGAGGTGGGAAACATAGCATAAAAAAGTGAAAAAGAAAAGATAAAAAAAGATAAGGATGTGAGAAGATGAAGAAAATAGGATAAGAGAATGGAAAGGAAAGAAGATAAAGAGAGGGGGATGAAAGGTAAGAGAAAAACAATAGAAAGGGAGAAGAGAATAATGGAAATGAACAGGAACAAAAAAAGAAAGGTATAAAGGAAAGGAGAGAAAAGGAGGAGAGGAAAAAGAAAAGTGAAATTAAGGGAAATGGTGGAAAAACAGATGAACAGATGTGGCGTGAAATTAGCCTCAAAACCCCCACATGTAAAATGTACTGTATGAGATACTAGCACACAGACTTAGGAAAGGGCAATTGAATAGACAGCACCTGATGTCTGCTCCTCTGATTGGTTCAATACTGACCTTTGATTGGGTGTTTGGTTTGGTCACTGACAGAACAACAACCATTTTCATGGTGAAGTAAATGAGTCTTACAATAGGTGAACATCTTTAGGAGATCCTATTTTAATATTGTTTGAGTTTAATACCACTAATGTGTAGGATTTAGTGGCATCTAGTGGTGACATTGCAGATAGCAGCCAGCTGAATACCCCTTTGTTCAGGATTTGTCCTTTAATGTCCACATAAAACAAATTTCGAGGACTGCATTCTTCCACTTACTTAACATCACCAAAATCAGACGCATCGTGTCTCAAGCGGATGCAGAAAAACTAGTCCACGCATTTGTTACTTCTAGGCTGGACTATTGTAACTCTTTGTTATCAGGCTGCTCCAATAAGTCTCTTAGGACTTTGCAGCTAATTCAGAATGCTGCTGCACGTGTTCTGACAGGAACCAAGATCAAATCAAATCAAATCAAATCAAATTTTATTTGTATAGCCCAAAGTCACAAAGTACATTTGCCTCGGAGGGCTTTACAATCTGTACAGGGAGTGACACCCTCTGTCCTTAGACCCTCGGTTCGAGTGAGGAAAAACTTGCCCACAAAAAACCCTTTTAACAGGGAAAAAAGGTGGAAGAAACCTCAGGAAGAGCCACAGAGGAGGGATCCCTCTCCCAGGACGGACAGACGTGCAATAGATGTCACGTGTACAGAACAAGTCAACACAAACATATTGTACAATTACAATGAATGATAAAATGACAATGAATTACAATGAATGATAAAATGACCACAGTAGCAGATATGGTAGCAATAATGACAGTAATAATATATGTAGTGGACGTTGCGCAGGATCACAGCAGCAGCCACGATCCACACAGAGATCACATCTCTCCCATTTTGGCTTTCTTGCACTGGCCACCTGTTAAATTTAGAATAGAATTTAAAATTCTTCTCCTTACATACAAAGCTCTTCATGGTCAGGCACCATCATATCTAAAAGAGCTCATAGTACCTTACTACCCCTCTAGAACACTGCGCTCTCAGGATGCTGGGTTCCTTGTGGTTCCTATAGTTTCCAAAAGTAGATTGGGAGGCAGAGCTTTCAGCTATCAAGCTCCTCTTCTGTGGAACAAACTACCATTCTGGGTTCGGGAGGCAGACACGTTATGCCTAGTCAGGCACGGTATTGGTTGAAGATGCAGTCACATCTCCCTTTACTGAAAACTCTCTCTCTCTCTCTCTCTCTCTCTCTCTCCCATCTGTAAACATACATGTCTCATAATGTATGTTTCATTACAGTTTATAGTTAGGTAATGATTTGCTGCTGCTGTGCATCTGTGTCTCTCTATCTCTATCACAGGTTCCACTGCTACTGTAATCATTTTATCATTCATTGTAATTCATTGTCATTTTATCATTCGAGGGTCTAAGGACAGAGGGTGTCACTCCCTGTACAGATTGTAAAGCCCTCAGAGGCAAATGTATTTTGTGATTTTGGGCTATACAAATTAAATTTGATTTGATTTGATTTGATTCATCCTCACCTTCCAAGCATGAAGAAGAGACTATGATGGCTGTGAAACTATGGTGACTATCTAAAGCTAGTGTTGAGTTTGTTTGTTCTGGGCTGCTGTAAAAACATGGTGGACTCTGTGACGACATCTGTCTTTATGGTCCATGGGGCGGCTGTGGCTCGGAAGTAGAGTGGGTCATCCACTAATCAGAAGAAGATTGGCGGTTTGATCCCCGGTTCGATTCCCTCCAGTCTGCATGTCGAAGTGTCCTTGGGCAAGATACTGAACCTCAAATTGCTCCTGAAGGCTGTGCCATCAGTGTGTGAAAGTGTAGGAATGGTTAGCTCCTCAAACTGATGAGCAGTTGGCACCTTGTATGGAAGCCAGTGCCACCAGTGTATGAATGTGTGTGAATGGGTGAATGAGATACGTACTGTAAAAGCACTTTGAGTGGTCGGAAGACTAGAAAGGTGCTATATAAGTACAGTCCATTTACCATTTACCATTCTAAGAATAAACACTTATGAAAATATAACTTATGGATATTATGTTCAACTTCTAACATTTTCTGTAAATAGAGCCCCCTAAATGTGACACACTGGACCTTTAAAGATACTGATTTGGTTTACAGTAGCTAGGCTTTGATAAATATTTGATGTTAGAGAGCCAAAAAGGGGTCAGAGTCAAAAACTGCTGGCTGCTGAAAGTGAGTAATCAAAGAAGCAGAGACATCAGCCATCACCATCCCCACCTTTCAAAGTCTCAAAAGGGAACTTTACGAGCAAATGCCGGGCAGTTGCAAGTAGGTAGGAAGGGATCGACCTTGTGGTATTCACAGCCCTGAGCTTACAGGTACTGGGTGAAGGTGTTCTGTGATATTTTATTGCGCTGCAGTGGTGCATTATTTGCTTAAATTTGAGCAGAAATACTGCTTTGTGCGGATGGTTTTCAGTTTGCAGAAACTGTTCTGTTTGAGACTAATTAAATGCCATAAATGATGCATTTGATGGGAGACAAAGGTAGATGAGGAGAGCAGAGAGCGCTGGGTTAGAGGGAAAATGTACAGTGAAACAGAAAAGCAAGTATAGATGATGAGTTGAGGCAGTGAGAGAAAGCAATAATGTCCCTTGATTTGTCCTTATCTGGTCCAGAAGCCCACGTTTTCCGACTGATAGCTGTCAAACTCCCACTAATCAGAGCAGAGAGTCCCTTCACTCAGTCTCTCTCTTTCACTGTGACACAAACATAAAACCTCAACATGCACTGTGAAATCTCAACAGTGTGATGCTTATCTGGGTGTGGGCAGAGATGAATAGTGGATGTAAAAACCATGTTTTTGTCCTCTATTAATGGAGACATAGAGGAACAGAAGGCGCTTCAAGTGGTAAAGGCTACACTTACCAAACACTCCACCACCAAAACACTTCATGAACACAGAGTGACAGGACACATAATTGTGCCTGTCAAAAACATCATGTACTTCCAATGTACATGACAGTGAGGGCTGGAAACCTCACAATATGTCTTTGTGTTCGAAGGTTGGCATCCCGGGTTGACAGGGGTGCAGGTTGGCACTGTCAGCAATTCTGATACCCAGGGGGGGTGGGGGTTGGGTTGGGAGGGGTTGCATGCGTGTAGGGAACAGCAGGAAAATCCATTAACAATAAAGGTGTCCACATGAGACTGGCAAGCTATGGATTACTGTGTGTGCATGTTTCTCAGTGATTACTGAGACCATGTGGAAATAGGGCGGACCAGAAGACACATCATTCACACAGAACTCACATTGTCTGTTCGGAGCTTCTTGGCAGGGCAGCCTCCATCCACAGGATGTAGCATGTAATACAGCCGCACTTTGTTGGCATGTTTCCGACTCTGAGAGAAAGAAAAGGAAAAACTCTATAAGTAAAGCAGAATAACCGTGGTAGCGTCCATCTGCAGGCTCAGTGGTGAATTATCTGTGGATCACAGTTACTTAAATGTCTTAATGTGTTTTTGTTTCTAGGTAAAGCCAAGCATCATTGCTAATGGTACTACTACCTACAACTGCCACACGATTCCAGTCAAACTGTAAACAGCATCAGTTTCTGTCTTAAGCAGAAACAGTTCTATCTGACACACATCCACAGGCCGTCATGAACAGGCTTGGCTCAGTCTGTGCCTTGATTCAATACAACCGGTATTAGTACATATACTGTCTGGTTTTGGGTATAGGCCAGTTATCACTCTGCCTTACATACTGTTGTGGTTGCCATAAGCCTGAGAAATGTATGCATTTATCAATGTGCAGAAAGCTCAAAACAATTTGTGATGTCTCTACATAACCATCACATCAATCATGAACAAAACAAATCAAATAAGTTATAAATACTGAATTACATCCAGCTTTAAATGATCAAAACAATCATACATCCCAACAAGTCTTAAGTACCCTCTGGTACCACACACATTCTCTGATCTGACGCTGACATCATTTGTCATTGCCCTTCAAAATTATTATAAATCACTCAAAAATACAAGCATTTCCTCATTTTCTCAGCATTATGGGTAAGGTTTGGTTAGGGTAAGTGAAAGATCAACGTTTGAGCTAAAATGACAATTTAGGAGACAATCATCACTATGAACATCTACTTGATTACATCTTGGAACAATTGTGGTAATGGTCAAAGAAACCAATGTTCACTTTTGGTAAGTGTCACATCTACCCACACCCTCCCTAGACAGACTTTGTGGCTTTATAATAATGACAAGCTACTTCCTCCTTTACTAGGGACTTCAGCTGTACATCATTTGCTGAAATGACTAATTCTGTCATTTTTGGGGGAGAAAAGGATGAGATGCATCTATTTTTGGCACACAATGTACCCATTCTCTCACTGGGAGAGAACTGGAGATGTCGCCTGAGTCAATCCAATTCTAAAATATTCCACAACCTTACCTCACTTTCAAGTAAAAGTAATAAAAAATAAACATAGTCAAAGAACAGAGTAAAGTATCCCCAGAGCTGAGAGTTTATCTAGTATCAATAATATAAATATCAATGTGTGTGTGTGTGTGTGTGTGAGACAGTGCTGGTGGGGTCAGTATCAACACACCATCATGTACTAATGATTGCCATGTTAATTACCTCTCTTTCACAATACAGTTAACTCCTTGTTAAAATATGCTTTTAGAGAAAAAGGTCAGTGACAGTGTCATATCATGGAGCTTATTTCAAAAAAGGCACACATTATTTATAAAGACTTGACCTGAACACAGTGCTTTGCCTTCCGCAGTGTGCATTACCTGCCCTTTCCAATACACACTCCTGTTTCAAAGATCTGGCTTACATTTGTGCCAGGTTAAGGTCCCATTAAAAATAGGTGAAGACTTTCAAATGAAGTGCATGCTGCCGCTCCTCGACACTGGATTGAATTGATAATTAGTGCTCGGTTTACTGGGGGTGAAGCAGGAGTCTTCTTACCAGCCGCCCATCGATCCCCCAGGATCTCATAACACAGCCAGTGCATGGGAAATACAGGATTTAGAGGGACAGAGTAGTTTATTTTGAAATGATTCTGCTTCACGAGGAGAAGCTTTAGATGTCAGCATACAGAAAGGGGAGGGAAAAGCCTCCTGTGATACTGTTATGGCATTGTCAGGGAAAGCCAGATGAGTGAGAGTTTATAGTTACAAGATCAGCGTCTAGTGAGGCATGCAGCAGCATGGACAGGTGCCCGGTGCGTTACTCTGTCAGGCAGAAGGACAGCCACCGGCTTCTCTTCACAAGGGCATGACGATCTTATCCCGCCTGGTTGGGGGGTGAGAGCGAGGCTGCACAATCTATTTGTCTTGCCCGTCTTTCTGGGCAGAGATACAGCAACCTGAGCTCTCCTGCTTCTTTGAGGGGAAAAAAACTGATCCAGCCAGAAAAGCATTAAGGAAACACGGCTGAGTCAACTCAGTACACTTTATACTTGCAAGTACTTAAGCAGTATTAGCAGAAAATAACAGTGATTATGACACTTTTAGCTTAACAAAAGATCTGGCTTTATATAAAATATCGGTGTTATTACTTCCGTATTTCGGAATTGTGAAGTGTTTCTATTCATACAGTATCACCCTTTGAATAGAACATACTCACTGAAGGAGCAGAGATGTTTCAAACTCAGTATGAACAGAGAATAAGGAAAATGAGCATTTGGATTTCCACGAAACAGCCAGAATAAAACAAATAACAGGACGACTTCTTTAAACAAAGGCTGAGTCAGCTTTGTTCTGTATAAACTGTTTGTTCCAATGCTAAAAATATGCTTAGAGGTTTGGATAATGATATGGAGAAAATGTTTTTCCACATTTGTAATTCATGGAACACAGGAACAAGACAATCAACCAGAGCTTAACATCAATTTCCAGTGAGGTCACAGTCAACATCACCACAGTGACATCATCTGCAGCAGACTCGGCTTTGATTCAGCCCTGAAATCACATCAGTGCCTTTAAAAAAAAGAAAGAAAGAAAAACTACAATCAATTTCACTTCTGGTGCCCGGACACATTATTTGTTATCTCACCCTAAAGTGCCTTTTTGTCACAATCCATTCCTCTGCTGCTCTGCCAGTAATTTTCCACTCTCCTCCCCTCTGCTCACTCTCCCTGCTGGCCACGCCCCTCTCATCAGCCAGCTCTGTTCACCTGTGCACTCAGGTGCTCCTCATCAGTATCTAGCCACTATTCAAGCAACACCAGCCCAGCATTACATTGCCAGATTGTCTTTGTACCATGCATCCCGGTTCCGACCCCGCTTGTTCCTGACCTGGCCTCTTCGTCTCTGCCCTGCTAAACCTGACCGCTTTCCTTTCCCGACTCCGAACCCAGCCTGTGAGTTTCCTGGTGTTATTTCGTCTGCATCTATTTGGCGTCTTGCTGCTCCGACTTCTCCATGGGAGATTACTCATCGGCCGCATTCGGAGCTTGTGCTTAGGACTTCTGAACTGCAGCTCCGTCTAAAGACTTTTAAAGAGACTGTGTTCCCGCCTACTGCCTAGTGCAGTCATCTGTTACCAGAAGTGTAATAAAGAACACTTAATCACAATAAGACTGTGCTGCGTTTGGGTCTTCCTGATCAGTGACAGTTTTATGCACTGAGGTAACATTTCTTCACAACAGAGTGCTACTTGGGTTTCTGCAGTACATACATTTCCAGCTGCAAACAGAATAGCAATGTTCCACTTCACCAGCTTACAGAGGAAATTATAGCAATTTCATATTATTTAAAATTCCAATTAAATGTTAATTGTGTTCTTTTTTTGTTTAATTTTATGAAGAAAAGTCTGTCTAAGAGTCTGGTATTAAACACAGGTCTATTAAACAATAACTCATTTTTGATGGTAGGACTTGCTTGAAGAACCTCTCTGCTACACAAAGCAGATAGAAACACCTATAAAAAGCATAGAAATTTAAAAGGACAGCTATTTACAGGTTTTTTGTTTTTTTTGTTTTTAATTTAAATACACACCTGACAAGTAAAGTACTGAAAAAAAAAAAGAAGAAATTTAATAACAGCACTCGAGTAAATGTGCTTTGTTAATGCCCACCACTAACATCTGGACAAATAAAACCAAAATGTTTTTGGTATAGAGTAAAAAATAAGTCTTTGCACCACACTCCTCTGTCCTTCAGCGCGTTTCCCTCCCTCCCCCTCTCCTTTCTGCATTTTTCTTAATTAATCTCTCAACCGCTGCTGCTGTATGGGGCAGCTGAACTAAACACACCGTCAGCACCTTCCACAAACCGCTGCACCCCCAAACCCCCGTCTCCTCCGGTAACTGATAGCCGTCAAACACCACTCAAACTCAGCACTATCTAGACGGAGTTTGTGCACTATAAACTATGAAAGTCTCCCAGCTGCTGTAACGTTGCTTGTTGTTTTTTTTTTTGTGCCTAACCTCTACGCCTCTTTCTGTCTCTCAGGTCTGGTAGAGTCCAACTCTGTCAAACTGCTGCGCTCGCTTGCTTCCATCGTTGTAGTGCGCTGTGTTTGCCACAAATTTGTTTCATACCTGGCAATCCCGGATATTGAACATGAAACTAATTGATCAGAATTCCAAAGGCCAAAACATAAACAAAGAGACGGGCTGGGCGGTAAATTTGAAAATAAGAACATTTTGGCTGTCGGGTTTTTGTCAACAAGCAAGTATTTCAACTTAGCATGTTTCCTTAAGAACTGATGATATAGCACATTAATTTTATGATTTAATACAGTGAATATCTTACATATTGTACACAACAACACAACACACAACAAACATTGTACACAAACATCCAGCCAGGCTCTGTCTAACAGTAAGAAAACCAACCTTAACAGCTATATAACCAATGCATTGATTGTTTGCTGCACCATTGGTGTGTGAATGCGTATGAATTGTTAGCTCGTTGCATGCCATCAGTGTGAATGGGTGAATGAGGTATGTAGTGTAAAAGCGCTTTGATTGGTCGGAAGACTACACGTAGTCCATTTACCATTTATTTTTACACTTTGGTTTTGTACAGATTAAACGTGTTTAACACGAGTGTGCAGGACTCTGCTAAAAACCTATGACACTGTGGTGGCATCTGCATTATTCTATGTAGTCGTCTGCTGGGAAGGGGGAAGCAGGAGCAGCAGCAGGAAAAGACTCAACAAGCTGGTCAAGAAGGCCAGCTCTGTCCTTGACTGTCCTCTAGACTCCATAGTGGAAGTTGGGAAGAGGAGGATGTTAGCAAAGCTGACATCCATCATGAACAACTCCTCTCACCTCCTGCATCAGACTGTGGAGGCCTTAAACAGCTCCTTCAGCAACAGACTGCTACTCACACAGAACGTCTCTGCCATCTCTGTTAGAGCAATTGTGAGTTCTCTTGTGCAGTGCCAACTGTCAGCGTAACAGTATTTTAAATCGTATTGCTTCACAGTCTACAACAAAACTTCAAATGTCAGCGTGACAATTTAAACTTAAAATACAAATGTTATCTGGGGTCGACACCTTGCTCAAAACCAAATTCTCATTGGTCAGACAAATATAGAACTGATGTATTATATATTTGGGTTATGTAGATGTGTGTGTTGTTTGAAAAAGCATTGATTAATGCTAACAATAATAATCAAATAATTTTACTTGACAAATGTGCTTCTGTTTCAGTAATTGTATGTTTTAATAGATGATAGGTCCTTCAGGTCAGGAAGTAAAAACACCTACAAGTTTGAAGTCGCCCAACATGATGGACCCTGCTAGTCCTAACTTAACAGTTGCTGAACATTTATTCAGCTCCAAACTAAATGACACTAGCAACACTGTTACTAACTAACTAGCACTGATGAGCAGCTAGCTAGAGCACACTCAGTGCACTGTGACTGATTTAGTTAATCTAGTCAACAAATAATTACTTTGGCTGACTACAGCCCAGTGTCAACCTGGTGTGTTTTGGTGCATACAGCATCTTGACTGTTTGGGAAGTTTACTCCTCTGTTACCAAAATCAAAACTGCAACACTATTATTTCTGTATAATGACAAAAGACGACCATGTGGTGTTATCTATGTAAATGGACTTATATAGCGCCTTTCTAGTCTTCTGACCACTCAAAACACTACATATCTCATTCACCCATTCATACACTGATGGCATTAGCTGCCATGCAAGGTGCCAACTGCTCATCAGTTTGAGGAGCTAACCATTCATACGCATTCATACACCGATGGCACAGCCTTCAGGAGCAGTTTGGGGTTCAGCATCTTGCCCAAGGACACTTCGACATACAGACTGAAGGAGCCGGGGATCGAACTGCTCTACCTCTGAGCCACAGCCGCCCCAACTGTAACTGGTGTGGTCTCTATTCTACAAGAAAAATAAGTTCAGGAAAACATCTTATGACTAGTTTCATTTGAAAATGTCATTTGAAATCTAATGTTTATAGCCTGGTTCAGGCAACAGTTTTGGTCTCTAGTTAATTTCCCTGTTCACGCGTTTTTGTTTTTTGTGTGTGTGTGTGTTTTAATTCACCCATTCGAATGATATTAAGGCTCAAAGTTGCACATAATTAACAGTGTGACCACTTGATTGACAGGTACGTGCCGTTAGATATTTAGATCAAATGGGAGGTGGGTGAAGCAGTACATCCAACATGGCGGTGGCCAGCCGCGCATACTTTCGGCTTCAAAACAGTGCTTTGGAAACCTACAGGTGACCTCACTCAGACTCTTCACATTTTTTATACTGTCATGGGATGAAACAAAAAAAGCAGAGAATTACCAAGATATATTTGACCTCTGCGTACATGCTAAACGTCTATCTATCTATCTATCTATCTATCTATCTATCTATCTATCTATCTATCTATCTATCTATCTATCTATCTATCTATCGGTCATGAGCTTTGGGTGAAGACTAAAAGAATGAGATTGCAGAGTCAACCATTGCTGATGGTCAATGGCATTAAAGAGCCCCATAAGTGCTTAGGTGGCAGGTTGGCAGGTGGCTAGATAAGTCTGTGGCTGAACATACTCCTGAGCCACTTCAGTTCTGCATAGAGAGGATGAGAGGGGTTATCCATAATAGCTAGTATTTCTGGTGACAACAAGCACAGGTAGCAATGTTTAATCAGTCCCTCCAGTTTTTCGCGATTTTGCGATCGCGTGGATTACCACGTAATCAGCAATATGCCGCATATTTTCGCGAGGCCAAACATGCCGCCCCTTCCCCACGACACATATGTGTTTTCCACCATAGATCAAATAAACGGCTCTGCCAAAGATGTATCTTCCACACCACCTGTTTGACACACACACACGCGCGCGCGCAGCCATTTTCACACATCGCCGTGGGAACGTACGTTAGTGATGGCGACTACTAACAAGTCCCACCTGCCGTCACATATATCGGCAAATGACCGAGCAAAACAATATCCGGCAATTTTCCATGCAAGCGCAGGAAAACTATTTTGTAGCCTCGACCATCGCCGAAAGTCAACTATACAGTACGTACAGATTATATCATTGATCGTTGGAATCACTTGTGCATTGTGCATATGGGTGACTGCTAACCATTTTGATTGTTTGTTTTGGTTAATTATCTCGCCTCACTCAGTACTGGGGTAAATGTGTTTTTACACTCCAGTACTAATGTTAAGATTCTTACAGAAAATAAAAAGGAAACAGTGTTTCTCAATCTGTCTGCCTTGTTTTTGTCTTATTAAGCCTGTTTAGACTTTTTGATGCGGTTTAAAAGAAAACAACAAAAAAGGGGCGCAAAATTCTTCGCAAAAAATGAGAAAATGCCGCCGCAAAATCAGTCATTTTGATCGCAAAAATCACAAAAAAAATCGTGAAATTCTGGTGGGACTTGTTAATGGATAGTTGACTATTATCGCACTCATGCCTTTTTTCATTTCTTTGCAAAATTGCACTTTTATTTTGTAGGCAAAATCAGAACAGAGGAGGTGATTTGATGGGTAATTGTTGCTGCAATGACAGAGATCTATAACGGCACCAGGTGCCATCAAAACACCCCCGGCCGGGCCAGTATTTCCAGCTGGGTAACAGGTATACCAGTGAGGAGACACATGCACTGGTGAGATGCTGACTAATGAATACATTGAACGAATGAGAACCTGTAGGTTATTATTGAAAATCTGTGTACACTGCAGAGTTACAGCTGTTCAGACATGTTTCAGCTCATCAATTTGTCTGAGCACTCTGACCACAGACTGAGAATGTAACTAAACTATATTGGAACAGGCCCACTGTGTGTTTCTATGAGAGGGAAGCTAAATGCACGCTTGACATAATCAGGACTGAAGAAAAATCCATACTGCATTACCACCACATCAGTGAGCTGATCAGCACTTGTGTTGGCTCAGATGTTTCCCTCCCCAGGGCCAGGGTGGGCACTGTACTCCAAGACCTGAAAAACCAGACTATAACACTATGGCCAACTGGAAACCCTTGTTTTTAGTTGATCACAAAAGAAAAACTAGGAGAGCTCTCACACTTTTTAATATTGCCACACAGACATTTCTGGCCTTTTCCAGCATATATGCTGGCATTTTCACAATTAATATGCACAGGTGGCATTAATTATAGGTAATCACAACCGGTAAAGCAAGTACATCCCAATTGCGGGAACCACAACCATTCCAGACACAGAGTCACATGATGTATACATGAAAACGTTCTGTCTTAGAACCTCTTACACTGTAAGAAATGATTCTGTGGTCATGTAGATTTGAATTCATGTATTAGGTAAAATATATTCAGTGTAATTGTGTTTTTGATTTTGAGGCAAATATTTTATTAAATTTCAAATAAAAATGTTTGGAATTTTAATTGAAAAGCACTTCCTGTCAAAGTGCACTTTTTTTTTTAATGCAGCAGGCTATCATCTACCCACAAGACATTTGAAGAGAGTACAGACAGTGAATATTCATCTTCCACATTGCCCATCTTGCAAATTTAACTGGTTGACTAAGGTAAGAAAATTTATTTTATTATCACTGGCTAGTAAGAAGAACACATGTAGTGGTAAATTACAATATAAAATGATCTATCATAGAAAAAGAGAAAAGCAGCAACATAAAGTTGGCTTCTGTTGGCAAGGCTATAGGTTAATGTAGTAGTGTGATGTTGCTCCACTATAATATAAACTGGGCATTTTACATTTTGGAAGAATTCATATGGATCGAAGTCAAACTTTTATTTTGAAGGATGCGGATTAGCATTTCCGCTATCAAGGTTCCTGCGTGTTGATATTGTCTCCATATGTTTTTATGAAATTGCATAAATAAGTACATTGGGTTTAAAGTTAAGATTAGACACATTTCCAAAGAGAAATATTGGGGGTTATCACTGGAAAAGCATCTTATATTTTGAACTGCACTTCCGTTGGCTTTACTTCCTGTGTGTGGAGCTTGTTATGTCTTCCCGGGCACGTAACGTAACTTCTTTCTGTTGTTTCGCTGTTTTGTTGCAACTTGCAAATGTGAAGGTAACTAAACACACGTGAAGTCAGTCTATTAACAGTGTTACGTTTTAGAGCCGCAATTTTATTTCTTTTCATGCATAACTCTGTTAATTTTAGCGTGGTAATGTCCGGTACACTGCGGTTAGCATTTAACGTTAGCAGGAGGAGCAGCTAAACAGTACACTAAAGAAGTCTCTGAAAACATCAACTCCTTTTCCCTCATTAAAAATCCATCTAGAAATATGTAAATATTTTGCATGAATTCATAAAATTTTTCACAGGGGCTGATTTTCATCTGTAGAAATGTGAAGCTGAAAGGCACTGTAAAACTTTGTGTTTTCCTTAGGTGCAGCCAAATGAGATGGCAGTGTAAAGTCTGTGGATTCAGAGCGACAACAAGGGGTGATTCTGCAGCATTACAGACTACACTGTTGCGCTATAATGTGTCGAAAGCACAAAAGTTAATTGTTAATAAAAGTCTTATTTGAGTATTTGTGGAGTTCTGTACTTTCTGGGCCATAGACTAGTTATTCCTGAGGAAGAAGAATATTTAGATTTAATTAGGGCTGCAGCTATCGAATATTTTGGTAATCGAGTATTTTATCAAATATTCCATCGATTAATTGAGTAATTGGATAAAATTATTACTGTAATTTTCGGACTACTGAGGGCACCTGAATATAAGCCGCACCAGCTAAATTTTAAAAGACAATAAATTTTGTACATATATAGGCCGCACTTGAATATAAGCCGCAGGTTTTACACAGAAAGACGCTACACGGAAGATTTTTTTTGTTTTAATTTAAGACACGCTTTTTTTCAAACTGTGCCTGAAAATCGGCAGTACGGCACCAACACACCATTAACACGGCATCAACACGGGATGCCAAGATTACGTGCAGTAGCTCTATTTCCTTCTTTGATGGCCAGATCGATTGCCTTTAACTTAAAAGCTACATCATATGCATTTCTTCATGTGTTTTCCATGATGAGAGTGTGTGCATGATGCTCATTTACCCATTCACACACATTCATACACTGATGGCATTGGCTACCATGCAAGGTGCCAACTGCTCATCAGTTTAAGGAGCTAACCATTCACACACATTCACACACCGATAGTGCAGCCTCAGGAGCAATTTGGGGTTCAGTGCCTTGCCCAAGGACACTTTGACATGCAGACTGGAGCTGCCCAAAATGATAAAGAGTATGGTCTAGGTTTGTTTTATATGGAAAGTGTCATGAGATAACTTTTGTTAAGATTTGGCGCTATGTAAATAAAATAAAATTGAATCTGAAAATTGAAATTGAGGACATTGAAGGTTGTTGTTGTGGTCCAGGACAAAACTGCATACATAAAAGAAATTGAAAGAAGCTTAAAAACACAGGACTATTAATTATGCCTTATGGGAGATGCTGAATAAAAATACATGGTTCAAGACAACCAGGTATGATTCTTTCCAAAAATTCATAAAGACATCCTCCTATCAACTCTGTTAATGGATCCCTCACAGAGCCACTTTCTTAGCATGCTGACTCTCATACCAAAGACTTGATGAAACAGATGAAACAGTGAAGAGGTCATGGAGAGGTGGTAACAGGGACAGAATCAAAAACCATGACTCCAGCCAGTGATATAGCATTAAAGTCAGGACACGTCCCATGTGAACAGGTGGTGTAATCAGCTTACAGCATTTTTTTATCAGACTGTAGAGGTCTTGTGCAGAACAACTCATCCAGCCAGCAGTACAGTCAGTGAGATGAGAAAGTATCCATTAAATATATGCTCACAATTAATCACTGAATATGTTGGCAGTATTCTCTTGTCTTGTGTGTGTTTACTGAGCATTATCTGCCAAAACAACGTCCCATTTATTATATCACTAAATAAAAAAAACTTGTTGCTACTGTTCACTGTCATGTGCAGCTAAAATACTGTAGTTTGACTGCAGTAATCTTTAATAATTTATGTCTCTGTGCACATATCAACACTGGAGAAGTTCTGGCACAGTGCCATGTCTGTCGCAGTATGCTGGCCTGTCCATCTGTCTCATTGTCATATGTCAGTGTGAAATTAAGATGCTGATTGGCTGCTAACTTGCCACTGTAAAGGGTCAGATTTTTAGACATCTAGACAACACCACCGCCGTTCGGATATTGAGTCATTCTCATCTTCCTCAACTTTACTGCAGTTTTTGACACTACCACCTAAACCATCCCTCTCTCCCGCTATTACACTTTCCACAGAGTACAGTAGTGTATTAGTCTGAGAGAGAGGAAGTTATGTTTGGGCTAAATGACGGGACACTGCTACATCATCAACCAGAACATCAATGAGCGGCAGCTGCTGTTGGCAAATGTCAAACTATGCAATCAGGTCAGTCTAATCAGAACTACACACAGATCATCCATCTGCCCTGCTTATCGATCCAAAACAAACCTGTAGAAGGAATCTCAAAGTTTATTTGAGGATAAAAGTTATTTTCCCAGTAAAATGAGTTGAAATGAAATGCAGGTGAGCCACTGAAGTTAAAGATACATGCAACAGAACATTTCACAATGAAACTCAAATCATTAAATGGACTTTTTATATCTCCTTTCTAGTCTTCTGACCACTCAAAGCGCTTTACAGTGCGTATCTCATTCACCCATTCACACACATTCATACACTGATGGCATTGGCTGCCATGCAAGGTGCCAACTGCTCATCAGTTTGAGGAGCTAACCATTCATACACATTCACACACTGATGGCACAGCCTTCAGGAGCAATTTGGGATTCAGTATCTTGCCCAAGGACACTTCGACATGCAGACTGGAGGGGATCGAACCGGGGATCAAACCGCCAATCATCTGATTAGTGGACAACCCGCTCTACCTCTGAGCCCCCCATTAAGCAAAACATGACAAATAAAAAATGCTTTTGGAAATGTCTGGCACTGATGGAAGGTGGAAGTGGATAAAAGTCACTTGAACATAAACATTACAACACAATTTTCTGGTGAGGTCTTTAAAAAACAAACACTAAGGCAAACAAGTTGGATATTTAAATTGTATTCCAGCTCCCAAGGACTGCCTTTCCTGTGCCTTGGAGGATGGGAGCAACCTCATTATTAATGTCATCTCTGCTCATCACAACGCTAACTGCCTCATGTTGACGCCCGTTATATAATTGGGATGCACCTCTCTGGCCATTTTTGGAGCCTTTTGCCCAAACACTGCCCTGAGTGTTGACTTAGAATATACCAAAGGCTGTGTGCTGGCAGCCTCAGTGAGCCCTCTAATTATAGAAAGTCAGACAAAAACAGCTTTGACAGAGGTCAGGTAAGCTCTGAGACACTTGAGACCAGGGCTGTGCTGTCTTACTTAGCTGTCCCTGGATGATTTTGGTGTGAGAGTGTTTCTATGCTCACCAGTCAGCCCAGGGCTCTGCATTGTTAGTACTACCATTACTGCTGGTGTATATCCAGTGTGAAACAAACTGCATAGAAGCATGCACTGCATTACTCACTCAAATAGGCATTATCTCATAAATCATCACTGGTTTACATCAAAACATGAGGCTCACGCAGGGTTTTGTGGAGAGATTACAGCGTTTACTCAGAAAAACCTCAGAGGATTTGACGCTTCTGGGTGCGAATGAAGAAAAGTTCTGCTGAAGTTTTTCAAAGCACGGCAGCAAAGTACTAAAGATGGTTTAAAATGCCTCAGTAGTTCATTATTCATTTCCATTGATTTGCTACTTTTGAATGCAGTTGTGAAGAAACAAGTCTATACAGTGCAGCTATCAAGCGGGCATTTACAGCTTTTAACCTATTACATGTTCTGCATCCATTTAACCTTATTTTCAGGATATTCAATCTTTACAATACATACTATACATACATACTTTAAGCTTTGTTTTTCTAAATGTATTTTATATTAGTGGTGGTTTGTCTGATCTATCTTGATGTTATAGTTTACTATAACTTATACTATACTAACTATACTATAGCCTATTACTTGACATAAGTAAACTGCAGCTAGGTTTTGGAACACACATTCATGGTACCCGCAGGATTAATCATAATAACTGATCTGCTGATATGTTAACTGGGGCCATCATCTGGTCTCAATTCCATTTTGTCCAGCTTCATTTGTGAACAGATACCTGCAAAGACACCTGCACCACATTCTCATCAGCTTCTGTACTTTGAGCTTAGTGCTAATCAGACCATATGGGCTAGTAACAACCAATACAGTGTACATGATATACATTATACCTGCTAATCATTAACATGCTAGTATTATGATTGTAAGAATGTTAGCATGCTGATATGAGCATTCAGCTCAGATAGCTGCTGCATGGCCTTTAGACTCTTACCCTGAAACCCCACCAGGCACGTCTCTGTCACGTCGCAGCCGCCATCAAAAATAGAACAGCCGCGTAATCAATGCGGAGGCCCGCTTCTGGGACGCTTCTGAACCGGGCCGCAGCAGAGCTGGTGGGGTTTGAAGCATTAACTAGAATGGCCGCGTATTGTTGTTGTGACCATGGCGCACAAGCAACGTGGCGCGTCAGCGCCCAGTGAAATTTGGGGGTTAGTCTTATTTTTAGGCATTTGATATATAATTCTGAATATATACAATCAACAGTACTCGAGTTGAGGGGATGGGGATGGCATCCCCTGGGGGAAAAAATGGTCAAAATCATCTCTCTTCTAAAATGGTCATCCCTTCTTCCATCCCTTGTGGCATTTTATCAGTGCATGTGGAAATGACTTCTATTTAACACCGGAAATAGAATTACCATTCGACATTTAGGGGGGCTTTATGATAATCAGCCTATTACCTATGTGATAGTAGGTTACCGTGGCGAGGGATGGCACGCGTGCGGTCGAGGCGACGTTCCATTCTGTTCAGTCGGAGGCGTTTTTATAACCTGGCTCGCCAGAAGAATGGCATCATGGCCAGCGGAGTGGACAGCTGGACCTAAGGAACTTCGGTTTTAAGATTGCAAGGAACAACAATTCAGAAGGTAAGTCAAGAGTCATCAGTCACGCTTTTTATGAGCCTATCATACAACCAATTACCAACGTGTAGGCTAATTTAATTTGTGGACCGACATAGCAATAACAACACAGCTAATAATGAATGCTAGTTTGAGTCTAACTTACACTTTCTATCTAGCAAGATAGCTTACTCGGGTTCATGTTAGTTTTGATTTAATCAGCCTGGAAGTCTGATTCTCCAGGCAGCAAAAGTGACATTCAAGGCAGGTAGGCTGAAATGAAACCGGCTGATGCTAGGTAGTGAAGTATCTAAACCAGTGTTTTTCAACCACTGTGCCGCGGCACACTAGTGTGCCGTGAGAGACCGTCAGGTGTGCCGTGGGAAATTATCCAATTTCACCTAATTCAGTCCCACCAGGATTTCGGGCCTTTTTGAAATAGTTGCCTAAAATGCCTGATGTTGTGGGGAAACAGTTGCGGCGAAAGTTTGCAATAAGTTGTCGACAGTCACAAGCCACGCGCGAGCACTAAGTCCACGGCCAACGAGCAGGAGCGCACTCGCGGCGAGAGCCACAGAGAGCCAGTCGCGGCGGAGGCCAGCCAGCCGCTGGGCAGAGGTCGCGAGGATCCTCCCACACCGTGCGGCGTCCCTGACCCGCGGAGTTTGAATTTGTCTTCTCAATTTTGCCATTGTTGTTTACATAATAATCTCTAGATGTCCATAGTTAAGTGGTTATTGTTTCTTTCCGATAAATATTATTGTCTTGTGCAGGCCATGCAACTGAGAATGCAAGCTATGAATCAGATGGGAATTAGGATTTGCCATGTCTAGCAAGTCACCCTAAAATTGACTAGAATGCAGGAAATTGCATCTAAGAAATACAAAATTTTCTGGTCCTTTAAGTCCCACCAGCTAATTCATTATACTCATTTTTGACTAACAAGTTGCCATTCGCAATGTGGCTACATTTTACAACAGGTAGGCTCTCCTTCAAAATAATGTGAGTATGACGACAAAGAAACATGCCTATCTGTCTGTATCAGTCCCAGATGAGTTAGAAGAATAATTGATGTAGATGTTTATGGGCTGATTATATTACTCCTGCAGTAATATACATGATAACGCATACATTTTTGGACATCATACATTTTGTCCATGGTTTACATTTTCGGTCATCCTGTCATTGAGTCATTTTCTCCTGCCTCCTTTAACAAAGTCAATGTTTGTTCTTAAATCAGACCTGCTTACTGTCTATAGCTGGAAGTGAAGTATGTTGAGAGACACTCATATTGCAGATTTGCTACTTTTTCTGTTGGTCATTTAGCCTTCATAAGCACCTTTGAAATTCATCTTGGTATCATTAGCTCATTATTCTGTTTGGAATCATGTTTCCATTTGGAATCTCGCGTATGTGGCGGTCATGTTAGTGGAGAATTATTTTATTTTACATCGGAGGTTCTGGAATTGTGGTTTGTCTCTATATACTCTATGTACTCTGGTTCCATCCTGTGTGACCAGCATATCATCTCTCCTTCAGTCCAGCAGTCTTCACTTGCATACAAGCTGGACACAGCCTGCTCTGCACTTCCTGTTCTCCACCCACAGGCCCCCAGACACACCTGGGTGTACTCTTCTACTTAGTGTTATGTTACCTGTGCCAATTATTTGTCTATGTTTTGCCAGTATATGACATTTGTTAACCACTCAAGATGACACAATGCTAAGAAAGAATGAATGTTGTTATAAAAGCTGATTTGACCTGTGGCCGGAATGATGGGTGGAGATAGGGAAAACTTATTTTTAAGCATTGGAAAAAAACAAGCTGAGTGGCTTGTACTGCAGCACAGCCAGAAAGCCTTCCTACTGTTTTGTACTCTCGGTGTGCTTCCTCAAAGTCATCGCAATGTGATTATCAGTAAGACCTCCTCAGGTAGGCTCAGAGAATTGCCTCATAAGGAATTAATCTGAGACCATGCAGCTCCACTGTCGCTCTAATGGATGACCACTGAACGTATCAGCATGCATTAGTGAAGCCATGCCAACACCAAGCACTGACACAACTTATTTTTATATAAGCACTACACTATAGATGTAGCATATATGAATATACATAGATTCTGTCTATCCATACAGTCTGGTTCTGACGGACTGCCAAAATAATCTTTAAGTGGCTGTGGCTCATCTGCCTTTTTCCAGCTGCAGCAGGAAGTTTGAACTTCCTGTTCAGCACCAAACAGCAGACAGACAAAGCTAGTAAGCAGCTGGTGAACGCAGGACAGGTGTGGCTCGGAGGTAGAGCGGGTCGTCTGCTAATCAGGTGATTGGTGGTTCTGGCTCCTCCAGTCTGCATGTCCTTGGGCAAGATACTGAACCCCAAATTGCTCCAGAAGGCATGATATATGTCATGTAAAAGTATTTTGAGTGGTCAGAAGACTAGAAAGGTGTTATATAAGGTCAATCCAAGTGTTCCACACTTAGCTGCTAAAGACACTGATTTTTCCTCAGGTGTTGGTGGAGACCAGACCAAGGCTGGAAGGAGAGTGAACATTAGATTCCATTACAGAACGTTAATGTTGCTCTCCGCCTGCTGGGTGTGTTGATAGGCAGCTGTTTGCTAACATGTTATATGCTGATGTTTAGCGTGCTGTCCACATGTGGCTAAACTAAATGAACGAATGCAGATTTGAAGTTTTTGTAAGGAGTCACCAGTTTCATGAGACTCACTGTATTGATGAGTCAGCATTTAAAGGTGAAACAGCATTTCTAACTTCATCCAGATAGATTAATTTAAAACAGAAGTTTTTAGAAGGTTAGATTATTTCCCCTTTAAAAACTGAACTGACTGGTTCATTCATCTAAATTCATAAAAAAAAAAACTTGTGGTAAAAGTAGTTAACAGTGGTGAAATACAAAATGACTCATAAACAGCTGAGAGCAAGCTGGACTCAGCGGCTTCACGTCTTTTTTTTTTTCTCCTTTCATCCTGCAACAAACAGAAGGAAACATCTTAAAGGGTTTGTGCTGCATTCAAGTTCAAAATGCTTTTACAGCCAGCAGAAAAGACACCAGACTAAATGACTTGTTCTGCAGGGCACTTTTTACACCGAAGCACACATTTATAAGAGTTCTGTATGCATGAAATGAGAAATGGTGGAGGACTAATGGAAACGGCTGTGTGGAGGAGCATCCCTGCTCCTGCTGAGCTCCAGTCAGAATAGACCAATCCATCAGCACAGCCTGCACCAGGAGAACAGAGCAAGGCCACACCTTCACATCTATTCTTTCACCTGCTGACTTCTTTATGTGTTTACATCAAATGTACTTTTGATTTGGATTGTGTTAACCTTATTTTTCATTCATTTTCATTTCATTTAACAAGAAGATATTTTGTCTATTTTATTTCTTCTTAGTTTTGTGCAGGTGAGATCTAGTGTAAAACAAGAGGATGTGTCTCAAAGGGTTCATCCTCAAATTAATAATAATAAAAAGAAAAAGAATATCTGTGGTCTAATACCTGCCAAACTATCCACTGCTAGACATAAACCTCACTTCAGCTGGCTCACAGCAACACGAGTGCTTGCAGACAGAGAATATATCAAAGCCGGAGTTCAATTTGTTTCTCACTTAATTCTTCACTGCTGACAGTCTCATGGGAACAAACAGCAGCTTCACCACCTCATTGCTTTTACAACTAATCTGAAACCTCAGATGATTACCAGATGGATTCAGGGTCTTTTTTTATTTTATTTGACATGTTTTTTAAGAACTGGAAGTTTTCCTCACATGAGCCAAAAAGCAGGCAGAGTGAATGTTGGGCAGAGGTCAGTAGAAAAACCCTGAGATGGCTCACGCTGTCACCAGAGTAGGCCATGCAGTCAGTGTTCAAACTCCCACTAAAAACACCCATCGACCATGAACAAACCCTCTGAGATCACAGAGAACAAGCCCACAGGCTTTGTGCAGCATTCCATATTAGAAAGCAGAAATGCTGCTATTTCAACGGCTTCGCAAGAAATTACATCACGTCACTTTTAAACCACTGACAAGGTCATCAGCAGAACAATGTTTGGATGATACACACTGCTTGTACCTGTGTAATCATGACCATGTCATGAAAGCTGAAGTTTAGTTTACAAAGAAAGATTTAGACAATGATGAGATTCAGATTCAGTAAAGAGTAAATACAGTATTAGAATTCTGGAGGCCATTCAGCTATAGTACAATGTCTCCCCACTAAGCCTGAGGACTTTTCAATCCATTGCTTTTCTTTTTGACAGCAACTCACATTATCTCATTCATATTCCCCAGAGCTGCGGAGGCCCTCGCTCTTCTTTCCATCACTGGATTTCAAGATCATTTCGCATGAAAGTTGGACTGATGAAAACAGTGTGTGGGCACTGAAATACAAAATTGGCTTTCTTTTTCTGCACTATGTGAAATCCTGACTGTCACAAACCAATCAAAGCTCATAAAATAGAATAATTAATGATTTAGGATTTTAATGCTTTTTGAGAGGTAGGATTTAGTCACTTCAGTCACTTTTTCTCGAGTGCATTTTAGAAGTACAATCAGTAACATTCACTCTTGACCTTGATCATGATTCAGTTCCCCACACCACTAATCAGACAGACAGTGAACTGATATACAAACATTTTTTACTAAATGAATCATCAAACACAGATATCACAGAGGGTTCCTTCATTATCTAAATCCTCTGACACGACAGGATGTGAAGGTAATTGACCTCATGTGGTTTTCCTGCACACTCATGAGCTGTTTCACACAGATTTCTGGTTTATGCAGGGAAATTTTGTGTAAAGCAGCATCTTTTTTTTTTTTTTTAATTGAAGCAAAGTCCACCTGTCGTGTCAAGCAGGGTCATCTCAGGGAGCTCTCAATATGTAGGCAACTTTTTCTCATAGTATCTATACTACATGGTGTTGTGCACACAAAATTATTTAGAATATATAAACAGCCTATCTGACATTAATCTGTGGGGGTCAGAAAACCAGTCAGTATCTGGTGTGACCACCATTTGCCTCACGCAGTGCAACACATCTCCTTCGCATAGAGTTCAGGTTCAGATCAGGTTGTTGATTGTGGCCTGTGGAATGTTGGTCCACTCCTCTTCAATGGCTGTGCGAAGTTGCTGGATATTGGCAGGAACTGGAACACGCTGTCGTATATGCCGATCCAGAGCATCCCAAACATGCTCAGTGGGTGACATGTCCGGTGAGTATGCTGGCCATGCAAGAACTGGGATGTTTTCAGCTTCCAGGAATTGTGTACAGATCCTTGCAACATGGGGCCGTGCATTATCATGCTGCAACATGAGGTGATGGTCGTGGATGAATGGCACAACAATGGGCCTCAGGATCTCATCACCGTATCTCTGTGCATTCACAATGCCATCAATAAAATGTACCTGTGTTTGTTGTCCGTAACATACGCCTGCCCATACCATAACCCCACCGCCACCATGGGCTACTCGATCCACAGCAGTGACATCAGAAAACCGCTCACCCACACGATGCCAAACACGCTGTCTGCCCTGAACAGTGAAAACCGGGATTCATCCGTGAAGAGAACACCTCTCAACATGCCAGACACCATCGAATATGAGCATTTGCCCACTCAAGTTGGTTACAACGACGAACTGGAGTCAGGTCGAGACCCCGATGAGGACGACAAGCATGCAGATGAGCTTCCCTGAGATGGTTTCTGACAGTTTGTGCAGAAATTCTTTGGTTATGCAAACCGATTGTTGCAGCAGCTGTCCGAGTGGCTGGTCTCAGACGATCTTGGAGGTGAACATGCTGGATGTGGAGGTCCTGGGCTGGTGTGGTTACACGTGGTCTGCGGTTGTGAGGCCGGTTGGATGTACTGCTAAATTCTCTGAAACGCCTTTGGAGACGGCTTATGGTAGAGAAATGAACATTCAATTCACGGGCAACAGCTCTGGTGGACATTCCTGCTGTCAGCATGCCAATTGCACGCTCCCTCAAAACTTGCGACATCTGTGGCATTGTGCTGTGTGATAAAACTGAACATTTCAGAGTGGCCTTTTATTGTGGCCAGCCTAAGGCACACCTGTGCAATAATCATGCTGTCTAATCAGCATCTTGATATGCCACACCTGTGAGGTGGGATGGATTATCTCGGCAAAGGAGAAGTGCTCACTATCACAGATTTACACAGATTTGTGAACAATATTTGAGAGAAATGGTTATTTTGTGTATATAGAAAATGTTTTAGATCTTTGAGTTCATCTCTTGAAAAATGGGAGCAAAAACAAAAGTGTTTATATTTTTGTTCAGTGTATTTTTAGATTACGTTGTTACATTACAGGTGCAGGTGTCTGTATCGAGGCACCCTCTGACCTCTGTATGACCTTTGTTTACCATATATGGCCAAAGCTGTTTAACTATTGCACCGTTTCGAGGTTCCCCCTGACCCTTCAAAGAGCAGCAGGTGTCTGTCCCTGCGGGAACCTGGCCACCTGTGGTAGGAACACAGACTGTTTCAAGGCCCCCCTCTGAACTCTGTCACCACTGTCCCATACAAAATACACACAGACATAGAATATACAGTTTGACTGTTTCAAGGTTCCCCACAACAACCACACACACTGATAGGTCTAAAATCCGTCTCAATAGATCTGGGTCAAATTTGACCTGGAACAGCCTCAATGTACAAAAATTTGTAGCACCTGTACAAAAGTATACATTTTTCAGTATTTTAATTTTTGCGTATTTTGGGTCAATTTAGTAAAAGTCAACAAATTACATGTTAAAAGAATGACATGTAGGGTATTTTTACTGCTGTCAAATGTCAAAACGGGTCAATTTGGACCCAAACAGTATGTAAGGGTTAAATATATTTTCTAAATTATCTTCATGTACATGTACACACTGATAGAAATCTCATTAAATTCAGCATCGTACACATTTAAATACTGTGTAATAATATGTGAGGGTCAGTGGATTAACAGATATTAAAATACTAAAATTATATAGCTATATATTCATATCTAGGGTATTATATACTGCTTTGCCTTCCAAAGCAAAAAGAGAAATATCCCCAGATCCAGCTTCGAGTCTCTTGCAGGCTCATTAAGCGTCAGCATCATGTTTTGAAAAGTCACCTATGAAGATGGGGAGCTTTAAAAAATATATTTTCTTTACTGTGATTTTATTTTCCACACTCCACCACCACTTACATCAGTCCATATGTAATTGTGTTCTTTCAGTGTTTAAAAGCAAAGCTCCAAAATGTGTTAATGACCACTGTTTTCTAACTAAATGTTTATGGTGCATTACATCGACTGTGTTTATGAACAGCAGCTGTAATGCACAAAATTATCATAGCATGCAACAAAACAATTTTACTGCACCACTGAAGGCGAGACTCGATGTTAAACATAAATGTTGTTGTTTGGAATTTGTGCCCCGCAGGGTTGGAAGTGCATGTGGTGGGGAAGAGGGAGGTGGTATATTGAAATTAAAAATCCTGCCTGGGATTATGAGTTGAGTCATGCTGAAACTGTGAAAGAATTGAATCAAAGTGTGAGCGGGATCTGCATCTCATGCTCTTTTTCATTTGACACGCCTCATGGGCTAACCGCCTCGCTGTCACAAAGATTGTGGACTGTTTGAAACTCGTTTAATCATCATTCACCTATCTTTGTCTTTCCCTCTCCCTCTCTCTGCTTGCCAGTGCTGCTTTTCAAAGGGCGGACTAACAACTGATCTCTTAGGACTACTTCCATTAATAACGCCTCCTTCGCTCCACTGTTTTCCAGTGAGACAGCCTCATAATTAAACTGTGTAAATGCCACTGCATTAGAGTGAACTAAATAAAAAGGACTAAGCATCTTAGTGGTGCAGTTTTTGCTTACACAAGAAGCTCTGGGCCACTTTTCTTTGTGCCAACATGTTTGGAAGCATTTTAATTACCTTCTTCCTGTGTGTGTGTGTGTGTGTGTGTGTGTGTGTGTGTGTGTGTGTGTGTGCACACAGCATGGAGGACATTACGTTTGTCTTCTTCCATCTTTGTTCAGAAGGTCTTTTATAAAGAGGCAAAGTACCTTTACTGTTATTTATGTGGCCCACGCTAGAGGCTCATTGGAACAACACTTTTCAGCCTCTTCAGTTCTCAGCAGGCACCGTGATGATTAAGTCTCATTTCACTACTCTAGATTATTTTCTGTCAGCACTAGAAATGGCTAATATTTCCATCCCATTAACTCTAAAGCCTATGAAAATGACAGGAGATGATGGATGGGTGCAGTGTGAGCATCGCTCTTGCAGGCGCAGACGAGAGCATCTATAAACTCTCTGACTGACCTGCTGAAACTATTAGGCAACCTCGCTGGGCTAATGATGCATGAGGAGTAATTAAGAAGGGATCAAGGAAATTAGTTTCTTTCTTTATCTGACAAACATGTTAAACTCATGTCAGACTACAGCAGGGAGTAAGCAGGGCTGCAACAAAACTATTAGCACTGCGACTCTGACCTTCAGGAAGTGTCAGTCTCCTGTGTGAGTTTACATTTATTAAAAACATCTCATATTATTGAATTATAGAATATGCTGGTGTGTGTACACTGGCTCAATGTGTCAGTACATGCGCTTACAAATGAGCTGAGTGCATTTGTACACAGGTAAGTCAAGTCATTTGTCAAGGTAATCATGAGATTTCAAAATAAAATATTGATATTGTGTTAATAACACACATATGATAATATTGTGTAAATGATCCAGCGCCTCTTAATCACGCAAGTTGAAAATGACCATTTTCAACTGATATTGTGAGAATAACATGTTCTAGTTTGTATGTGCACGATGCAATACCTTCCAGTCCAACAGCAGAATTGGTTTTACCTTTCCAGTGTTGATCAAAGACTCTCATTCATCATCATTTCATCTTGAATCAAGCTGAACTTAACATGCTTCAGCATGGCTGAGAGTGAGTTTGATTCACAACACAGGGCCCCTTTGTGAGGGTGGATATAGCCAAGGCCGCCAAAGCTGAGTGCTCGTGAATAGTGACATGTTCTTTGTGTGTTTGGAGTGATATAATCTGAACCAGAGGGCAACTGCTCATACTCATGCTTACTGAGCTCGCCCATGTGCCTCACTAATCCTCTTCTTCAAAAATCAATATTTGTAAAGGTCAAACAGAGCAGGCACGGGAAATGCAGATTAGCTCGTCAATAGCTGATGCACTCTCCTACACATGCTACAGTTAGGGATGAGCGGATGAAACCTTGTGAGTGGTGGGGGGTGTAGCCACTCGGGGTTCGTAGAATGTTGAAGGCCATCTATGGTCACCTCGATAAAATGAAAAACTGAGCTCTATTTATCTGTTTGTCAGAAACTGACAGCAGACCTCAACTTGTTCTGTAGTGTGGGCGGCTTGTATAAAATCCACTTGCCTTTGTTAGTCTGTAAAATGTTTTAAGAACTATTGCAGGGATTTCTATAATATTTAACAGACGTTCATGCCCCCCTCCCTCCTCACAATTAATTCTAATCATTTTAGTGATTCCTCTCTTTCCTTTGCTCCTGTCATCCTCAGCTGTACTTTGGGTTTTATGCTAACGAACACCTGAAATAGTGAACATGGAAAACATGCTCACCATTAGCATGTTAGTATGTTGTAGTATGAATTATGTTCTGTATTCAGACCAAATAAGGAATTGCAACGAATCACTGCAGGGTTGTGCAGCCAGCCGTGAGTTGGTGATGATAGGGTGGTGTTGGTGGTGTTTATCGTGTTTTATTTGTAACTGCCAAGAAACAATAAAAACATTTTTGTTCCACTGATTCTGTCTCTCAAACCATCACAAACCAAAGGAATCTTCTTTGTGTCACTATTTTGCAGCATAGATTGCGAACCACACAAAGACGTTGAAGCTGTAGATAACACAAGATCAGAACACAACAGTATCAGGTTTTCTGGGGGTATATTTGGGTACCCTCTGCGGCCCACTCTGCTACAGCCAAAATGCACTATCCCCACTCAAATGGAAAAACCTGCATTTTTTTGCCACAGCACAAATCTGGTCTGAATCGGGCTATAGCCCAGCTGCTAGCATGAATGTAGAGTCTTAGCCTTGTTGTAGGATTGGCCTTCAGTACTATCTGTTATATTATTATTGCACACATCATCATGATCTCTGAACTTGGTGGCTTACAAAAATATGGAAGACGGAAGAACAGTCAATAGTTCAGACCCACAGACTGTTCAAACCACTTCGTTTGGAGGGAAACAAAAATGTAATAATGCCTCAACACCTACAGTATGTGATCTGTACAACATTTAAAGGTAGAGTCAGTCATTATGGAGAAAGATAGTCGATTACTGAGTCTCACTGCCAGCACGAACTCCACTTGCTGTGTGTGTGTGTGTGTGTGTTGAGTCTCAATTTCCAGGAATTTAATACTGACAGTGGGAAAGAATCAACTTTCCAAGGTTTTCCAATGGTACAAGATTTGTTGCCAAGAAGCATTGTTACAACAAAGAAATAATCTACCAAACACAAATGTCTTCACTTTTTGTGTAGTTTATGTTTCTCTAGTATGACTGACCTGACCTTGAAGCAGTGAGATGACAGATAATCAATGTTTACAGATATAACTGCATCATACTTTTGTTATCTCTTCTCTCTGATAGTTTGACTCCTCTTGTTTCTTTCTCAGTTTTATTGTGTTGTCACAGATCTCAATACTCCACTCGGTCAGTATTAATATTACTACAACTCATAGAATCACAACGGCAAAAACGGTGTAGCATATTAGAATTATTGTTTTAAAAGAATGGGGCATTTCAAATTTCTCTATTTTTTTCATGAAGTACTTGAATGTTAATCAGGCAAATGTATCCAGTGATTATTATGATTTATTTTCATTTCATATGAAACATGTTCTATTATTAACTCAGATAATAAAATAAGAGGACTGTGAAGCCTTGGTAGAGGTGTCCTGCAGCTCACAAATGAAGTATCAAATGGACATTATAAATTCTGAGATCTGGTAAAAACCTGTTTTCATTCTCTTTTTAGGAGGCATGTATGTGTTGAATTCAACAGAATGGTGATATTATGGAGGATGAATAAAATCCTTTAACAATACAAAGGTGACTTTATTTCTCAGGTGCAGATCTCCCGTAAAGCAGAAATAATCTTTCTGGTTGACTTCAACAGCCTTTCTGCATGCAGAGGCAGGAGCATTATGCTAAAGGTTTGGGAAATATTTCACTTAGGGCTCTGATATTTTCAGCAATTTTGACTGCAAACAGTGCAAAGGCTGCACACACAGCTGTGCTTGCTTTTAGACTTCAGTCTACAGGTAATATGCATCTGCTCTCTGATGTCAGGGAGGACTTTCTAAAAAAAATAATCAAATGGTCAGCATGGACTGAAGAAAAGAACAATACCCCACAGAAATTCATAGAATCTAAGAAAAAAGTAACTGTTCACAGGAGAGCAAACAGATACAAACGAGATTGACTGTATCTAAAGCAGAAGGTACATCCCAATTCCCTTATTTTATTGTCGCTCCTAAGTCTTCACATGACCATGTCCTTCATGATGGTGCAAAAGCATCATGAAGAACAATCCAGTGGTCCCATTTCTGCCTTGAGGACTGAGCCTCGAGCAGCCTGCGTACCTGTTCTTTCAGACAAAAGTACCATCTCTTTGGAAATATGTTCATGATCATCTAAAAATAAGAATGGCTATGTTTGTAAAAATAACCTTTTATATCTATGAATTCAAACCACAATGTTTCTACAGTCGTCCAGAACAGACTGTGGCCACTGTTCTTAATTTGTCACTGCCAAGGGTTGGATTTTGTTTTTCTGAATGACCCTCTGGTTAAGACAGTTGAAAAGTCCACTGTTAAAATCTTCCTGTAGATGTTCTCTAAAAGAACATTACTGCATTAATGCTCATGTCAAGCTGAACCCAGATAGTGAGCGAACATTTCAGTGAGTCAATCAGCGTTTGAATGATACTGTGCTCTGCAGGGTGGCTGCTGGAATGCCAGGTCAGCAGAAACAGAATGAAAACTGTATTCAGTCCATTGTGTTACTGTAGAGCAGTGTGACGTGATTGTCTCACGATAGACAAGAACAAATGTACACATTAAAGATGGCGAACACTGTAGCCTCAGAGTGCTAAAACTGATTAAAGACAATAAAACCCAAGATTCACTGACCTGTTTAGTTTTAGACAAATACTAACAATAACACAATTATCATTTTTATTAAGTCTGAAGTAAGTTGACACTCACTACGATCTAACACAGGGGTGTCAAACTCCTTGAGTTTGACTCAAGTGATCTAACGGTTAACATTGTTGTTAAACTAGTTACTCAGATATCCTCAGGTTAAACAGTCCGCTGACTCTCTTGACCATTTTAAATCATAGTATTCTTGTTGACAAATTAGTTAAAACTGAAAGTCGGGGCGGTGTTTAGCTCAGTTGGTAGAGCAGCCGCCCCATGTGTGAAGGCTCAGTCCTTGCTGCGGAAGCCCAGGGTTCAAATCCGACCTGTGGACCTCTTTCCCGCATGTCATTCCCCATCTCTCTCTCTCCCCACAGTCCTGTCACTCTTTAGCTGTCTCTATCAGAATTAAAGTTTGAAAAAAAAAATGAAAGTGAATAGTAAATGTTCAGCACCACCCACCTACATTTAACTCAACCAGTGAGGTGCTGTTTCACCCTGAGCCTCACACTTCATTGTTTATTTGACTGAAGCATCAAATCTTGTTTGTACAAGTCGCCCATGTGGATTTATTATCCTTAGTCTGTCACTTCAAGGTCCAATGTGTAGGATTTAGTGGTATCTGATGATGAACATGCAGATTGCAACCAAATGAATACCTCTCAGGTTACCCTTTTTTCCCAGCATGGAGATAAAAATATGGTTGCTATGAAACTGGAGGAAAGTGTAAAAGGCCTTGTCTAGAGCCAGTGTTTAGTTTGTCCATTCTGGGCTACTGTAGAAATATGTCAGACTCTGTAGAGGATTCTATAAAAAAGTAACAAAAACACAATTAGTAACAATGAAGTAGATGGAGAGAAGCTCTGATATTTAAGGAGCTATGCTCATCTGATCCCACCGTCTGACGCTGCAGTAAATGGTTTTTAAATGGAGTGTTCTGATCACTCAGGTGTAGATGACCGAAACTTGCAGCTCTTATTGTTCACTTGCCCTTCTGAATTATTAATCTGACAGCAAACATGATTTTCACTTTTGAGTTCTGACCTGCCCACTTCATGTTCAGCAGGTACACATCTCAGTGTACATTCTGGCCCAATGACAAGCAGGCATGACGGGATGATAATCAGAAACAACATGTAAATGTTGGGAACTGGTGAAAGTGAGGATTATACAGTCATGCAGGGTTTATTAAGCCTGCATCGTTCCAGACATCCTCCACCCCAAGCTCACCCAGCTCACTGTGCCCACCTCCACCTGTAAGTGGATTACAAACTTCCTGACTGACAGGAAGCAGCAGGTGAGGCTGGTGAGCATCACATCCAGCACCCGGACAGTCAGCACTGGTGCCTTCCAGGGGTGTGTGCTATCCCCACTGCTCTTCTCCCTTTACACCAACGACTGCACCTCAAGAGACCGTCTGTTAAACTCCTGAAGTTTGCAGACGACACAACAGTCATCGGCCTCATCCAGGACGGTGACGAGTCTGCATACAGACAGGAGGTTAAACGGTTGGTCTGCTGGTGCAGTCAGAACAACCTGGAGCTGAACACGCTCAAAACTGTGGAGATGACAGTGCACTTTAGGAGAACCCCCCCACCCTGCCACCCATCACCAACAACACTGTGACTGCTGTTGAAACCTTCAGGTTTCTGGTATTCACAATCTCCCGGGACCTGAAGTGGGAGACCAACACAGACACTATCATTAAAAGGCCCAGCAGAGGTTGTACTTCCTGCACCAGCTCAGGAAGGTCAACCTGCAGAAAGAGCTGCTGATCCAGTTTTACACCGCCATTGTTCAGTCTGTTGTCTGCTCTTCCATCACTGTTTAGTTTGGATCAGCCACCAAACAGGACAAGAACAGACTCCAAAGGACAGTCAGGACTGCAGAGAGAATCATCGGTTTCAGCCTGCCCTACACCCATGACTTACATGTGTCCAGAGTCAGGAAACAGGCAGGACACATTTCTGCACAACCTGTTTAAACTTCTCCCCTCTGGGAGGCGCTACAGAAGACTGTACGCCAAAACAACAAGACATAAGAACAGTTTTTTCCCTCAGGCTGTGTCTGTGATGAAGAGCTAAAACCGGACTCACAGTGAAAATAACATTACTCTGCATATCTGTCACATTACCCTGTAAATATTTGCAATACTTGCTCATTATAATTTATTTATTTATCCACTGTTTACATTTTAGTTAATCTGTTGTACATAGATATGTATATACTGTCATATCCACCTACCTCATGTAGTTGTTTACCCAGTCTACAAATGTCTATATATATATATATATATATATATATATATATATATAGTTATTTTTAATGTTTTTATGTTCATATCTGTGCCTACCTGCCATGTCCCTTGTCTTTTTAAACTGTATTTATGTCTATACCTGTATGTACAATTGAGAGCAAAGTGAACCAAGTCAAATTACTCGTGTGTTTGTACAGCCACCTGGCCAATAAAGCAATTCTGATTCTGATTCTATGGCCCCTCACACATCTAAGGTTTGATACATATCCAACAGCCTGACTGCTGAAAACAGAAGAGCCAGGACAAAGGGTGAAACAGTGGGTGTGACACCAGGAGAGAAAATAGGAGGCAGCATGTAGCAGCATGTAGTAGTAGCATGTAGTCCTGTAGTAACAGTACAGTAACAAATCATGCTATGCATTTTAGTCTCTGGTTTACTTTTATTGTAACCTTGTTTTCATACACTGTGAGACTATTTCAGACTGTGAGCAACATGTCAGTGGTCAGTCCACAGTGCCACCTTATCTGCTCCACTTTGCTGCATAACACTGTGCTGGGACCACGGGGGAATCCACATATGAATTTTATTGATTGTGTGAATTGAATGGGCTTTTATTGTGAAATACTATAGGTCACAGTTCATGCCCCAGGTCACTTCCTGTTACAGTAACCTGACCTCCTGACTTGGTTAACAAAACCACAGGTCACCCGTTGTTCTCGTGAATGGTTGTTTGTTTCAGTGCTGTGATGAACTGGTCCAGGGTGTACCCCACAACTTGCCCAGTGTCAGCTGGGATTGGCTCCAGCCCCACTGTGACCCTGATGAGGATAAGCTGTTGTGAAAAATGGATGGAACCTACCTGGACAACCTGAAAACCTACTTAGCAATAAACCTGATCCTGATTGTATTATATTATACATATAATGCAGTACTTAGCAACATGTGACAAGATTCTGAGTGATTTTGCGCCACCAAGCAAGTTACAGACTGCTGCCAACTGAATAGTGTTCGCCTCACATCCCCCTTTTCCGAGTATGCAGGAGAAACTACAGTGGCTGCAAAAAAACCCAAAAAAAACTAAAGGTTGGTTTATCAGTTCTGGGCAATATTCTGTAAATGGAGCCCTCTAAACACACACAATGGACCTTTAATGGGACTGCAACATGAGCAAACCCCACAATGGTCACCACATTTCAGTTTAAATGTGGCTAAATCCTGGTTATGCGGTTATGCTGTTAATTGTGCATAACTTAAAGCCTTAATAATAATGACCAAAATCTTTTTTGCACCGCTCCACTTTCTCTTACAAACCAACTGAGAATTGCTGTATGATCAGCAGAACAAACAACATACTGTATAAAATGTTGATAGGCAAACTCATTTTGTAATGTATCCAAGATAATGGAAACCAATTAGTGAAGACATAAAGTGGTCAGCTAAACACTAAAGTTAGAGCCGCTGAATGCTGCTGAATACTGACATTATTTTCACTGTGGCTGGCTGTTCCATTTTAACAGTTAAAGTTAACACTTAAGGTTATTATGCTGTTTTGTGAATGTATTAGTATGGTGGCCATGGCTCAGGTGGTAGGGTGGGTCATTTAGTAATCAGACTGGTATAGTCCCTGGATGTGGCCAATGAGATTAATGAAATATAGAATTTCTGGGTTCTTAGATAAATCATGCTCACTAACTTGGATAACAACTGAGGGCCTAGCAGCGAAGCTGTGCGAAGGCACCTATTGTGTTTGTAGCTTTTCCTATTATTTTTCTGCTTTCCGCTGCAATTGAAGTCTATGGCAGCCCCTAGAACGCCATGGGGAAAAGTTTTGAAACTTGGCACACGTATTCAGGACAGTCCCATAGTCAACCTCAATAATTATCATGCCCGTACATTGAACTCTCTAGCGTCACCAACATGTCACAGTTTGAAGTGCATTCAGCTTCATAACTTTTTACACGTCCAATTTTCACAAATGAGGTACCGTTGAATTCTTGGGTCAAGACAAGTTCAATAGACCCTATGACGTCAATTTTCTCCATATTGTATTTTCCACCATATTGAATTTTATCAAAACCTTCAAAAAGCATTTCAGGTCACACAGATTGTCTGATTTCCACGGGAATTGACACATAGAATCTTCAGACCAAGCCACACAAAAGTTATCGTGGATTTTTTTTTTTTATTTCACTTCCGTTTGCCTGTAGCAGCCAATCAAACTCAGCGGCAACCTGCCAAACAGGACGTGAGGCCATATCTCGGCAACCATTTGATGTTTTTACTTCAAACTTCTAACACTGACTCATGACCACTTCTTTGAGAGGCCCTTTGACCTTTGGGGGGGCGCTATAAGTACCAAAAATGCATTTTTGCTCATATCTTCATATTGCTTTGGACTTTAACCTCGATTCCAGTGTTGACTGATACTCTCAGACATCCCAGTACATTTGGTAAAGGACTGTGTAATACATGTATACAAATCTGGCGGCCATGTTGAATTTAGTCAAAAACAAGCTTATGATGATTACAGAAGGCACACACTTTGCCCGATTTACACGAAACTTGGTGGATATGGTCTTCAGACCACGCCTGGCTGATGGTTCAAGTTTCATGTCTGAACTCCAAACCGTTTTGCCGCCAAACAGGAAGTAAGTCAATATCTCTGCAATGCATTGATGTATCAACACGAAACTTGGTGTATGGACTCATGACACCGTCCTGAGCAGGCATAGGCTTGCCTGCTATGCTGCTAGCCCCCCCCATTGCTGCTTGCAGCTATATTTCTGTATATTTCTTTTGTGGGTATGTGATAGCTCAGAAAAAAATTGAGTTTAACACACAAAGCTGTAAATTATTGTCAAAAACCTAAACACTGAAGGGTTTGTGACCCTTGTAACAGTTCATATATAATTTTTGTTGCATGTTTTCAGTGACTTTCATTGACCAGGTTAGCAAGGCTGGAAAGATACTTTATTCTGGTTTTCTTGGATGTGCTGAAATAAGATTATTTAAAGCTGCAACAATTAACGTTTCTCAGCTCTACTGAGCTTTTTCCAATATTTCAGCACATTATGTTTTACGGCAACTAACAATACATGGATAAAGCTAGCTAGCTAGTGAACACAGTGGAGCATTTAGCAGCTAAAGAGCCGGATATTCCCCTCAGGAGTTGACCAAGATGCTAAAATTTCTCTGTGTCTACATTAATGAGCATTTGCTAATTTACCAAACCAATTTTATAAGGAGAGAAGATCTGACTTAACTCAACACCTACACCCAAAACAGTCTGGCATTGCTTATGAACAAAAACTAGCAAGCCGACAACTTTGCTAACAGCCAAACATCAACAAGGTCAACGACACAAGACATAGCAGCCAGCTAATATTACTGACTAGTCCAACAGCAGTCAGCCCAGCTCGGCATCTGTCTTTCAGCCTTTTATTTCACCAAGCTCTCACCAACCACTAGAACTCAGCCAGCTTCCTCGTCAACATTTTCTATCTTCAGCCTCTTCTCCTTTGCCATTATGCCCATAGAGGCTGCTGAACTGGGTTACATTGCCTGCTTGCCCAGCTCCAGTTCTAGCATGACACCGGCTACACTCGTCGGGCCTGAAAACCTCCTCTTTCTGTACTAATACTAATACTGAGCTATTATCAGCTGTAATCAGTAGGGGTGTGCATTGGCACTGCCCTCACAGTTCGATTCGATTACGATTCACCAGGTAACGATTCGATTCAATTTGATTCTATGATGCATTGCGATGCATCAAAATTCTACTGCACACAACAAGGCAAATTTTTCATCAGTCATGAGGCAATACAAGCAGTCAGATATTGAACAACAGATTGTATTGGCGAAGCATTTAACATGAGGGAACTTCCCAATTTCAGCAGCACTTATCATATTAGCGGCGTTGTCCGTCACCAGCACAACACAATCTGTTAGCTGCCATTCCTCCACTACATCCAAGAGTAGCCTCGCCATATGAGCACCAGTGTGGCTCTCATAAACTGCTCTCGTCTGCAGCACATGTGATACAATCTGCCAATCCTCGCTAATATAATGTGCCGTTATGGTCACATAGAACTCTGTTGCGACTGAAGTCCAGGCGTCACTTGCAATGGCTACACAACTGGCATTACACATTGATTCCATTACCTTTGCTTTGGTTTCTTTGTACAATGCGGAAAGCGCAGAATCAGTGAAGGTAGCTCTTGTCGGTAGCTTATACCGGGGCTCAGTTGTTTTAAGCATGTGGCGAAACCCCGCATTTTCTACCACAGAATAGGGTTGTAGATCCTTCGCTATGAAACATGCCACCAATCGTGTGATCCTCTTTGCTCTCTCGGAGTTGTGTGGCAACGTTGACACTAGCGACTTGTCAATCAACATGGTTCGTGAAGTTAGTTGTATTGCCAACGTGCTTGATTTTAGTGTGGCAGGTTTTACACACCGCGTAAGTCTTGTCTAGTTTCCCATTAACTTCGTAGAATCCGAAATGTGCCCAGATGTCCGCTTTCCAAGCTTTGGGTGCGTTTTTAATTACCCGTCTATCGCGGTCATCTCCCTCCGCCGACATCTTGATTGTTGTTATGCCCCCGGAAGTAATTGAAACTTCACAACTTTATTGTCCACTCGAGGCCAGAAAATAAACAGTGACATAATCGATTATGGCACTTTGCTGCATCGATGCTGAATCGTGCATGCCCCGCATTGTGATGCATCGCCGAATTGATCATTGTTGACACCACTAATCAGCTATAGTTCAGAGACTATCCAACAGGAAACTCTGTGAATCACAAAGTGTAACTGTCCTTAAGACAGGTTTCATTATTTATTTATTATTATTCATTTAATTATTTTATGTTATACAATTTATAGTTAATTTAGTTCATAAAGAGATTAAAAAGAAACAAAATGTAATAAATAAGTTTATACGGGTAATATTAAACATTAAAATGTACTACTTTAAAATGTTCATGAAAAATTTGCCAAATCTTCTCTGACAATACCAAACAGCTTTTCTTTGCTGTTGCTATTGACTCTTGATTTGAAGGATTTCTATTTTATGCTGCTGTTAGTGCTCCATGCAAGCTGATGTAAACACCCAGTGAGGAAACTGCTTTAATGTCTTTAATGTCACCCTGAAGGCCTCAGAAAGCTTCAAACTACTTTGTACAACACTGACACAAAGTGTTCGTACCTGTCCCGAATGGCTCAAAGCTCTGCTGTCTGCATCCCATTACCTCTCTTATCTCTTACTTCTGTCACAATTGTACTAATGCGATGAAGCAAAGCCAGCAAGCTACTTTAGGCACACAACCAGAGTCTGCATACTCTCTTCACTCCATAACACTGTATATCAAATGCATCCTTTCCATCATGGCTGTGTGCTTAATCCATCAACGCTCTGCTTGTATGGCTGCTGCCATGTCTGTATATCTCCACAGTCTGGGACCAAACTCTATCCTCCAAGATGACAACGCTCGGTCCCACAGAGCGGGGTTTATCAGAGACTACCTCCAGAATTTGGGAGTGAAGAGGATGGAATGTCCTGCTAGCAGTCCTGACCTCAACCCCATTGAATACCTGTGGGATCAGCTTGGGCTGCTGTTTGTGCCAGAGTGACCAACACAACCACGTTGGCTGACTTGCGACAAATGCTGATTGAAGAATGGGATGCCACCCTACAGCAGTGTAACCAGGCTGGTGACCAGCATGAGGAGGAGGTGCCAGGCTGTTGTGGCTGTGTATGGTACTTCCACATGCTACTGGGGCTCCTGTTTGTTAAATTAGTAAATAGTTAAGTTGTCAGTATGTCTTGTTTATTCAGACTTCAATCATCCAAATGCAACCCGCATACTCAGCTCTGCTCATCCCACAAATGCATGTTCTTTACAAATCTGTTACATTTAAAAGGGAAAGAATCAGGCTTTCCAATGGTATGAGAATTATTGCCAAGAAGCATTGTTACAACAAAGAAATAATCTACCAAACACACTTACAAACTTACTTTTTGTGTGTAGTTTAGTTTTCACGGTGTCCAGAGAGAGGGAGAGAGAGAGAGAGGGAGAGAAAATAAAACGTCAAAAGACATCAGTATGATTTGTGGCCATCATTTCAGTGGACTAGTGGACTTACACAGAGTGTTAAGCCAGAGTACCCGGAGGACATCGGAGGGAAAACCAGGAAACATAAAATATGATCCAGTTTTATCCGGAGTCCAAATTTGCATCAGCATTCACCTGATTACAAGTCAAAAAAGTTAAAGTTAAAGAAAAGTTAGATTTACTTAAAGATTGTTTCACTAATTTTATATTAATGTGCTCTAACTTTCTAAAATGTCTAAGGGCTTTCTGTGAACATATTATTGGCAGTAGTAAGACATGGTTAAAGTAGTGATCAGCCTTCAGTTCACTTTTCTATGTCAACCTACTGATGAATATTTTTGTGCACCTAAAAACATAGATATAAAAATGTACTTTTACATACCCAAATGTAACCAAATGCAATCAGCAGTTTATAAGGTAATGTGATTACAATTTAGGTTGATGAAAAGTGACAAGGATACAATAGATTTTTAAATACTGAAGGGTTCAAAGGATGAACAGTCGTGTCCTCCAATAGGAACCGGAAGACTTTTTTTACCTCATTTGACAAAAGCTTTGAAATGGGACATCCTTTCTAAAATGTTATGATGTATTCACAGTTGGAAAAATAAGGCCTATGGAACATGGCACAACACCAAGCTGGAAATATGCATTGTACATTCACTAACTACAATACGTTTGTTTGAAAATGTTCCTCAATGCTCCACCAGCGCACATACATTACTACCCTGACACCTCGCTTAATGACTAGTCTGGGGTCACTCTCCATTCTCTTTTCTCCGTGATGTAACAGGCAGTGATTTAAAGGGGCTCTCGTGCAGAGCTTAGAGCAGGGCAGCCTGTCAAGAGAGCTGCAGCACAACCCAACACTGTACACATGCAAAGAGACGGATGCATAAATTAACATGAGCCACATGAGTCTTTGAACTATAAACCAGAGATGGCTCTGATCCTTTCTGAAGAGGAGCATTGGCTTTGATGTGTTTGAAAAGGAGATTTAAAGATCAATTACATCTCCAGTCTCTGCTGTCACCGAAGGACTGCTTTAACGTTGCAGTTTAAAAAGCAGTGGATGAAAATTCAAAGGACGTCGACTAGATCAGAGATCACCGTATTAGTGTGAGTTAGATGACCAGTCTGTCAACTGAAGGGGATGTGGACTTCATCTTAAAGCTTCAGAAACTTTTCTATTTGATTTAAGGAATTAATTCACAATTATATTCCTTATTTTACTCAATGAAGATTTAACTAGCAGTCCTGGTTTCCCAATAATTGCAGTCATTCTACATTCAGCCACTGAAACCAAATGAAGGATTTCTATTTTATGCTGCTGTTAGTGCTCCATGCAAGCTGATGTAAACACCCAGTGAGGAAACTGCTTTAATGTCTTTAATGTCACCCTGAAGGCCTCAGAAAGCTTCAAACTACTTTGTACAACACTGACACAAAGTGTTCGTACCTGTCCTGAATGGCTCAAAGCTCTGCTGTCTGCATCCCAGTACCTCTCTTATCTCTTACTTCTGTCACAATTGTACTAATGCGATGAAGCAAAGCCAGCAAGCTACTTTAGGCACACAACCAGAGTCTGCATACTCTCTTCACTCCATAACACTGTATATCAAATGCGTCCTTTCCATCATGGCTGTGTGCTTAATCCATCAACGCTCTGCTTGTACGGCTGCTGCCATGTCTGCCACCACACCGCTCACCTGAAATCTATGCTGACGCTTAGCTGCTGCCGTGGCTGCTGAGCTTGGTGTTTCCTGGATGGAGTGGCAGGGTGGCAAATATCAGTACTGTACATATTCTAAATTTGCATAACTAAATCACTCCAGGAGAGTTGGCTGATTGAGGTAGAGTTAATGTGCACACCTCGCCGCACTAGTCACCAGTCGCTACATATGATAGGTTGGATTGTCTGTCAGAACAAAAATGATGAAGCCACTTCCCATAATGCTGTGTGAAAGCTGGTTTCAAACACTGTTCAGCCGAAGCATCATTTGCTGTCTGGATGGAAATCTGGATGGATGAAAATCATTCAGCTCACGCATCACATTGTAATCACTGAAAAAAAACATTGCTGAAAGGCATAATTCATATCACAGCCTCAATATTCCACAAAGCAGTCTGCTTTCGTTGTTAGACCTCTAAGAGTGAAACGACAATCACAGGACAAAAGCGATAAAAATAGACAAATCAATAGAAACTAAACTGAAAAACATCTTAGATGATGTGAATAAAGGAAGTTTGCACATCCTTTATTCACATGTTTTTTACATTCTTGCCTTCATCACTATGACTCAAACCTGTCACGATGCATTAGACCCTAACTGTGCTAAAACAGCATCCAAACATCCCCCGTCTCCAGCACACAACGGGCCAAATGCTGCATTCAGCATTCACCACACAAACACAAGATGAATATTTGATTTGGATTGGTACAGCCACTTTCCTGTCCCCTCTGAAGAACAAAGCAGTTCTCCTGTTACCCATGGACAGTTACAAATACTTTAAATAGCACTTAACAGCTCCACAGTGAGCACAACGCCCTGCAGGAAACACAGGAAACACAGCTTGGCTTGTGAAGAGAGAACTTTCACAACTTTTTTTTCTTTGACAAGATTCAATTTCATCAGAAACCTGGTCTCTATTAGGAACTATAGGGAGTAAATAAAAATGCGAAACTGACTAAAGGTCTCTATTTTCTTTCAGTCTCTAACCACCAGCCACCCTTTACTAAAACCTGACAGTGGACTTCAGTGTTCAGATGAGTCCTCTCAACTCCTATTACTGCAGATGTGCAACAGCAGCAGGCCTGCAGTCAGATTCAAAGTGACAGTGAGTGAGAGGCAGCATCTGCAGACAGAGGAACTTCCACTACCTGACAACATTCAGGCACGAGGAAGGAAACCAACCGGCTGCTTCATTTCACTGTCCTTGATGTGGCTGCTCAAGGTCACAAGTCTGTTTTTTGTGTGCAAAGGAATATAAAATGCTGTTCTATGCATATATATGACACACCATGTAGAAGGAGTGTTTACTGTGCACATATCTAATTCAGTCAGAAACACGTGAAGTGTCAATTTAAATCAAATGATTATAAAGTTGGATTTTACAAAATTTAAGCACATAAAGACCCCAGGGTAGTTGAAGGACCTGCAGAGTAGTAATGAGTAACAGTGATGTGTCCAACACCAACAGTCAAACATGGACATAGACACAGTCTCTGTGATGTCGCATATGGGTTTGAGGTGGCTCTTGGCAGTCCTGCCTCCTCTGCCTCCCGGCTAATCCAAAAGTGGACAAAGAGGTGGATTGTGGGTTCAGATGTGGTGGGTTGGTTGCTCAAAAAGCCATTGTGACAGTACCCACCTGTCAATCAAAGCGTCCACACTCTACAGGAAATTAGCTATAGAGACCAAAACTGTTTTTGTACCAGGCTGTTAACATGTTTATGAATGAGCTTGTGGTGAATGACTTGTTCTGTAGCCAGCCTCAAGTGGACGTTTGAGGAACTGCAGTTTTTGGTACTTCTGTGTTGGTTTCACTTCACAGCCAGAGATTGCTGCGTGAGGCTAATCAGCTAATGCAAGAGAAATCTCAGTGCTCTGACTGAACAAACCTTACGCTCCATTAGCTGCTGAGTTTGATGCTCATGTCCATCATACAGCACAAGTCTGCAACCAACAATGTTCCAGTCTAGAAAGACAACAAGACAACGTGCTCAAGCCCAGATGAGTGCAAACAACAGTACAGAAGTCCTGTACTTACACTTCACATCTGAACAACACTAGGTGACAAACATGTGAGTAAAGCAACTTAAAGTGACTGACAGCCAGCCCCAAAATATCAGAGCGTGTCAAGTAGCAGAGAGTCACTGGGATTAGTATCTGTAATGTAATATGGTTTACATAGAGGTTTACAATAAGGTTGATATAGAGCCTTTGTCATTTTTACCAACAGACACACACACACACACACACACACACAGTCAGCAAGCTCACATGCATGACCCTGGTTTAACCATTAGAAGCAATTTAGTGTTCAGTGTTTGACTCACTTGGCACATGGACAGGATTGTCTAACCCTGTGAGCTGCACTCTGTAATTACTGAATTTTAAATTTGAATCCACACAAAGTAAAATGGAACGCAGCTTTTCAGTGATAGCTTTGCTTATTTAACCATAAATGGCACCTTTAGCATCTGCTCTTTAGAAGTGATGCATGAACACTTAAGTAGGAGCAGAGAGGTCAGTCAGAGGTTTAACGTCCACTGCTATTATTCCTTCATTCCCATCGTTGTTGTCTACTGAGGTTTAATGAAAAAATAACTGGGTAAGCTCAGGTGAGTTGTGTGTTTATTGACAATATGTCAGCTGCATGGCTCAGGTGTACAGGTTAGCCAAGTGTCTCTAGGGCAGAGCCACAACAGCGTGGCCCTAACAGTGTAGTGTATCAGTCATGTGAGGTAATGTGAGGGGGAGTCTCCACCTCATAATGAGCGACCCTCTGGGACTCGGAGATGAGCTGAGCGCTGCACACTTTGCAGTAGCTGTCTGTGAAAAGCCCGTGGTCCACCTCCGTTGACTTCATCTGGAGAAAGAGACAAATGCAGACATGGTTACTGATCTGGATGCACAACAAATTTTAAGACAACATGTACAAGACAACCTAAGATGTCAGAGGGTCTGGTACTGTGGTGAATCACTAGCCTACCAAGTGACGTAAAATGAGTTATTTAATTAAAATGGGAGTCTGAAACACACTAGACTAGTGATGCCCTGTTCCAGTGGTTTCCCAGTGTTTTCTGTTAAGCCCCTCTTTGATGATATAGGAACACTGTAAGACGCACAGCACACTGGGCTCTCTCTTCTAGGCTGACCATAGTGCTTGTAAAGCCCAGGGCAGATATGCCATGTCATATTTTTGCTTTTGTGTCATTGTTGTTGTGGTCGCATCACCTCTCAGAGCTGTAACAGATTTACCATCTGATTTGCACTTTATACCAGGCACAGTTCTGTCCATCTTGGCACATGGCTTCCTTCCTCTCGCTTATCTTTTTTTCTCTTTCTTTCTCTGGTTAGTGTGTTTGCAATTCTATTCTATTTTATTTTATATTGTTTTACCAGTGTGTGTGTGTCTGTTTGTGTGTGTCGGGTGATGAAGCCGGGTCCCCACTGTAGTTCCACTCCCCCATAGGGGTCGTACCAATGGGGGAACTACTGCCCTGATCAATAGGCCACCAATCAATAGCATCTGATATTCAGTAAAAAAAAAAAAAAATGCAATTAGGAGATGATTTTAAGTCACAACCTAAGACTCCCTTTGTGTTTGTTTACCAGTGGATAACAAAAGTTATCTCATGAAACTTTCCATACAGAGCAGGTCTAAACTGTCTTCTTAATAGTATTAATTAAACAGACCCAACAATTCCACCAGGAGAAAGCACTTGGCGACAGTGGTGAGGAAAACTTCCTTTAAACAGGCAGAAACCTACTAATACCAAGACATACAGCATGCTCCCCCCAGTCACCTTTCAGATGGTGGTGAAGCTAACAAAAGAACAGGGATTTATTTACCTTGTATCATGTCTTACTGTAGTGAGTCAGAACATATCAGGTATGGAATTAATCTGCAGGTGCTCCAGTTCAAGTTGCTATGAAGATCAATTTCTAGCCATGCTGGATTTAAATGATATTTAGTTTTTAAGGGCTCATCAAGACAAGCAAGAAAGGAGCAAGCCAGTGACAAGAGTGATTTCTGATTCTGAGAAATTATAATGACTTAATGAACAAAACTTTAGTCAAAATATTAGGCAGCATTGTTTTTACTTCTGCTCTAGTAAATGTTATGTCCACAAGATTAAGTATTCATATAAAAAGTCTGATTCTTTAGGGACCAAAGACAAACCAACCAAGATGTGATAGAGCAAGTAAACAGTGATCTCATTTCATACTTTCATCACTGTTAATCAATTTTTCATTACATCAAGCTTTTGAGTTAGTGACAGATGCAGAGGAGCTGGTGAGAACACATCTAATATCAAACTTTAAACCTGCCTCAGCTTCAGCCGTGCTGCCAAAATGATATTTGACAATGATAAATAAATAAGGAGGACTGATCACGCTGACAGCTTTCCCTGAAAATTCATTCAAACGTGACTGAACTCGATGCTGTGTGTTGGAGAGAGATGGCTGTGAAAAGCTTTTATACCACGGACACAGCTGAGCCATCTCTGCTTTCTATTACTAATTCAGCCCAGCTTCCATTCGGGGCTCACATTTCATATTCGGAAGCAGTCAGGCTCAACTCATCCTCATTTACATAGGCACGTCTTCATTAGGGGCAACATGACAGATAGAACTGAGGTCATGTGGGTGGAAAATCAGACTCTCCAACAAAATGACCAGTAGAAAAGAACTTCACATAGAAATTATGCTCTGAATTTTTTTTCCAGACGAAATGTGACCATCAAGCCTTCACAAACACAGCTGCTCACAGGAGGAGGAGAAACTACATGGTTTAATAATTCTTCAAACATAATTCATTTCTTAATCTTTCTTGACACTCTTAAGACTGAACACACCAACAGATTCTTGAGCTTGTTGTTATTTAAAGTAGTTTTAAAGTGTATTGGATGTTAAAAGCTCTACACGGCACTGTATATTTCACACATCATCTCCTGCCTGAAGCTACAGGTGAGATAAATAATGGAAATAAAGTTTAAGTTACTTTTTTAAACATTTAGACCACAATGCAGCTCTGTAGCCTCATTCAGACTTTTGGCATATCCAGATTTTAGAAATAATTGATGATTCCAATCTTGGGTTTCCACACCTTCTTAATATCAAATTCAAGGACTTTCCAGGCTGAATTTCTTTACCCAAGACACTGTTACAACACTGAGAATATGATACGAACTAGCAGCTTTACAGAAGCTTTTGAATTAATGTGTTAAGAAAAGAAAAAACACACCAAATCTTCCATCAAATATATAAATTCAAGCACTTTCAATGACCCATTTCTATTTATTTCAAGGCCTTGATTTTCTTCCTTTAAATTCATTAACAAACAAACTTTGAAGGATTTCAAGGACCCATTGGAACCTTGTCAATAGGGTTTTACACATGCGTCTCAGACCAGACACTCCCTGCTCATATCATGTTTCAAAGTGTCTTTTGAGTCACTCAATCCGCAAAAACACAACGACGACGTCAATCCAGAGTGAGCAGTCTGAGGACAACACAACAGTCCATGGACAGGTGCTGAAACTTTGGGTGGAGGCATCTATACAGATAAAGCTGCTTCACCAGCATACACAATTACTGACATCTCTGACATCACCAAAGTAACCCACACAGATAGATACAGATACAAATACATATCCAATATGACTTGCCTGCATTCTGAACAAAGCCTAATCCTCAAACTACTTTTGCATTCTCATATTACTTTTATATTAGCTGGCGATAACATCTGTGTTCTCAAACAATATTTTTTGAATGTCACTGATCCATGAAAACAGTTAGTGTGTTGGTCCAGTCCAAATATACTTCTAGTTTAAGGAAACACTGCAGAAAAGATATGACGTGACACTATGATGCATGTATTGCTCATTCCTCCAGCAGTATACAGGCTCCGGATATGCCCAGCTGGTTGGAGCTCTGTCTGTGGAGATGGTTAATGCTCGGACTCCAGCTGCATTTGCTTTGGACATGGCTACTGTAGCAGTACTCTTTATAAGCCCTTAAAACAGCGTAACCAAAATGCCACTGGAGTTCAGGAATACAGTTCAATACAAGACTCAACACAAACACAGTGCAAACAAAATCCTTGCATGTACCTATGTTACAGCTATAATAAACTAATGTGCCTCAGCCATAATCATAACAACCAAAGCACAGCCAGGACCAGACACAGAAACAGCCCAAGCTCTGTCATCTCATGTTATAGTCAGAATCATAACTACAGGCTGTCTCCATCAGCCTTGGCTGAAAGAGCTACGTTACACAGCTCAACTAGTCATCTATCAAGCTGCAGTGAGACAGACTTGCACCTGAGCCAGCCACGGCTGAGGGAGTGCCCACTCATGCTGTGGTCACAACATAATACATTCAGTAGAACTATTATATCACACGACAACTCACAATTTCAGAGATTTCCCACTGTAACCTTTCAGGGGCTTTTTAGATACAAGGTGTGTGTCAGTCTAGCGAGGTCAGATGGATGGAGGCTGTGGTTTGATGCCACTTTTTCGATTGCTTGGAATTAATGGAAGTCCTGTGCATAATCACTGCTGCACTGCATTTCTTTACAAGTGACCAGCCTGACTTCTGATGGAGGTGTGAGAGCACAGTGGACATCATCAATCTCCAAATCACCTGACAGGAGAGTACAGATGTTTGTTACAGCCCAGCAGGATGAGTGTAAGAACAGCTCCGTCCTTCCTCAGCAGAAAACCACTTCACGATCCCAACCTGCTGAATCTGACATTTAAACAGCAATGTGCCATTGTAGAAACATACCTGGCTTTTAAAAGGGACTGGGAGATGGACTGGTCTACGCCCACACAAGACCATGCACCATAGATTAAATATTACACTGAGAAATTTGCATGGAAATAAACTGATATTTATTATTTTCAATTATTTTTGAGACGGATTCCTTATATTTTGTTTTTGAGTTTGTTAGCTGAGTTGAATAAGAATAGTATATGAACATGCAGCCTATAAAAATCTGAGCTATAACAAGGGTACTTCATCTCATGATGTGGAGTACTGCTCAGTCTATGAAAATATAATACTCCACATGATGCTGTCAGGGTTACCTCAGCTTGAGCTTGGAGACCATTTTTTTAACAGGAAGTCAGCATTATGGACTGGGAGTGTCAAAGACCTGGACTCTCATTATAACCACTGCATGTGCAGAAAATGGGCCCTGAAAGAAGAATATGGCACCGTGCATGCAAAAGTTGTGATTCATGAAAATTAACAACGTTTGTGCCTGCCTGTAAAATCTGACGCATGTGTATGATCGCTTTGACAGGGGATGTTAACAACGCAGATGGTGTATTGAAGTCATACTGTATTCTACTTGTGCTTATAGTGAGTCATAACTTTTCAATAAGCACATTTCAGTTGTAAAGATATAAGCTTAAATCTTGGATGAAAGTCCAATCAATATTTCATCAGTGCTGCCCCGCCACCACACCCCCACCCCTGGGCTCAGAGGAGAGGGTTGCACTGTAACTGATAAAAAATGAAAATTGACACAGTGCAGAATAAGCTCAATAACATATTAGTTTGGAGTATTTTACTGAATCACTGTCTATTATTTATAACATCGGTATGAGCTCTCTTTCTTTTCATCTCTAGCATTTAGCATCACCTTTCTAGGACAGGAAATGACCTGGATGTGCTCCTAACTGCTGACACTTGGCTCTCTGGTACACAGCAGCCCAGAGGCCATGACCACCAGACAGACAAGACTGGGATAAAATGTGTCACGGGCCAATGTGTCTGCAGATAAATGGCTTGGAAAGATAAGGAACATAAATAAATCAGACACTCTTGTAATGAGTCAAGAAAGGCGCCATTTCCTGTTCAGATTCTGTAGGACAAACAACTTATATGAGCGACTCTGAGAGCTCCATCAGCTTGTGCCAGGGTTGGGCCCACTGCCTGTTTTAGCAAAGAGGCACAGATGCTAGAAATGAATGATTAATCACCTAAATTCTGTGAAGAAACAAGAATCAGAGGCAACATCAGCAGGAGCAGCATGAGGTGGTGCAGCAGCAGTAGCCAGGGAGAGAAACAAGTCTGATCTCAGAATGTATTTTCCACAGATTAAGTCGTTGTTGTTTCATTGTTAAGTTTGCATTTTCATCTCAATTGGAGGCTGAACTGTTCTGACCCAGCAACATGGAACATACAGAAAATAATGAACTCATTTCACTAAACCCAGAAGCATTTAGTTGTATCCAATGTCAGGACATGACCCCTGACCCTTCTGTCCTCATGTGAAGTAGTGGGACTATCTTGCTGTTACTATTGAGTGCACAGCTCCAGAAGAATTACTACA